>WBMV01000309.1:1500671-1695671 GCA_013396655.1 Campylorhamphus procurvoides
CCGGACTGAAGCGACTAATTATAGAACCCGGGAAATAAACTGAATAGGAAGCAGGAACCCTTGGGAAGGGGGCACGATTAATCAAGCAGGCAAAACTTTAAGGAAATAATTGCTGTCCAAAAAGGTTTAAGATCCGTACGGCTCCATCCTTCCCGCCCCACTCGGTCCATCTGCATTGATTTAAAGGCAAAAAGTTGCGATTACAGTTAATTTGACAATAGACACAGCAGTAAATATGTCAGCTAACGCAATCGAAGGCATTTGATTTCAATAACTTCAAGGGGACAGCTAAGTTCCCAAGCGAGAGAGGCACATCTTGCAGTGATTACGGTGTATAAATAATTCTACCCAAATAAATCGTGACTCGAGGTACGCTACAGGGACGACTTAGTTAATACAGGGTGCCTTGGTATGAGTGGGGGTGTCCTTCGGAAATCGCATGGGGGGGGAACTTCTCGACGGATCCTAATAAAACACAGGAAAAGGACCGACCCGTGGAGGAAGGGGGGATGAAACGGCACAGCCCGGTTCCGCAGAAACGCGATGAAACCCCGAGCCCGCCGAGCGCCGGTTCCCGCTGCCCGCACACCCTCCGCGGTGCCCGGGCGGCGGGGGCAGCGCCCGGCACAGCGCGACCGCTCCGTGGGACAGCTCCGCGGGCTCGGAAAGCGGTCGTAGCCGGGATTTATGTTTTTATTTGTTTGTTGCACTTAAAACTGGACGGTGGAGGGTGGGGAGGAGGGGGAATTATCGGTTTCCTACACGCCTTTGCTGTGCACACTGCGACTTATTTGTTTAAGCCTAACACAACACAAACGAGACATAAACACACACGCACATTTTTTAAAAAAAGGCTCCAGATGTGCCCTTTTAAAAAAATATTCTAAGGGAAAGGGAAGAAAAAAAGGGAGGGGGGGACAAGACATCTGGACAGCAGCAGCAGAATCTAAACAAAAGTGAGTGCTGCTCACTCGCCTTACCTGTGAAGTGGTGCTGTAGGGGTATCCGAACTGAGAGAAGGACATAGTTGCTCCTTATTTTTGGACCATAGGCAATATTTTCCCCCCAAGATCGATTGTAACTAAACCCTGCTTCAAGATGCACCTTCTCACACACACATTTCCACGTATGGCTTTTTTTTTTTCTCAATTATAGATGATTGCACTTAAGAAAAGCAGCCAGACATCTGAGGCGGGGGGGGAGGTTGGTGCCTGGATTAAAAAAATAGGCTACCCCCCACTTCCCATCGCTCTTAATAGATATGTTTGTATAGAGGGAGCTTAAAAAGCCACCCCACATGTATAGAGAGTTTAAGTGCAAAGGGGCTTTTTCAGAGAGGGGGGGAAAATCACGTAGGGCTTGCAAGATACGGAGCTTGCTTGTTGTATTATTTTCTGCTCTATAGGTCTTTAGCGTTCATCGGTGGGCGAGGAGCGGGGTGACGTCACGGCCCTGCCGGCAGCAGCAGGCAGCGGCGGGCAGGAGCAGGCAGCGCCCCGCGCCCGCTCTCGCCACTTGTTCCATGTTGGTTTAATGTTGTGCTGTGATGCACGTCAAAGGCGGGACTGGGGGTGCCTTGCGGTTGGTCTCTTTTCTCTTTCTCTCTTTTTTTTAAACACAATCAAAATTTGTCTTAGGGGAATAAGAGTCAAGTGGGAACATCGAGGCACCCACCAGCCCCAGCGTGGCCCCTGTCCCAGGCCCGCCGCGGGGAGGACGAGCGCTGGGCCGGGGTCGCGGTGTCAGCGGCGCTCCGGGCGCACCCGGGGCAGGAGCTCTTGGGGTCGGCCCGGCCGGCGCGGCACCCCCGGCCTTCCCGCTGCCCCCGCGCCCATCCCCAGGGCCGGGCGCTGCTGTACGACACAGCCCCGATTCTGCCTCGGAGCCGCTGAGCTGTGCCCCCCGCTTTGGTTGCCCTGCCCGTCGCGGCGGTCGGAGCCGCGGGAGCGGGGTCAGAGCTCGCCCCGCACGGCGTGCGCTGCCTGCCTGGGCAGGGGCACGGCTAGCGCCGGGACAGAAAGCCCGAAGCTCACTTCCCTAAGGAGTGCTGAGCGGGGCGTCCCTTCTTCTCCCTTAGCCCCGTGATGGTCCCTCCGGGAGCGAGGGGGCCGGGGCGCTGGCAGGTCAGCGGGGCGGTGATGGATGGCTGGCTGCCTGCGGCCCGACCGACCCGTTACCGCCACGGCATAATTGCATCAATTAACAAATGGAAATGCCCTTGTTTAACCAGCGACTTACATATTGCGAATTTGCCTTTGAGGCAAGATCACCGGGAGGTAAACTGGGATTTCCCCCCACCCCCCCCCCGAGCCGGGGGCTGCCGCCATGCCCTGCCGGTGGCAATTCATGAAGAAAAAGAAAACCAAGGAATAAAACCCTATAAGTTTCCGCGGCCCGGGGCGGCCCGGCGGCACTTGTCCCGAGCACTCCGGGGCCGTGTCCCGCGGAGGCGGAGGGCAGCCCCCCAGCCGTGCCCGCGCCCGCCCCNCGCTCCGCTCCGCGCCCCTAGCCGGGCGGCCCCTGCGCTGCCCCGCAGACCCGGCGGGCACACCCGGCACACCCCGGGGCGGGGGGCGGCCCGGGCGGCCCCTGCCGGAGCTGGGCACTCGCAGGGCTTCCCCGCCGTCAGGACAGGAGCGGAGAGGGCTGCCCGCGCCGTCGGGGCCGTGGGGGGCCCAGACGCTGCCCGTGGGGCGCCTGAGCCTTGTGCGCCCCGCCGGAGTGAGCGGAGGGGCCCGGAGTGACAGCCCTCCAATGTCGCCCGCAGCCTGGCGAGACGGAGCGCGCAGTCGGTGTAAACCCGAGCCGTGTCAATTGTTGTAACGGGGGCAATAACTTAAGAAAATTCATTAAAGAACACCTTTGGGTAACATTACTGCTAATTATTTAAGTGCAAGAATCCCTATAGGGGAAATTATGCTAATTATAAAGTAATAAACCCACTTGTTCTAAAGCACTTAATTCAGCAAAATTTAGTCTTTCCACAAGCACATTCCTTATGTTATTTGATGGGTGAAACAACAAGGGCAGTTGTGTGCTCATCCTGCCTTCACTCAGAGCCCAAGCCTGACACAGTGTTTGTGGTGGCAGATTGCATGCAGGGCTCTCGTCCCCTCGCTGAAGTGACCAGCACAATGGCCACCAAAACCAGGGCAGAATTCACTGTGCAAAAGCACTTTTATAACAGAGATAATGCAGATCAATGTAAACACTGTGTTTTCCAATCTTTATCATGCACAATCAATGTGAAAGCTATTCTGTTACCTGTCAGGTATATTGTAGCTGAGCCCAGCTTTGGGAGATGGCCGTTTCCAACCCAGCTCTCTCCACTTACAGCTGTCTGCCCTATGGAGATGTTTCAGCAGTATACTTTTTTCTAGACATGCCCAAGAGCCAGCCACCCAGGTGACTCCTTTAATTGCCCTTACAGTTTGGGAGATTGAATGGCATTGCCATTAACAAATACAAGTTCTACTGTGTTCCCCAGCTTTTCAGGAGGACACAAACTCTGTCTCTTTGTGTTCTTCTGAGCACTGACACAATTTACTCTGCCTGTCCATCACTGAACAACTGCACTCTGTGTGTCAAAGCTGCCAAAACATCTATGATTTGTAAATCTTGGCATAAACCTTCAGTTAACAAGTTCTTAAAGCAGACTTGGCAGAGGGTAGCTTCAGGTTGGAGCGTGCAATTTGCCAGTTTTTTAATTGCAGGAAATTGGCTTCAACATCCTGATTTCCATTCTGCTCATACACCATGTCTTGGAGAAGCGTAACTGATGCTGTACATGGTCATTGCAGATTTTTCTTTCCTTTCTCTAAATCTGTGTCATCTCTCTCCCTGTACACAAGTGTATCATCCCACCCCCACAGCGTACATTGCCTCCACCCAATCATACTAGCGAGGACTGTTTGACTATAAACACAAGCAAAACCAGAAAATGATCTCTCTTGATTCACAAACTTTTGTTCTTGAAAGAGAGGACCGTGAGGCTTAACTGTAAACATTTATATGAGCAGCTTTTCTTGAAGGAAGGCAGGAGTTCAAATGCAGCCAACAATGGGATTTTTGATGCTTTTAAAATCAACATAATTTAGTTTAGGTCTGATATTGCTTTCCTTAGGAGGTAATTGCAAAGGGTGAAAGTAACAGTACGTGCTTCCTACCGATGCAAACGCAACTCTCGATAACTGCGAATGAAATAATAGGTTAATTGAAATAAGCAGAGTAAGAAGAAAGCAGCTTCAAAAACATGTAGCAGAAATGTGGCTGAGAAGAAAGTGTCTTTATATTTTAGAATACAGGGGGATTTTTTGGCTGTTGCTTTTTTGTACTGAGAAAATGAAAATTCTTCAAGTCCATGCATGAATAAACAAGTACAGCTGGGCAGCCTAATACATAATTTATACTGATGAGTCGCTGCAGATTTAACTGAATAAAGCCAAAATGAACACTAATTGTTTTGACAAACTAAAATAGTGTATATGATGGTTTATTGTGAAGCTTGCTGGTTACTGTCCTTAGTGGCTATTGTCAAGACTGATTTCTGCATGAGAGGCAGAAAAAGACAAAACATATTAGGACAATATTAAGATTAATATCTTGTTGAAGATAAATGCTTAATGTACAAACAGAAAATAGAAAGAACTGTCTTCAGGATAGCAGGGAGAACTGGTATGGTGAAGCTGATTTAGGGGGTGAGGTATAATTGCTGAGGTAACGGTTGGGTCCTTGTCAGCTGAAGGCTAAACCTGAAAGTAGCTTTTTGGTTTTGTCGCATTTGAAATACATCAGGAACAACTTTTCTGTTGGACACTTGTCTTCTGAAAAGGGATTTCCAGAAAGTTGTGTGTGTAGGGTTATTAATTTAAGAAACTACACAAATTTGGTATGTGCAAAGTGAAACAAATACATGTGTGGGCCTTTGCTTTGCGTCTCCAAGCTCTCTCATTGAGATGGATTGGCTAAATGAGAACCATTTAAAATATCATTTGGAAATTAAGTAAGAGACAGGCAAGGGTAATAATAGTATTTGCAGGGATCCCTAAGTACCACTTCTGCATGGGCTCTGTAGTGTGACAGTGAGCTGCTTCTTTCTAACAGTCCTCTGTGGTGGCCTCATCCCACCACCTCACCCTCCTGCCTCTTCTCCAAGAACTGGTAGCTCCACTTGACTTCCAGCATCACTTTGCTAATGACTGATGGCTTTGCTGAATCTCAGATCACCACTGTGTTTGCTGTGATTAAGTTTTAGGATATGGCTGCAAAAGTGACAGTTGGGCTTGAGTGTTGCTGGAGTTGGAGGATGGCTGGAGCCAGGGCTTTAAAATTTGGACCATTCTGTGTCAAGAGGCAGCCAAGGGAATGGAAGCTGGACATGAATCTTCCCCATGCTCTGGGGTGGGATTTTCCCTTGGATTTTGGGCCATCACTAACTCATGGCCACCCTGACTTGTGAAAATATACTTGGCTAATGAAGAAATACTTATTTTGTAAGTTTTGTGAATCAGAGTAGTCCAACACTTCTGTACTAGCTTTCCTCAGGTGATCTGCAGATTATTCTATAAAGCGTGAGTTCATCTGGTAAAGATACATCTACACAAAACTCATGAGAACTTCACCTCTGAGAACTTGTTTATGCTTTGGTGTGAGACTCAGGGCAGTGTCACAGCTTTCATTCAGGCTGACCCCTCTGTGGATTCAGTTGCCAGTAAAATCAACAGAATTCTTTTTTTTCCCAGTGTGACAAGGTGATTGCTGGTCTGACACATCTTGAGCAGAGTTCCCCATTAACCACCAAGCTGCATTTGTGCTCTCATGGCCTTTGTATCAGCTCATGCATAGTTGGTGTGAAGAAGTCATTTGGCTGCCAAGCTGAAGGTTTTTAATTTAATATCACCTTAGGTATATTTTGTCATTTTTGTTCTGTGGCAGTGAATGACAGTTTTATTCCATTACCTAGTCTGCTTGCTGTAATTTCTAGGATTTATTTTTAAATTAGTGTGGTAGTTGAATGCAACCATTCCTTCTCTTCCAAGAAGTTGGTGTTCTTCACCAGCTTTTGTGCACTATTAAACATGAATATCAGAACTGCTTTTCTATTCACTTTCATTTGTAATTTACAAACCCCCAGTTGTGGTTGTTGTACATTAGAAACACAGAGAGCTTATAACTTTTTCGAAAACCAGAAAATACTTAACCCAAGTCAGTTAGTCCCACCCAATCAAATCAGTTGGCCTTGAGCCTCTTAGTTAACATCCGAGTAAAGAAGGGGCTCAACTGGACTCCATCTCCAAATCCTGTCTGAATTAACTCCATTTTGCATTTGTAGAAATGAGTGCAGAACAGGACTCTCTGGGTAGTTTGCTGAGGACTCTTCTGCTCGTCTCCCTCAGGTAATTCAGGTTTTTTCCTCTGGTCTTTCCTTTCACGGGTATTTCAGGCTGTGCTGAGGGCTGGAGGGAGCACTGAGGAGGAGTGGCCATGGCAATGGACCATCTGCATCCCGCTACTCTGGGGAAGCTGGGACCATTTGTGATTTCACACACAAGCAGCACTAATCTACAATAAATCTTATGAAATCAATAAAAATATGGAAAGTATATAATTTTTAAAGAAAAAACACATGAGACGGCCATTAAGGGCACAGCCATTCTAATACCTGTGTCTGGTTGAAACTGCAATTAAAAACATTCCAATAATAAATCTACTTCCAGTCTCGTTTAATGCTTTTAACTTGCTTGAAAGTTCAAGCTGGTATCCCAAAAATGTGCCAGGACTTTCACAATGTATTTTATAGACTCATAAATAAATATGGCAATTAATCTAAGCTATATTTCTTTCATATTTGATGACAATTTATTATGACACTCACTCGTTCAGTGCACAAAAACTCTAATGCACTTAAAATCGGATTTCAAACCAAACGTTTTATGGGAAAATATAGTATTGATCATCCATTTAAAGTTATCATGTGATGATTCATAACCTGCTATAAAAAGGATCTTATGAGGACATGCAGAAGGAGTTTTGTGGACCATTCTCACCACAAATCCAACCTACAATATCTGTATTCTCAGTGATGTTTTATGTTTCCGTTTGTAGTCTTTGCCTATAATGTTTTGGTGGTTTATGATGGACATCAGTTTTAAAATAAAGTATTTTTCATATTTAAGCTACTTTAAATTTAATTTGTAAAACATATACTGTTATATGCACTTTTATGCTGTCTGTTTACACAAATTAACGCACAAAATCTGTTGCTTTCAAGGATAATTTCCACAATTTTGGTTACGTTAATTGGGCTTTTAGTGCAATACACATCTGCTACCATGTCCTTTAATAAAACGTGACCCACGAGTCACATGGCTTCATGTGCTGCTCCTGGCTGAGTGTGTGATACACCCTGTGCCACACGCTGCTCAGGAAGTTGCAGCAGCTTGGGCTCTGACATGCCAGGGGCAGTGATCTGCAGTCTGCTGTCCTGGCCCTGTGATGCATCACTGGGGGTGTTTTCAAAACTGAAAAACTCCAGAAGATACATCCTGAAAATGCAGGCTCTTGGGGTAGTTTATGTGGGATATGGTGCAGGAGGAAGGCGCGCTGTGCGCTGTGTACAGATTCACATCCAGGCTGCACAGGACAGGCTTTTCCCATCCTTCACCATCAGCTGCAGACACATTTCAATGGAAATGCTGATTTGGTTTGCCCAGCTTGTGGATCAGCCCTCAGAGCCTGGCTGGGGCCGGTGCGAAGCCGTGTGGGTGATGAGCATTGTTCCTGTGCAGAGGGAGGGTGAGGAGGAGAGCAGAAATGGCAAATGTCTTTTTCTGCCTTTGTAAATAATTACTATCTGCATTTGTGAACTTGAGCACTTCCTCCTTCTGCCTCACTCTGTACCCAAGAGGGCCCATGGGGTGGCTCTGGGCTGCAGTGGGGTGAGCAGAGCAGCCCCAGCCCGGGAGCTCCAGCCTCACCTGGAACAGATGTCCTGCAAATGCCTGGGGTTTTGCAGCACTTGAAAATAGGTGACTTCTCATCTTAGTCTTTGAGATCCTTAATATAATGATGTTTTCCACTTTGAACAGCCCATAGTTGTTTCCAGCCTACATAGTTTCTGCATATCTTTCCTTAATGCCATAGGCATTGGGTGGTGACACCAATGGTTGGAGAGACAGCAGAAGGAAATAGGTAGTGAAGGCTAAAGCACATGGTTAAAGAAGAGTCTCATTTATAAATCAATTTTAATAACATATTTAAAAGCTCTCACATTTGCCTTTAATGTGTTTCCATTTCCCCTTTGGTCATTAATATTTAAAATATTTTTCTTTACTGATCTTTTTTTGTATTGTGTCCTTTCTAACTTTCCTTTCTCTCTTTAATCTGTAAAGAGTGAGTTTTTGAGAAATGCATAATCCATGAGAAATCCAGATAACTTGATACAGAAAAAAACCTTCAATCCCATGAAAGAAATTTCAGTGGAGTTGAGTAATTGTTGAAAAGTTATTCCAAACAGTTTAACTCATAAAAGGGTAAATGTTTTCATTGATAGACTTTAACAATGGGAAG
Source organism: Campylorhamphus procurvoides (assembly GCA_013396655.1). Classification (NCBI taxonomy): domain Eukaryota; kingdom Metazoa; phylum Chordata; class Aves; order Passeriformes; family Dendrocolaptidae; genus Campylorhamphus; species Campylorhamphus procurvoides. Next base: position 1,509,240 of record WBMV01000309.1, read on the forward strand.
GCATCATTACTTCTACTAGGAAGTAATAATCATCAATGAACTTTAAAAAACCCCAACAAACAGTGGATAACATTTTTCAGCAAGCCTCTTGTGAAGATGACTTCATTCCATGGGTGATTTAAGGGCATGAGGTTTGCTGGAGTCCACTCATGTTGTATGCTGGGGGCCTACTTTACTGTTGAAAATGGAATTTGGGTTCCTTGGTTGGTGACATCTCTCAGGTAGAGATTGTCAATGAAGGAGGAGGGTCAGTAACTGGTCTCCCAAGCGGGGTTGAGTAAAAACCCCAGATATATGCTTTGGAGGTTTCATCACATATTATAAATAATGTCAAAATGCAACTGTGATGTGGGTGATGGCAGCCACAGGTGGGTCTGAGGGCCAGCCCTGCTCCCCCCGCCAGGTTAATTGGAGATTGCCCACAGGTGAGAGTATTTGGCAGCTCCATTTTAGGGCAAGGAAGAACTGTCCCTCTCAGGCCTTAGTTAACCTGGTGCAGCTGGAGCAGGAGGAAGGTGATTGCCCACAGGTGAGAGTATTTGGCAGCTCCACTTTAGGGCAAGGAAGAACTGTTCCTCTCAGGCCTTAGCTAACTTGGTGCAGCTGGAGCAGGAGGAAGGTGATTGCCCACAGGTGAGAGTATTTGGCAGCTCCACTTTAGGGCAAGGCAGAAGGGGCTCCTGGGAGGCTTTAGGTAACTTGTTGCACCTGCTACAGGAGGAAGGTGTGGGTGTGGTTCGTGGTAGGAGCTCGGCTGTGGCTCGGCATGAAGAGTGGCTGGAAGTAGGAACACCAGGAGTGTGGCTGTGGGGTGGTGTCTGCCGGAGGTGGGTGAGTGTTCTCCTGTGCTTGTGTCTTCCAGCTGCCCTAGTGCTGGGTCTGGGGAGTGCTCTGGGAGAAGCAGCATTTGGCGAGGGTTTTCCTGGGCTGGGGGAAGAGAGGTGGATAAAGGGGCTGCAAAGATGGGAGGTTTCTTCCTGAGGCTGGGGAACAGCTCAGTAGCAGAGGCTGGAGGTACCTCCATCCCTGATCAAGGTACATAGCAGCATGTAGCTGAAGTAGCATATCATGGAAGAGATACAGGAGCTAAATTTAATGTGTTGTAAATTCTCTAGAGACAAGTGGGAAATCTCTAGAAAATAATTCATTTATATATCATGGAGAAGTTCTATGGGCAGTGAAGTGATATGCTTTATTGTGGAACAGAATAATGGCTGCTCATCAGAGCCGTTGGAAAGGATTTTAGACACTTTACAACATTGGCTTGATTTTTTTAATTTCATTACTTAAATCTTTAATTTACTGCACCTAGGAAGAGCTTATCCTCTTCCTGGCTTGTGCTGGGTTTTATGTTTTTATATATATACATGCATGGATATTATTCTCAGTCCATTATTCATCTATGAATTCTTCATGATTTGTAAATGGGCAATGAAGCAAAGAATGCTAAAATGTAACAAAGATGGAATAGGAATCTGCAGTGTTTATTATTTTCCAGGAAGAATTTAATATGAAGATGATGATGTCTGATGTTTGAATACCAGGGGAGGGCTTATAGCTAGTTATTGTGGCTATCTTGCTATATTTTTTTGTTTGTTTTGTTTGCTGGTTGCTTGGGTTTTTTTATCTTCTTGTCTTTTAGTGGATGGGTTTAGCACCAGAGACTTATACTGGTGGTAGTGGTGGAGGAGATATTTGTATATATTCCATTGGCTGCTGCTGGGAGTGGAAGATGAGTGAGTTGTATCAGTTACTGATGCAGTGGTGGGTCTGCCTGGGCACCTTGCTGGGGGTGACACTGGAAAGTGCTGCTTCTCCAAAGTTTCAATTGCATGTCACAGTACAGGGTCCCAAAGACTGAACCCTAAAAGATGGACGAAGACTTGTTCCTCATGTGTCAGCTCCCAGTGCCTCTTTGATTATGCAGAGCTAGCAAAAGCCTGAGCAAATGTGCAGTGGGTAGTCAGCAGTGTTGGAAGAGTCTTGCTGTGAGGCCCTTTCCTGGTTTGCTTGTGCTCCTCATTGCTCTCAGTCTCTCTTCACTATGTAAAAATATTCATTAAAAAGTTGTCCCATCGATTGTTTTACCTGTACTCTTCTGTTGAGCCTAAGTACTTATTCAATCTCCTTCCATGAGGATTTCAGTTTGGAAATAGCTGCTTGCCTCCCCTGTGTGCTCTGCTGGGGAGGGATAGAACAGGCAGTGGCCTGCAAAGGGTCCAGGGCATTGCAGCAGTGGGCACAGGTGGGAAACAGCCTCATTCAATCTGGCCAGGTGGCTCCTGCTTGCAGACAACTTATGTGCAGGGTTGTGAGAGTTGCTCTCCCAGGATCCAGTTTGGATCTCCCCACTTTGGAGCTGGGTAGCACTGTGACTGCAATGGCCGCCTTTTGTCATCTCAGTGCCTTCGATTTGGTCATATGTGCCAAAGCAAGCGAAGTTAAACATGAAAAAACCCACACTGAACAAAACAATGTTGTTTAATAAATATAAAATTAATTCCTTTATGAATGGCTAAATACCTTATGACTGGACACAATCAGTCTCTTAAGTATTAATAGATATCTATGCAGAAGAAGTATCCAAAACTAGTAAAAACCCATGTTGTTTGTAGACGTAGCAAGTGAACACCACAGGGAATGGTTGAAACACATGTGGGAAGAATGTTCTTGCTGTGCCCAAGGATATTGGTTTTTCTAAAAGATGGCATCAGGGTAGTCTGCACTTGTATTCCTTTTGTGCTATTAATTTGCCCCATATTTGTTCTTCCAGCCTAGTCTATGTGGTACAGTGATGAAGTGCAGCTGTTTTATTGGAGCTTAGAGAATGAGAGTCATCTGGCAGATCTTTGACATCAAAGAAAGGCAGAAAATTTAAAACCCAGTATTGTTCATATGCCAGACTTGGACATTAGGACACAGTGTTAAATTGGTGTGTTCCTCAAGGGCCAGCAGTGGAAATCTCTTGGCTCTGTCACAGGCTGTGTGGCCTGGCGTGGGGAGCAGCCGAGGCCCAGGGCACGCTGCTGCCTCGTAACAGCACAGCCCACTGTGGTTTGCATCAGTGAGAGACGTTGTTAGGTCAATTTAAGACCAGAGCCTTTAAGTCAATGTAATTATGCAAATATTGCCCTTGCTATTAGCACTTCTGCCCTGATAGCTTTAGTGTATATTTTACAAATGAAGCTACTGTCACATTTCATTATGCTGTTTACTGACCCATTGCTTTGGAGATGCTGTTCTCACTCTTGGGTATTGGCCGTTCCTGCCACTGTGGTGTGTGTGCTCTGCCACAAACCGTGTGACACAATCCAGCAGAGACGCATCTCTGCTGCTCTTTGATGTGACGACTTTGAAGATTTCTGTTTGTGTTTGATACAAGTTGTGACTGCCCCCAAATATTTTTTTTTCTCCTCTCCCAAGTACTTCCCTGCAAATGTTACCTGTTCTCACTAAACTCCAGTCAGCCGAGTTTGTTTCCAGAGTCTTCAAGAAAGGCCTTGCAATATTTAATTATTAAACCAGAAAACAAGGAGTGTTTTGAGACAGGTGGAGGGAAGCAGAACAGGTGACTGAGATTCACTGGTTTAGCATTCACCTAAGACTGCTTCTGTTAATTGAAAGATTTACCATTAACTCAGAGGTGGAGTGTATGGCTCTTCAGCAGAGCTGGTAAAATCCCCTGGGTTCTCAGGCAGTACAGTTAAAGAGCCCTCTTGGAGAAAGACCAACAAAAGAAAGGCACTAACTTCAGTCCTTGCATGATGAGAATTATTAATATCTAACAAAAAAGATAAACACTTGACAGCAAAAGTCACTTGCAAAATTTTTGTATATTTATCTATTCTGAGGTTATGCAAAACAGTTTGGTTGTTTGGATTTTTTTTCCAACCAAGAAAATAAATCTTGGGATCTCTTTTTCTTTGATGCCCCTCTTAGTCCTGCAACCTTCTCTCTGCCTTCCATGATAGCCAGAGACATGATTTGGGGCATGCCTCAGGGGAACAAGAGTTTCCAGCTCCCTGCAATGAAACATTAAACTTGCTTTGAGAAGGCCCAGGCTCAAGTTTTGCTGGTTTAGGGATTTTTTTAGAGAGCCTTTCCCTGGACAGGTGATGGTAAACCTTTAAGAAGCAAATCTGCCGAAAGGCTGCCTTCTGTCTCCCCAGGGCTTACCACTCATTGCTATGTGGGTATGAGCAATGTGCTGTTCAGAGCCAGCTGCTTTCCTCTGGTTTGGGCTTTTGCTCCTTTTCAGCTTGCTTAGAGGAATTGAACATATTGGAGGCTTTCTGCTGACACTGGTAGTGTTGAAAGGAGGGTCAAGCTTCATCTCTCGTTTATAGGTGAGTTTGGCACAGCAGAATGTGTCCAGGGCTGCAGTGCCTTTGCTGAGGCTTCTCTAAATGTCTTTTCCAATTGAAGATCCTGATTCAAGTAGTGCAATTTTCACTTTCAACTCTTGTAACCCCCCCTGTGTGTACAACATTGGTTTGACTTGGGTTTTCTTGCTATTGGACTTTAACAAGAGCTGATCAGTTTAAATGCACCCGCTATTGGTTTTTGCATCAGTTCAATGAGGTCAATTTAAAATTGATTTCCCAAAGTTATTGCAGGGCTTCCCATATTGACAGGTCTAAGAATTATTGAACATCAGCTTAGTAACAATCTTGTTTGCATTGCAGTGTCTTCATCCCTACATCAGTGCCTGAGCACTTCAGGAGCCCCTGCTTGAGTTTGTAAATCAGAAGGGAGAAATAAATAAAAGCAGCAAGTGATATGAGTAACAGTCCCTTTCATGAATCCAGGCCATTGTTGAAAGCACATCAAGCTGTTGGTAGATAAATATTTTTCTGGAGTCAAGAACAGAGAAGCATGTGACATTTCAATTACCACTGTTCATATTTAAATGTAAATAAGTGGCTTCTTTACTCTATAATTCAACAAACCTTATAATTACGATCTTATGATATTTTCATAGCACTTGCAGCAACATATGGCACTTCAATAAGCAAACAAGGCAAGAAATGGAATTAAGAATTTCTATGATGTTTGTTTGTGTATTTGTGGCTCTGTTTTAACCTCTTTGTTTTAAATACCTCATTTCTTAATTTAGCTGTTTATATAATAGGAATGAATTTACATGGAACAAAACTGAGCCTTGTGGTTGGTATACTGCTTATGTCATTAATCTGATGAAGGAGTTTTCTGCTGAAAAAACCCCCAGAACTCCCAAGCAACTCAATAATGGTCAGAAGTATTGCCAAAGCTAAATGATCATTAAGGATTGCATGGGTCAACGCCTTATTATTGTAAATTATTCTAGCTCTTGCAAATCCTTCTGTTTGGAACACCATGCTGATAGAGTTTCAGACTGCAGTCTGTGTGAAGGCTATAAAATATTGATTTGACTTGTAATGTTTCTTGATATCTATGACTCAATTCACAAGACTGTACAATATCAAGACTTGAACTGGAGTGAACACTCAGGCTCTGACCTGATTCAGTGAAATGCTTCTTAACTGAATTTTAATAACATACAGTAAAGCACTTAGCAGCTCCTAGGCTTACTGATCAATATGGAAAGTGTAGTAGTATTTTATACCAAAATATTGTTTATAATCTCCTTCCCCAGCCTGTGACCCCAGGTCTGCACAATGTACAAGTTATTGTTTTCAATATACCAAAATAAGAGAAGGGAAATAAAGCTGTGAACTCCTTAGGCACAAGCTATGTTGTAGTCCGTGTCTGCACAGCACTGTGCTGTTTTTTGATGGCATCCCAGGGAGGCCCAATAGGATCTGCTAGAGATAACCATTGCTTGGAATTATGTTGGAGTGTGTGTGGTGTTTATTGCCTTTGTCACTGCACACAGCCCTTGCTTTAGTGGGTGAATGCCAGAGCCAGTTGGAATGTAATGGAGAATGAGGTGGCACCAAAAATCCATACTCCAGTTTGCAGATGCGGCTGTTGCTTTTTCACAAGGGGAAAAACATCAGTAAGGGCTTGCTCTGTGCTCGAGTGAGCCTAGTGGATCTTGGAAAAATAGTGTGTTAGCTTTTGCATCAGCAGAGCTGTAGGAAACCCATCCTGCTGCAGCACTGCCCCCTCCACTTAAAGAAGTTATGTGTTTTCTTTAAATGCTGCTGGCTAATATTGCAGAACAGTGAGACTTGATGTGTGTGTGCGCTCCCTTGGTGAGGGATGGTCACTAGACTGTGATTTCAGGCTTCTGAGATACCTCAGGTTTGTTTTTCCAGCCACAGAAGTACTTCTAGAGTTTTCATAGCATTTCTACACTGTGCCCAGTTTGATTGCTGATGAGCAAAGAAATGGTAATTCAACTGAGTTGTGATTAAATAAATAAAAAGACAGGGAGGAAATCAAACTGCACCTTAAAAGAAAGAGCAACTACAATGAGATGTATATCATACAGTCTAAATGATTGGGATGGTATAATAAAATATTCACAGAGCCTCTTGAAGTACATGTTCTATAATACACATTTTAAAATAATGTTGGGTATTATTGGCTGAAAGCAATTTATCATTCACAGTGAATTTTAGATGTAGCTTGTCTCTTGGACTGAGCTAATGCTTAGCTTATTCCTTTTATACTCTGTTTTGTAATATTCTCCTGAATTAAATTAATATTGCTATTTGATACTTTTGAGCCAATTTGTGTCTATGTGGTCTTGATAGGTTTTTTGGGGGGGGGGGCGGGACGGGGAGGCATGAGAGCTGAGGCTTTGAATGGGTCGTTCCCTGCAAAGCAGAGCACTCTGTTATTCTGAAGCATCGGCTCAAGGAAACTGGCTTTGCAGTTGCTGCTGTTCCTGTCAAGGCAAGTGTTGTACACAATATATGAAGTGTAGCGTAAATAATTTAACTAGCTTTTGAACATGGAAATAGCAACATGATAAAGTAGCAAAACATAACAGTTTTCCAGCCAAACACATCAGTGACTAGTTAGCCTAGCTAAAACAAATGGAATTTTTTTTTTTTCCTCAAGTGAAACTGATTTAAATGCAAGGGAAAGGCTGCAGAAAACAGATTAACAGCACCCTGGTTATTTGTAGCTGCAATCACTTCCCCATGGACAGCTGAGCTGGGACTGTGCCCTTGGGTTGCAGTTGTCTGTGTGTGTGTGTGATGAGGGAAAGTTACTGGTGTCTGTGGCAACATCCCTGTTTGACCAAGGTGTGATGTTTCAGCATGGGGATTGTAGGTGGAGGTCTTGGAAGCTCCCAGGTCAGACTTTGAATTGGAGTTGTCCTGCTGACCTCAAGGCACCTCAGATCTGTTCATTCACCTGCAAAATTTAAGGAAATTTTTTTTCCAGAAATAGACAGAGTAATTTTATATCCCTGTCAAGTAATGTTGTTCCAGATAAATAAGCTGCTTGTGGTGCAGTGTCTCTGCAGTCTACACCTTTATTTCCAGTAGCATACAGACAGTCAAACTTTAGAAGTCCTGGTGCTGTCAGTCCAATTATTTTCTTAAATTAAAATCTAATTTCTGACTAAACCTGCAAGGCTGACACTTATGAGTTTGTTCCTGCCTGAGCAGGGAGGCTGATGGCAGCATGTGCACAGAAATGCTGAGCTCCTTTTCTGAAGCAGAAAGGCAAGGGGCAGCCCTTGCAGAGAGGGACTCTTCAGTGGAGCTCTTGGTTGATTTGTTCTGTATTAGCCAAAAAAAAGCCTTAGAGCACTAGATTATCTCCTCTTGCACGTCTTATTTTAGGCATCAGCAGCAGCATGTACAGAAGGCAAATTTACTACTGGAAATATCAATAAAACATAGTTTGTCTGTTCAATTAGTAATTGTGGAAAAAAGCTCCCAAGGTTATCATCCCTTTTTTTTTTTCTTAATTATTGCAAAGCCAGTTTTAAGTCTTGCTGTGGGTGGAAATGTGCCTCCTAAGACTGTCGATGCTTAATAATCTGCAGGTTACCTGGGAAGCCTTATTGTTGGCCAGTGGTGTCAGGGGAGGTCTGAACTAAAACCCAACAATGATGAAGTTAAATGGCTTCAAGTACTATTTTGGGCTTGTTCAATCAGAGATGCCCTTTGGGGTGTGGGAAGCCAGCTGAGGAACACTGAGTGTCTGGGTGTCAGGAGGGACAAAAGTGGGAAATAGTTTTCATCTATTCTTTTAGTTCACTGTTGTGATGACAGAACTGGGAGCAGCTTTATGTTGGGCTGGCTTATGCATTTCTGTGATTTAAGGCTGAAACTCCCTTATTATAAAGCATATGTGATTCCTTCTTTTTCTCTCGAAAAAAGTAACTTTTTTGGAAGCAGCACCTTCTGGGACTGTTTGAAAATTGGGGAGAGTTTTAAAAATGATGATACTTTAAATATGTTTCCATTTTTTTCCTCATTTTGAAGTTTATTTTAATACTTTGGCACTTATTTTTAACTCCTGGAAAATTTTGCCTAGGGACTTGATTTGTTTTGTTTGGCTGGGCTTACTGAGATGCCTGGTTATACTTCAGAGGGAAATATGAGAATTAAAGACCTGTTTTGGTGTGTAAAAATTATTGTTTATAATTTAAATGGTTAGAAATGGAAATAGGGTTGTTTCTGGCTCAGTTTGCTGGAGAGAAATGAGCTGAGGGAGAAGGAAGTATGCAGGAGAGGCACCTGGGAAGAAAAATGAGGCATGGATAGACTGTAGTAGAAGTGATTCAGTAATGGTATCACTGAAACATGGGCCTTAGGAAGCTGGGAGATGGGTATGTCACTCTCCCCTTCATGTATGTGCAGTTTGACTAAATTTTCTTATTTAAAACCCTAGGTATGAAGCACAGCAGAAACAAACAGTACAGCAGTGAGTAAGTCTGCTTATCTTACACCATTACACCTTAGTCCTGGTTTGACAGCAAAGGTTGTGGAATCCTGTTGTAGTCATTGACCTCTTGGGGCATAAAAATCTCAGAGTGGCAGGTTTGCATAGTGCTGTCTGAGCTGGTACTTACAAGAATGCTATTTGTGGTGGGGCGAGGTGTTGGTGCCTTTTCCTACTGACATCTAGCATGACCCCAAGCTTTGGGCATGGTTATTTTGGAGTGTATTATATGCCTTTGAGGAAAATGTTGCTTCTCATCAACAGGTGTTTTTGGATGATTGGAGGAGTAAATGTCCTTTATTCCATGAGAGTTCTAGGTCTAATCAGATGCACATGTTGAGTAGCAGGTATATTTGTTGCAGGTGCATCTTTCTGACCTTTACCTTCTCTCTCCTACAATGCATTGGAAGCACAGAAGATGACTGTTGGACTAGGGATGAGTGATTTCTTTCACTCTTCATGCTGCCACAAGTACTGGAAGAGGACTGTGGTTTTGGTGGTGTTGAAAGTTAGTGAGCAAATGACTATTGCAACTGCCAAAGGCATGCAGAGTAACCCCAAGAAAACTGAGTTGATCCTTCAGTCTGGCAGCTCCACCATTACCTCTTGCATCAGGTCAGGTCCAGACAGACCCTGTCTTGTTGGCTGCTCTGTCTGCAGCAGCTTTTAGTGGCAATGAGAACAAGCAGCTAAACCTCACCAGGTACTCCAAGGAGCTCCCCTACCTCTTGCTTGACCAGCATGACCTTGTTATAACTAGTCCTGCAGGATTTAGCCAATATTGGGTTGACTTTCTGCTACAGAGGAAACTCCAGGCATCATATTGATTTGGCCCAATATGTTATATGTGTATTTATTTGCCAGCAAAGATGTACAGGAATACTAGTGCTGTGTTTTAATACAAACTCAGCTGTTTGCTGATCAGGAGTGACTATTTAAATTGACCAATCTACCTCATCCTGGCTGGAGATCAAGGGATCAGCACTTAATTTAATTCCTTGAATAAAGATTTTTATATATATATATCTCCACATGGAAATATCAGAACATGAAAGGTTAAATCAATATGGAGTTTTACATTGCTTAAAGGGCATTTGCATCAAAGCAGCCATGAATGCAATTCACTTGTTTAATGAATTTTTTATGCTTATTTAATGAATTTCACAAAGGTGTTTTTCATAAAATGGATAAGGACTTCCAGTTTTATGAAATAATAAAAATGGAACTGAAGTTATGAAATGAGCAATCTCATTAGTTAGGCATGATATATTCATATGAAAGTGTACATGTTTCTGAATTATTGCAAGCAGCTCTATTGCTCAAACTGTAACTCATTATAATAGTATTGCAAATATGTCTTTAGTTAAGATATCAGAAAGAAGTTAGATTTTGATTGTTAATAATGAGTTAATTAATAATTGTATTTAGCATACTATAGATGTCTTTCTTTTGAAAATGTGTGCTTGTATTCTTCATTGGTATATAGTTAGTGAAATGCAGCACTGTTCCTAGCCTCTTTTTACTAGAATTTTGTGATTGAGAAGCTTTACTCTGTTTTATTATCCTGATGAGCAGAGGAAAATATTATGATTGTTAGCCAATAGTAAGAATGTACCTAATTTTGTACTTTGGCAATCTGTGATCTAGTGTGCTTTTGGAATTGCATCATCTTGCTAAAAGTTCTCCAAACTGCTGGCACTTCAGGAGTGAGGAGATAGGGTGAACATCTCTTGCTCACATTATTTATATCTTAAATAACTTGTCTGGTTGGCTGTACACTGCAGTGTTTTTTGCTGGTGGGATTTTGTTCTCCTTTCCAGCAGGAACTGCAGCAAGGCTGCTGCTTGGCCTGCAGTTTGGAAAGGACAGATGTTTGTGGTCATTCTGTCTTTTTGAGTTGCATTTGAAATCTGTTGTCCTGATTTTGAGCATGTGGGGTTGTTCATGGGCAGCTACCAGCCTGGACCAAAGCTTTGCTCTGTGCTGACTGATTGCCATCAACTTCTGCTCTCTGGCCACCTGGATCCCACCACACAGTTAGGAAATGCACCCCAGGTCCATCCACCAGCATGGGTATTTGCATTGTGGGAGGAGTATGGATGATACTAAGTGTGTTTCCTTTATCCCTTTGCTCTCCCACTTTGGCTATTGCAGCCAAGCTTTGCATGTCTTTTCTGCCATTTTGGAATGACTTACCAGTGCCCTATCCAACACAGCCTTTACAACATGCTATAAACAGAGTATTGTAACCATGTGCAGTGAAGCAACTCCAAGTAGAGTAAAGGAATCCCACTGTCCAGCCCTGCTGGTTTACAGCCCTCATGCTCTGCCAAGGCAGCAGGCAAAAATATTGAAGCAATAAGAGATAAAATAGGACTTTCAAAATTAATGATCTTATTAGACATCCCCTGTGCTATTCTCATAAGTAATTATGTTAAATATGTGCATTAAGATGCAACAAGGCAGGGCAACCTGGTAGGATAATGGTCCATCATCAGTGGTTACTAGAGGAATAGGAGAAATGAAAGGCCTTTTCACCCATGAAGTGTCATTATCCCTCTCTTTGGCATGCTTTGAAGCCTTCTTGTGATCATGCAATTAGCCAAATAAGATGCTTAGACAAAAAAGGTGGCACTTACATGTGCTTCTGTCCTGTGCCCTCCTGCAGGGTGTCTGGGTGCTGGTGGAGCCAATGCTGTGCCTGTGCTGCATGGAGTGGCTGTGGGACAGAGCAGCTCCAGCCTGCCTGGCCCTGCAGGGGGACCCTCTGCTAGAGCACCCTCTGAGCACACCACTTACTGCTGGAAGCTTGTGCTGCTGTATCTGCACCACTGGCCCAACTTGTCTGGGCTGGATTCAGGATGGTTATGCACAATGCTGTACTTGTCTCTGCTGTGCATCAAGTACGTAAATACTGGTTTATTAGTAGAACACAGAGATAGTGTCACTTATGGAGGGGCACAAGTAAGCCTTTGAGCTGTGAAAAGTGCTGGGCTGTGCAGAGCATGGAGTGTCCCGTCCTCTGTTTCCCAGGCTGGGTCCTCTTCAATCTTCACAGGCTCTGTGTCTTTGCAGAGAAAGGCAAAGCAGTGCTTTAGCCCTGAAGACAAGAGTATTTTACAAACACAGTGGAAGACAGGCATGGTTAGGTGATTCCTCCCTGTGTCACCAAACAAGTCTGTCTTTGAACTGAGCTCAGCTGAGGACTTCTGAGGCCATGGCAGCAGCTTGACTGATGCTCTGGGTTTGGAGCTGAGACTCAGGAACAGTCCTGGAGCTCAGCTGCCTCATTTCAGTGCACCAACTGTGGGCACCAGTGCCCAAGAGTTTCATAGCATTGCACCAGATTTAATAACTGGCTGGTATTTAATCTGTGGTGTGAAATAACATCTGTTATTATATATAACATAAATATTTACTTGCGAGATTCGGCTAAAAAAACATTTGCTTGCCTTCAAAGCCTATCAGTTTCTCATCTGTGGCTGACAAAGAAAGCTTTGAGTGCTTAAATTCATTTCTAGAAATTAAATTAAAATTTTCAACACTAAAGTTTCTGTGGTTCCAGACACTTTTCCTTTCCTTTTATTGTCTTTGACAGCAAGTAGACTCTCAAGGTAAGTGGTGGAGTGTAGTCCTATGTAAATGTAAAGCATAAAATGAAAACTGGGGGGAAGAAAAACATTTAAGGTAGGAAATTAGAACAGTTATTGAGTTCCACACTATGGTTAATGAGTGTGCAGAAAGAAAACATCTTCTTGGCCTAGTGAGCTGGAGCATTACAACTGTTGCAACACTTCTTCTGTTTTTAGAAGGAAATAAGTAATAACCCCAACACATGGGAAGTCTTCAGTTTGCATTTTTTAATGCCTCAGGGGAGTGCAGTGTTTCTGGTTTAGAATCTGTTAAAATTTTATTTAAAAGGCAGGTTTTGTTCTGAAACCAAAACAAAAATTAACATATTAAGCATATCTGTAGGTCAGGAGTGTATGGGAGAGGGCTTGGCTGCTTCACCAGGACATGGGGTTTTCAGAATTTCTCAGCTGAGGTTATAGGCTGTGGAGGGAAGACTGGAAATTACTGTCCCTTACTGGAATAGGTTCAGTGTACTCAGGATTTATGCTGTGTTGCCCTGGGTATAATTAAAAGCAGTCTGTAATGGCACCAGAATGGAGGGGGCTCATGCACAGGTTCTGTTTTGGGAGACTCTGGCATCCTGTCAGGAAGGGGAAGCTGGGATGGGATGGTGAACCCTCTCGCCATTCACTGACTGCAGCCAGAGCTCATAAATGTTACCCCTCTGTTTGTGGTGAAGAAGACGTGTCTAAAGCTTGTCAGGGACATGCTGTAGCATCTCATTCAGTCTCTTGTCCACGTTGCTGCTAAGCTTATACTGCCCTCACTGTTACACTTTAACCAGGCTTTTCTTGTGTGGTGGTGGTAGTAAAATATCTGGACTAAACTGTCTTATGTTGAACCGAGTCCTGAGATAAATTAAGCAATTGTGTTTTTAAGGTATGTGGCACAATGTTGAGCAGTTGAAAAACATCGGAAACCTCTGTGAATGCCTCCCTGTGGTTACAGCTAAGGTAGAGGTCTGCTTGGCCTGAATTAATGAATGTTGCTTCCCCCCCGGGCTGTTGAGCTGTTTGAGGTATCCTGCTATGCAGCCTGTAGTACCTTGCCGAACACCTTATGAGACACAGGGCATAGTTTTGCATGCTGCTGCATTGTGCAGTTTAGGAATATTCTTGCACACTTTGTGTACTATTTAAAAATCCCTTTCATGCATAGGTTGGAGTATTTTCATCTGATGTTACTGAGCAAGCTGTGGGAAGGTGTGAGGAAGTTGATCAATATTTTATCCTTTCTAGGCTAAGTTCATTGTTATTGATACAGTGTGGCTGGCTTCCTTCAGTCTGACAAATAACATCCCAAAACAAAGTAATTGGAGTTCTTTTAATGATGCTTTCCTTGGGAAATGTCTTGGGGCCAGGCTGGAGTTTATGGTTCAGTCTGGAGAGGTGATGTTCAGATTTGACTAGGTCTGACTAATGTGGGACAAGGGCAGGGACCCTCAGTCTGGTCACTTTCCTGAGCAGAGAGGACCCGGGTTGTGAGTTCAGGGATTCATGTGCTGAGGGAGTGATTCCTGAGCCTGCCCAAACTCCTTCATTCATCGGCCAGAAATTTCACTTGGGTCCTGCAGCTCAGGGGTTGGCTGACACCATTCTGCAAAACAGGCAGTTGTGTCCAGCTGCCACCAGCCCCTGTCCCCTTCCTTTACAACCTGCTCTGACAGTTTTCCCCTTGGAGCAGGAGCAGTAAAGCTTTGTTTCTTGCTGCCCTGAATGGCTGGGAACAATTGTGTTTGGGGCCTATCCCTTGCTACCTTTCAAATTTAAAAGCTGCTCTGAAGTTTGTATTACCTTTTCTGCTTCCCAGAGATATGTGGAGCTTAAAATTAAATGGTTCAAATCTGGATCAAGATTAAATAATTTAGGTCAGGGCATAGTTTCAGATGCCCTCCAGGAAACACAGTCAGTGGTTAACCTAATCAGCTTCTGTAATTCTACCAAATTCAGCTGAAACAGCATTTCTCCAGTAGAAGGAAACCTGAAGCTTAATAACAAGCATCCTGATTTTTAAACTCTGCTTAATAGTTTTGGCTTTGGTAGTCTCAGCAAAACCCAGAAGCAGTGTCAGGACATGGGTTAGTGCTAGTGCTCAGCAGCTGGGTCCTGTTGATTTATGTATTGTGATGCCTCTTGCTTAATATCATGGAGTAATTAAGGGTGAATCTTTGGGTTAGTGTAGTTCAGAAACAGTATTGTGGACTTACAAAAAGTATACAGTCAGGTTTGCAAACTAAAATAGAGATTACTGAACCAAAAACTTCCCTGGTTGTCAATGAAGTTTTTTATTTTTGTGTGTATACATAATATTTACATATACTTTTCAATGCCTCCAGAATTTGCAACCTTCCCTAGAAAGGACTCTGATGCATGAAGGCTTGTCCTCCATGAAACAAAATGGCCTTGCTGACCTCCAGCCTGTGGAGGTGCTGGGGTAACCTGGGCAGGGCACTGTGTGAAATGGCAGCTCTGCCTGATGGTACCGTTTTATTTGACTGACTCCAAAAGCCTTGACACATGCCTGGGGAAGATCACCAGAGGGTCTGGGCATCTACTTGTGTCTTTGAAACTCTGACTTGTCTTGTGATTTGGAGGGTGTTTTTCATATCATTCCACATGCACCTTATGAGAAAAGTGAGTAGGAAAGGGCATAAACCAGCTTGCTTTGTGAGGCCAGGGTGAGCCAGACTTGACATGTAAGTGTGCTGTGGGTAGTCAGTGTCTCTCTGCCCCCTCCATGGTCCCACTGCAGCGCCACAACCCCTTGCCAAGAGGCATTTGTAAAGAAGGTTTTTTCAACTTGCAGGGAACAAACTCCTGGTTGCATCCAGTGCTAAAGTAAAAGAGTCTGCTGGGGCCCCAGATGTCAAGCTCTTGGGACTGCTACATATTTCTCTGCTTGAGGGAAAGGCTAAGTGTTTGCAACTTTAGATGTAAAATGTAAAGGCACTTTGTTGTCACATGCCATTAACTGTTTAAATTGTGACATCTCAGGAAATGCTTCATCGTAATCCTCAAAATGAAGAAATCTGAAGTGAACTTCAAACTGTTTGCTCGGCTTGAGTATCACATTACAGGGTCAGATGGTGAACTCAGAATTGTACCTACTCTCAAATTGGTTTAAACTGCAGTCAGACAGTTCAAGTCCTGAAAAATCAACTTTTACTTTTTCTTTACTTTGCATGTAAAATCTAGGGGCAATGCCTACATGGCAAAGCTTGTCCATATATTATTCTCCAGCTGTTTTCCTGGAGACATCTTTTGCTCAACAGCACTATTAGTTTAGCTTTATCATGTGCTTGAGTTTGCTTTCCTCTTCCTGCTGTCAGATGAGTAATGGGTAAAGCTTCACTGAAAGTCTGTGTTGGCTGCCTGGGATTTTGCTGCATCGTCTCGCTGTGTTTAACAAAAAGAAACCCAACTTGCATCTATGATGGTAGGATGTATATATAAAAATAAGCGATAAACACTAAGGTGGAGAGTGGTTCTGATGTTTCTGGTTTTGTTCCTAGTAGTGTTCTAGTTGCCTGCTCTGTAAAGTGTTCCAGCAGAATGTTTATGGTATGTAAGGACTGGCAATCACAGCTTGCCAAGGAGGCCAGGGAAAACAGCTTTGTAGTCATCCTGATATGAAACTGCTCCTCTAAAAGGAGGATGAAAACTGAAATTAGTGTTGTGTGGAACCAAGTTTATTCAACTGTCATGCTCAAAGGTCTGATTAAGCTGTCAGTTTGGTCTGCTTTGTCCTTGATTTTGTTCCATTGAAATTGAACATGGTTTCAGTTCTCAAAGCTGAACACTTCCAAACTGACCTGTCTCCACCCAGGTTAATGCCCTTCAGAAAGATTTTTCTTTTTTTTTTTTTCTTTTGTTACTTCAAAATGTCATGGTTGTTTCTCTGGTCAGAAGTCCTTCATTCCTTGTTTATTTTTATTTTCAACATCATGGTCCATATTCATCCCTATGTAAATCTATGGTGTTAATTTGCCTCCAAGAGGCTGTTTTTGGCTGGTGGGCTGATAGGTATGCAGCATGTTGGCTGTCCCTAATGTTATTCAAATTAAATCCAGCTCTGGGTGAGAGTACTTGCAGATGAATTCATATGAATCCTTGTGAAGAAAGCACAGATACTAGTAGACCTGCCAGTTAAAGATGGTGGTACCAATAAAATTATGATTAGTGGTGATCAGGAATAGGCTTTTTTTTTTTAAAGAAAGATCTGTTTTCTTGTGTTTACTTCTTGTAAAAACTTTTCATATTACCTGTTTTGATACTGGAAAAACATTGTATTTCTATTAAAGAATGTAATTGGGATATTTCTTGCTTAATTTCCATTTTATTTCTCTCATTTACTTCAGAGTAACTATTACTGATGTTTGCTTGTTAGATTGCTTCCCAAGCAGTTGCAGCTTTCTTGTTTCTTGAAGAGTGTTCTGGTCCTGAGGTGGGCATAAACAAGGCTTCTTAGCAGCTAGTGCAACCCCCACTTCTTGTGCTGTAGGTATTATTCCTCCTACTGCCTCTGTTTGTGCCACAGCATCCTGCTTGGGCTGAGCCTCTTATAATCCTTCTTTATGGGATGAAGGTCCCCTTAGAAATAGGGAAATGGGAGACCATCACCTCTTACAGCACTATGTGATCTGTAATTGATGTGACTGTGAATCATCTGCTTTTGCTTGTTTTAATACTGGAGACCAAGGGACGGGCAGAGGGATAAAGAGAACTATGAATTGTTAAGAGGGCTTGCCTTAAATTTGTCAATCCCTTGTACAACATCTGCATGTTGTTTTGCTTTCTTCCCTGCCACTTTAGAGAATGCTGGATCAGTGAGGAACAGATAGTTCAGTTCTTAAAGCAGTGCTTCTGTAACTATGCACAGTTGGGGAATGTGCTTCTGGTGGATTTGTTCCATGAAATGCAAGGGAAGGATTCATGAGTACATAAAATAACAGCCTAATCAAGGAAATAAACAAGAACAAGTCTGTAATCTTCACAAAATTGGGGGAAAAAAGTGCTTCTGATGGACTTGCTCCTACTGTTTTCTTTGTAGCTGTTTCCAGAGCTCAGACCATCTGTTCCTTGTTGTAGGTTGTTAAGTGAAATGTGCTGCCAATACAAATAGCTCTGCTTGATGTTTGTTTGCATAAATTGTTTTGAAAGCTTCATGACGAATTTTAAGGATTACTTACAGGGGTAAGACTCTGTGGAGGAGGAAGTATAAATTTGATGATGCATGTTGGAATCCATTAATTTGTTTGGAATTTATTGTAAAAGTGAACATCTGATGTGTTTGTTGGAGGGGAGGGAAACAATTTCATCTCGAGCCGAGAAGGTTATGGTGACAATACAGTAACTCGGTCACAGTAAATGTGATCAATCTGCCTTCACATCTTTCTAAGCTTAATTTGTTTACTTGTCCAAACAAACTGTATTCAGTATATCTAACCTACAAAATTTCAAAGAAGTGAAATCTGGGTTTTGTCAGCCTCTTTGCTATTGAACAGTTGTGTGGGATTAGTGGTTTTGAAATGAGTGACACAGGTGAGGTGAGCAGAGGGGAGTTATACTTGGCTGCTGTTGGTTATAGGGTGCACTGTGACTTGGATGTGTGCTGGTGTGGTGCTATGTATGCTACAGCACAGGGGGTGATAACTCCTGCTCTGCAAAACTGGTGATCTGAAGGCTGAAAGAAGATGGAGGAAGTGTGCCTAAGAACAGAGAGAGAGGCTTTGATTAAAGCGATCTAAGTCAATGCCAGAGCTTGTGTAGCCAGACTTCTTCAATGGGGTCGTGCTGCCTGATAGGGAAACGTTTGCAAGCAGGGGGCTTGGAGCAGCTTGTACAGAAGCAGCTCTTTTTTTTTTTTGTTGTTGCAGTTGTGTACCTCCTCTTAATGGAGACTTAATTCTGGTGACTTATCTTTAGCCTGACTGTTTGGGAACTTCAGCTAGTTGAAAATCAAATGGTCACCTTCTTTCCCACCAAACCTTTGGATCTGGATTTTGAAGTGCTGAGCAGTCAGAAGTTCCTCTTGTCTCTATGAAACTGTACATTGCAAACATAACCACACATACGCACACACACATGCTCTTTAGCTGCTCATCACAGCTTTGCAGTGGTAATTCTCTGGTTTTAAGTGAATTGACCTGGCTGCTTTCATCTTCAGGTAATGCAGCCCCAGTTTATAATTCAGACCAGGAGCTTATGGAGATTTAGAAAGAGGCCCAGAGCTTTGCTTTACTGTGCCAGTTAAAGCATTTATACTGATGACAGTTAAATTGTTGAGGGCTCTGTTATTCATTTACATCACAGACACTAAGGTCCTCTGACGACCTACTGCAAATGTAAGCCAGATGTACCTAAACATATCTATTGTACATTTTACTTCATTTCAAACACTTCTCCTGACTTTCAACTCAAACCTTCTGTCTGTCTTGTCATGCTACAGTATTTAATGATATTTTATTGCATTAGTTCACAAAACCCTTGAGTTTTTCAGTTGTCCTAAGCTAATGGACTGGATCTGTACCCATTTGCTAATACAAGATCTTTTTTAGTAGGTAGCAGAGCTATTAAACATAAATCAAGGTTTCCGATAAAATATTAGGTTTCTGCTGCATCTTACAAAAAGACAGTCTGCAGTTTTACCTGATGATTATATCTTACAAGCTATAGTTAAAGCATGTTTGGGGATTTACTGCATTCCGTACCCAGTAATTTCATACAAATCCATAATGATTATTTTGTATGTTCCTTTCATTTACCCCATAAAAAAACCCACATAGTTTGCTCACTGTAGAAATCAGAGCCATCCACTATTATTTCCTTTGGAAGGATGCACTGAGAACTTATTTTTTAATAAGAAGGTATTTTTTTTATTACTTAACCAATGTATCAAAAATCAGGCAGTAAAGAGACATCCTGCCTTAATAAGGTAGCACTAGCCAGGATTGCTACAGGGAGAAAAGCAACATTTTGTCCTAGCCCTCAAATCTTTCCGTATTCTTTTGAAAAATATGTTAAAATAGTATAAGCTTTGCAGGAGATTTATGATTTTGTCATACCTTCATGAGTGAACAGGTGCCTCCTACTCAGTTTTGGAGCAGGGACTCTTTCTTTCGGAAGACAAAGGTTGATTGTTTGGCGTGTTCTCTGGTCCCAGCTGTGGAAAATGCCTGAGCAGAGGCTTGGCTTTTGGTACATCCTTCCAAAGTGTCTCCACTCCCTGCTGCTACTTTTAAGTACATGCACAAATCCTTTTGAAGCAAATGTGATAGTGGTTAGGCTGTCCTGAAGTATTGCTCTTGATAGGAAAGTGCTGAAGGAAACCATTCAGAGCATATGCTTTCTCAGTGTGGGATGCAGAGGATATAACTGCGCTGTTACTTGTACCGTAGCAAGCCAAGAAACATGCAACACAACTTGATCTCATTTTTACTCATGTTAATCTGGAGGAGTTTTACAACAACCTTTTGGAGTTGGTTTAAAATTACATATTGTGAAACAGAGCACAGTGCGGCTTGTTTCTCAGTCAGAAGGTAAATACAGTCAACTGGAGCTGGTTGGGAACTTCTGACAAAAGATTTCTTTGGAATTGCTGATGCCATGAAACAAAGCTTTTGTGAAAATGGATCTGTCTGAGAATGTCTTGGACCTAAAACAAGGAAGGGAACAAAATGGGGCTGTTCACCCAAAATAGATGCAACAGTGTCCCCTGTGATATGGGAGTCCCAGGTTCATGTTCCCTTTGTGGGACTCAGGAAAATCTAGTCCCTCACAACTTAGGCTTGTGGTTAGCCTTGCAGTTTATATTAGGGTGGCTCTGTCCCATTTGAGGATGGAAGGATGAAGGTTTTGAAGCTTTATACTGGAATGCAGTGCAGAAAGGAAATCAGCTTAGAAATCTCAACCATTTCTTTGTGAAACAAGGTTCTTGGTTGTAGCTTACAGCGCAACTGTTTTTTTGTCTCCAAGCTTGAGTTTACCCTGGTTCTGAGGCAATGGCACCAGCAGCATAATTTTTGTAGTCCCCTGCTGTACCAGCATTTATCCTGTTCCTCAACAATGCAGCACACGAAGATTCCAAGGAGTGTGTCTGTGGTGCTATTGCAAAAGGAGCAAGAAGACAATTCAACTTTTATATAGGTTTCATGAACTTGTTTTGCAGACCAAGTTTGGTCTGATTTTATTTGGTTAGGTTTTTGAGTAAGCTTGCAAATGTATCTGCATGTTGATTGGGGTCAGGCTAGTGGTATCAGATGCCTTTATACTGGGTGATAACACCAGTGACCTTACAGAGACTCAGTTTCTCCAAAGCAAAACAATGTTAACTGTTGACTGTACACTATCACTTGAAATACCGTGCTGTTTAAGCACATGGGACTTGTCATCCTGTATCCCTGAAAAAACAGGAGCAAGTGTGGTATAGTTGCTGTCAGTGGATACAAGTAGTTTTTTCTTTCAAAATTTCCTGAGCTGAAAAAAACCCCAAATTACATCTGAGCTTCATAAGTAAACTACTTAGAAATAACGTATCCAGGAATGTGATCACCTTTATGAGAAGTTAGAAGACAAAATAAGTGCTACAGCTGAAGTTCACTCAGGCTGTTGCTACTGAGCTGTGCCACCGTCTGCAGGTGAGGCTTGGAGCTGGTAATTCAAGGCATCTACTACAGCCACTGGAGTCCTGGGGGGAGATGCTGACTTGGGGGCCATTGCATGGGCTCTGGGGATGACCCCAGCTCTCCACTGGATGTCAGTGTTCCCCAGGAATGCAGCTGCCAGAGCATTTATCTGGCAGTTAAAAAAAAAAAAAAAAAGGGGGGGGGGGGTTGGAAAGACTAAAGAAAATTAAAGAACAAAGTAACCTTAACTCTTTAGAAAACTCATTTAGAAACTAGTTTTGTGACTGTTCGGCTTCACTTATAAGGCAAACCTCGACAGAAAGATCATGTTTATACTGAAATACATCTTACACAACTTCCGGGCTCACATGCCAAAAAGAGTTGGATTTAGTTTCAGAAAAAACAAATGAACATTCTTCACTCATCTCTCCACAGTCTTGATATTTTGATATGCTGCAAAGTAAGGGATTCTGTTTTTGTCTCTGACAGTTTTTCTTTTTTCAATAGCCGCAAAAAAATATTTTTTCAAATCAGTGAAAGCATCAGTGTGTCACTAAATGATTGATTGCTTGCTCGGTTTCAGCCTTTGATAATTAAGCTTAACACAATGTCTCCTCTTGACTAGAGAGTGGTATTGTGCCAAATTCAAAAGACACATGAAAAATTGAAATCAGAAAATAAAATCATTTTAAAAACCAACTGCTCCCATCTTGTTGTGCAGTTCAGAAAGGAACATAACAGTGGAAGAGACACAGAGCATGTAAAACAGTAGGAGGAAGAGCGGTGAGCTTCTTTGCAGGCTCCACCTTCCACCCTCACAGAAGTGCCTCCATGTGAAGTTCTTGTTTCTTGAAGATCTCTGGTGTGTGGGGTTTTTAATTTTTATTTTTGCGTTTTTTTTTTTTTTTTAACACTGATTCTCAAAGAGGGAATTTCAACCAGGATTTTCTGAACAACTGATTGGGATTTGTAGCATGTGTCCAGCTGTATCTTTACATACTCCAGTTGACAATGTGTTGAGTATGTAATCCTGCATCTTAGTTGGAACGTGTTGTTTCTGACAGAAGGGCAGATTTCTGAATGGAAGTCAAGGTATTTTTGGTCATGGTGTGGGGTACAGTTGAGGGCCCTCTCACCAATTCAGAAAAAAACCCATTCTGAATCCTGGAATGCTCTTTCATGTTGAGTTTGCTCAGCAATATTACCAAGCCTTGTGTTTGTTAGCAGAACTGACTGCACCCGGCCTTTTACAAGGTTAGTTCCTTCAGTCAAGCTTCCAGGTTTAGGCTGAAGAATTTAACTTAAAGATGAGGCAAATGTGTGAGAGCCCTGGCTGACCTGAGGCAGCAGAGCACCATGATGAGTGTCCTGGTGCATTGAACTAAGATATCTTGCCCTGTAAGTCTCCAAAGAATAGCGGTACTCCAGGATCAGGGTTTGGCTTCACAAAAACTTGGAGAGGAGTCCTCATGCATCTCATGAGAAGCTTTACTTTGATACAGACTTTTAGCCTGGTGTTTAGCTCAGTTTTTTCAGTCAACCCAATCTAAGGATGTCCTCTTTTGCATTACAGAGCCACTTGCAGAGGAATGAGCCTGTCCCTGGGGACACGAGTGACCAGCAGTGACAAACCAAGACATGAGCTGACTGTGCTGCATGTTTCCCATGAGAGAGGTGATGGGTGTGCAGGGAGAGGCATCGAGCAATTCCAAAAGGTGGGTAAAGCTTGGGATTGACTGCCCCGCATGCTGGTGACTTTCCAGAGATGTTTGTCTACACCTGTAATAGACTCTTACTGTGGTACTTAGTTGTGTACAGTACAGTGTTGAAGGAAAGCTGTGCTGGAGAAATGTGATGATTAGGGGTCACATACCTTCCTGTGGAGGTGGCCTGTGCTTGACATGAAGCAGTGAGCCCTGGCCATTAATTCTCTTTATATTTGAGGCAGTGTATGGGTTTGATTTGAAAACTGGTTAAGGACATGAGACCAAAACACCTTTATGCAAAAGACACCTTCAAGTCTCTCTGAAACTGGTAGCCTGATCTGATTCAAGAAAGGGATTCTGGAAAAAAAATGGAAAAACCTGAGTAAAAAATTTCTTTGGGGCAAAATAACTGAGACAGTTTCTCAGTCTGAGAAGCCAGGAAGTGAATAAACAGTATTCCTTTTGCAGCTGGTTGAAGGACTTTTTTTAGAAGTTCTGTAGTTTCTGAAGGTCCTGGAAAGCTGAACTAGAGGGGTTGACTGAAACAATTTTGAAAAATTGGTTTACTTTATACTATTCCTCAAGGTTGCTAGTGCTGTCCAAGCTAAGCTCCTATCTTGTCTTCTGTAAACTCCTATGAACTGTCATGTAAAAAGTGAAATGGAAGTGTTTTCATGTTTCTATCTTCCCCTTTATTCATTGCCTTGTTTCTCAGCTTAAGCTGTTACAGTGGGACAGGAGTTATGGTATTTAATGTCTCACAAATGCAGGCAAGGAAAACAGCAAGCAAATGAGTTACTGTGTTAAGTTGATTTTTGACTAGTGAATAAAAGCAACTTCTGCATGCATGACCTATGATGAATTTCAGGAGAGGCCATGGTGCTAAAAGTAGGATCAGGAACACACAGTGGAGTTGCAGTCTGTGCAGTCAGAGCTGTTTTGAGTTGCAGCAGGAAAGATTGAACCTTGTGACATTTAAGTAGGATGCAAAGTTGTTTGATTTGCTCAAACTAGAGCTAATCAAAGCTCTTAATCTTCTAGGTTAAGTTTTCATATGCAAGCAAAAGGAAAGCAAAATGTAGAAAGTGAGATGCTTGCCTGTAGCTTTAGCAATGTAGTGTCTGAGTGATGCTAAAGGTGTCTTCTGCTGATTACTAAAAGATTTTCTGAATTGGATGCAGCTGGGGAGCTGTCTGACAGGAAGCTGAAAACTGGTCTGTCCTGTAGTGCCTGTAGTCAAACATGCTGAGAATCTCCCCCCTCTTCCTCGGACTTTTTTGAGGAGTCAAATACCTGTAAAGCCCTAAATGTGTCAGACCCAAAGGGATATAAACCTATGCTGTATTCATTGAATTCCAACAACAAGTAAAAGAAGCAGATAGCTGTAGCCTGGTTGCCTGCAGGGGTGGATGCCGCACTCTGCCTGCTGAGAAGCCAGGCCACGGATCTGTCTGACTGACATCAATCGGAAATGGGCATCTGGGCTGCTAATTTTGTGTGTGATTCTTTGTAAAATGTAATCTTTACCATTCATTCCTACAATGTGTTTTCTTTCCCTATGACCACCACACACTGTTTATTTGATCATGCTGAGAACCCACATCTTATCTGGTTTCTAACTTTTTCCTTTTGAAAGAGATAACGAAGGAAGGGGGATCTGAACAACAAGGGAGAGTGATATTGTGGATAAATATCCTATTTGCATCTGCACAGTTAGTGACAGTTGAATATTAAAGCTTCTGTTATTTTCAGCAGCAATGTGAGACTTTAAATTCTGTGTAACTTTTACTGTAGATGTAGTTTTGTCTTTTCTTTTTTCCTCTAAGAGAGACAGGAGTTGCTCCACACTGGGAGCTTTACTGATTTCAGGCAGCACACATGGGAATTAGAAACAAATAGGCTTAATTTCCTAGGGTCTTACAGGACTGTTAATGGTTAAGCATTGCTAAGAGACTGTGCTCTCTTCCTTTACCAGTTCTTTCCCCTTCATCTAGAAGAACAACATTTTCACTTCATACAGTCACTAGAAAAAAAGTTACTTTGTAAGTGACCCTTGACTGTATTGGCTCTTGTGACTGACCCTGGGTTAAAGGATACCAAGATAGCTCAAGCCTGCTTTTTGTCAGTGTTTCCACTCCACAGGAACTCCTGGAGATGCCGTGGTGGGAATCCAGTGATAAAACTGGAGCTCATTTCTCACTTACAGAAAGGAAAACAAAACTGAGGAAAGAATGCTTCCTGCTACTCTTTGGTCAGTCGATAAGCTTAATTGGCCAGACCTGCCTGCTGTACATTGATTGTACCTACTAATAAAGGAGCTATTGATTGGCACTTTATTTAGCACTGGCTTGCATGGACTATAGTTCCTGCTAATGTTATTACTACATCAACCTTTTCCTGTTCCCCAGTTCTTTAGTGCAATAAATTATGCCAAATGCTGCTAGTGTTTCCAATATTCTTGGACAGTTTTCTTTAGGTTTTTGACCTTCTTACTACACAGTGTGTCATCTCTAGTATGTGTGAAGATGTCTAATGGGATGCAGGAGGAATGTAAATGTGAACTTGTTATGGAAAAGTACTGGTATTGTTAAGCCTACATCTTTTTTTTTTAATTGGACCTCAAAAATCAAAGAAATTGATATTTCTTGACATCTATTTAATATGACTGATTAGTGAGCAGTGGTACCAGATTAAAGGAGACAAATATCTCTATCTGGAAACTTGCATTGTCTTTGTAACTTTGCTACTACCTGTCGGGTCTCACTTGTTAGAACCCAGAGCAGTGGTTCTGTGCCCATCACAGGAGCAGATCTGGGACCTTCTCGGTGAGAAGTGCTGCCCTTAATCTTAAAACAGAGGGATTTGTCTGCCACAAATGGTCCCGTTATTGTAAATGAATGGTATAATTTTCTGCATTCCATTATGAAGTGAATGTGGCTACACTAGTTTGGAAGGAGTTGGGTGTTTCTCTAAATTTCTTGACCAAGTTTCAGTCTTCATGGCTGGAGGGAAGTTCTTCATGTGGGCATTACTTAAAAGCACTAGTGAATAGTGAAGTTAATACTTAATTCTTTACCTCACAACACCAGCATGTGAGAATCCTGACTGAAGGTGTGAAAACCCAGGGCCTTGGTTTTGATACAATTATGGACCTCATGGAGCAGTGCTGATTTACAGCAGTTGAGGATCTGGCCCTGAGGAGACCTGAGATCTCTGATGACTCTTTGGAGTTTTAGAAGATCATTCTTCCTTCTCACTCCCACTATAATACATCTGATAAGGAATAAATTTCTTGTGCTTTGCCTAGTACTACTCTGTTACAACTTTAGTGAGTATTGCAGTGCAGTGCTTACTATTTGTTTGTGTCTGAGCTTTTAATGCCCTGCATTGAAATGCTTTCACAATGCATTTATGAACAGTAACATTTCTCACATGCCCTTGTATTTCATGAAGTCCTCATTCCAATTTTCCTGTTGTGCCATCTTTAGCACAGTGTCTCTCGGTTTGAGTTGTTTTGGTTTTTTTCACTTCCTGTGATGGTAGTTGTATTGAATATAAAACTTACTGTAACCAAAGCAAAAATTAGAAACACAGAGAAAATACAATACGTGTTTTCCATCTCTTAGTTGTGTGCACAGTTGAGAAGTGCAATGAATCTCTTGCTGTAATTTCGGCTGCCTCTTGCTCAGCACCCTTGCAGGGCAATGGTGCAGTAGGGAGGGGATGCTGGCTGCAGTTGGTTCGGGTCTCTTTAGCCCTGCCGGGCTGTCCCAAAAAACCACAGGAGCGGGTGAGAGGCGGCGCTGTGCAGCACAGTGGGAGACAGACTGTTGCTGGAAACTTAAAGCAGTTGTAGAAATTCTGTTGTGCCTGTGCAGGCTGTGACTTCAAGTGCTTCATAAAACTAACAGCCTGGCTCCCTTTTACAGTAAGAAGGGAGACTCTCTAGGATTACCTCCAGCCAAACTGCAGCTTCCTATTCCCAACCCTGGAACAGCTAAAGCCAATGTTCAAATAAGGACTATAAAATATGAATGTGCACTGTGGCCTGATATTTTAACAGGGTTGTAACTACTGCAGATAATGTGGTGACCCTGTGCCCTGCACTTGTATAAATGCTGGCACTGGGATGCACATAGGGAATGCTCTGAGAAATATCTGTAAAAACCCAGAACAAACTGTGGAATAAGATCTGTAGGAGGAAAGGTTAGGGAAGCGAGGTTGTACTGGCAAACACAACAATGTTAACCCCAAAATCAAGACCACAAGCATAGGTTAGAAAATTTGTGTCTTCTGCTGTTAGTGCTCCTTCCTGTTGTTGTTCCGCTCCAAGCTTGGCTCCTGGAGGAAAGGTTCCATTCTTTAGCTGGGGCAAGTTAAAAATCAGGAAGCTAATTCCATGATTATTTTTCAAGAAGCAAAATGCAGCTTTACAACTTACATTTGGATATACCAGGGTGTGTTTGACAGGGCTTCATACCTCACAGTGCTCCCAAGGCAAGTATTAATTGCCCCATAAAACACACTCTGTCATGTCTTGTGGCTCAACGTGTTACAAGTCTGTGCAAACTTGTTTTATAGCCCTAACAGCCCACTACTGCTTCTGAGAAATGTTTTCCTTTTAATGGGGGAAAGAAAAACAACATTTAAAAATACTATAATGGTGACAAGGAAGAAGGAATGCTATAGAATTTCCACTGGCCTGAAAAGCTGTCACAGATTAAACACCTGTTATAAATGGGTGCACATATATTATTTTGTATTAAGGAGTCTTCTGTCTGGAGAACAAATCCATCTCCTCTAATTTGAGGTGCTGCCTGATATCTGGGCCAAATGTTGCCTTGATGTGACTCATGGCAGATGTAGAAGAAGGTATGAGCAGCTGCTGCCACATCCCGTGGCTCAGCAGTGCTCCAGTGAAGCTGTGCTTGGGCCTCCAGAACATGCCATGGGCTTCATGACCTCATTGCATGTGAAAGCCAGTTGCTGTGGATCTGACTCTTATTTATCCAAGATGTTTCCATAGTAATTATGGCAACTGAAAACAACAGAGTGGACCTTTTGACTACTGAGAGTTGTAATTTGGCCTTTCCAAGACTTCCAGTTCCCACTCCCACATTTCCAGGAATGAGAAGGGGCAAGCCAGCAAGCAGATTACAGCCTACCCCCGAAGATTCACACATGAAGTAGCTTCGCTGGGGTCACAAAGGATTATTTGCAATGTCTAATCGCAAGTATGTGGCTGAGTGTGTGTGGGGCCAGGTTCCAAATGAGGGAGAGAGTATCCCTGTGCATACAGGTGCTAGTAAGGCATGTAGGAGAAGTCCCTGAAGGGGATGTTAGAGAAGAAATCCCCTCCCTAGTTTACATGCCTGCACTGCAGAGCAAGCCTCTCTCTATGCTGAAGAGGAAGAGATGCTCTTCCCAATCACCTGGAAGATTCCTTTAGGCTTCTTACCTCTAAATTATTTCTAGGGTTGATCTTTATGATCACAGTAAGGTCAGTTCTTTGCCCCATTCCTTCCTGGTTGTCTTCTAATCCTTGATCAAGATCCAAGAAGGGGATTGGAGCTTGCTATTTCTCTTTAAAAGATATTTTTAGCCTATTCCACCCTGTGCAGTAAGTAGTTAATACTGTATTTAGTACCTGCTGTGCTGTGAGCTATTACCTTTGTGATATGGGAGCATTTTATAACCACTTTTTGCTCCATACCACTGGCAGAATGATTTCATGATGTGTATAGATGTTGAAGATTCAGACCTCAGATTTGTCAGTGTGTTGCCAAGTATCTAGCATAGGCACCCAATTAAACTGTAATTGTTTTTCTTGGTTTGTGCTTTGCTAAATCTGGACAATTTTTCTGCTTTTAGCTCAAAAGTAAGGAAAGATCCAAAGATATTCAAGTGACAAGTCTGTGGCAAGGAGATCTGACTGAAGTTTACTTATTAGGGACTGCAAAAATACAATTTTCTCTACCAAACTTAAGCTGAGTGTCTTGCCAAGGTTTGGGCTGGAATAGTTGTGTTGATGCCTGTGCTATGTAATGTATGCAGTTTCTGTCTGTAAAAAATGTACAGTATTTTCAGGCACTGCTGCTACACAGTTGAGCAGGAAATTGTTTTTATTTGCAAGTAATGTGATGTGAAGTGGAATGATACTCTAGTTTATGAATAAGTACATAATA
Source organism: Campylorhamphus procurvoides (assembly GCA_013396655.1). Classification (NCBI taxonomy): domain Eukaryota; kingdom Metazoa; phylum Chordata; class Aves; order Passeriformes; family Dendrocolaptidae; genus Campylorhamphus; species Campylorhamphus procurvoides. The sequence goes on from WBMV01000309.1 coordinate 1,538,240, forward strand.
CTTTTACAAGAGTTAATTCTATTATGTATAAATATTTTTCATTTTAGAGTTGTAAGATCCTTTGAAGTTAGAACCTTATTCATAAAGGTTCTGAAGATTTATGAAGCATTTCCTTTGTGTTCTCCTCAGGACACACAAGGAATGTGCTTCCTTTGCTTATGTGAATTATCCCTCATTAAATCCATTTTTTGTGATTTATCAATCCTCTCTACCCTCACTTGCAGGCTAATGTATCTGAGAGCTACTGTGTTTAACAATCCCTTAAATCAAGGGGAAATAAGGAGGTTTCTTAAAGTAGATTAAGAAAAAGTTGAAGGGGCAGTTCTGCAGACCACTACTCATGTCTGTCCCTGCAGCTTCCATGAGCTTCAGTTGTAGAAGAGCTTTGTGTGCTTGGCCCTTTGCTGTCTGGTGCTCAGCCCATTCCTGCTGCAGCTGAGGCAGTCCTGATCCAGAGTAGGGAATGGAGGCTGAACAAAGGAACAAGTTTTGAGGTGATAGAAAATACATCTTTTGGATGAAAAAGTAGGACCAGGAAAAAAGCTTTGGCCAGTTCTGCAACAACCCAAAGAATTTTATTAGAACAGGAAAGTGATTTTGTTCAGTTTGGCATGGTTTGTCTTTAGGCTGTGGTTATGTTTGAGTATATGGAGATGCATAAAGTAAGCAGATACTTTTCTCTAGAAATATTTTATCTATTAGGCACTAAATAATAAGTAGTAATAAATAATTGCAATGTAATCTGCCTGGTAAATTATTGGGGGTGAAATAGTCTGTCTGTAACTTTCATAGTCCAGTACAGCAATTGAGGCTACAAAATGCAAGTGGTGTTTGGATTAAGAATTAAAAATTACTTATGCTGACTAGATGGTACCGCCACAGAAACATAAATCTGTTCCTTCTTGTGCAAAGTGTGTCAAATAATATGGTGGCTGATAGCTCAGATAAGACTTATGATGAAGGGGGAAACAGCATTACAGAAATAGGAATATAGTGTAATAGTAGTGAATTGCAGTTAAATAGAATGAAATAGGGAATTACAAGGAGTTTGTTGTGAAGGGAAGGAAAAGGTGAGCTTGAAATTAATTACTGCAACTTTAGACTTACAGCTTATTGCAGTGATTGTGGAGATGGGGTGAGTTAGTGTATAACTGAAATCCTCACTCACTGCATGTCAGGAAAGGAACTTTACTTGGATACAACTTTTTACAACTTTTATATTAGTTTCTTCATTATTAACACCAAGCACCCAGATCTATCCTATAGCAATGATTCCCAAAAAGGTTTTCATATGTAGAACTTGTGCAGATGACTGTACACATGGATTATAAGATATTTTGACATTAGTTTGAGAAATGGGCTCTTGAACATAGATGGAGATAGGAATAGGTTAGGTAGCAAAATGTTCCTACCAAATTCATTGACTGGGGTGGAGGAAATGAACAGCTACCAGATAATCATATGCTTATGAATGCAAACATTTATTGACTACTCTGAGACAACTCCACATTTAAATCACTAGTAGCATCTTTTAATATTGATTAAGGTAAATACTGCACTGATAGCATTAGTCAATATATATGTGTAAATCAACATGTGATGTTTTTACTGTATGTTTAATGTTTTTGAGTTATGTGCTTCTGGTTCTGAAACTATGAACTGGAGGCTGGAAATCATTTTGGTCCTGACAAAAGGTGCTGCCTTTCTTAAAACACTTACATTTTAGGTAATTGGCTGCAGCACCTGACAGCACCACTGTAGCCTGATTGAAGCCGTGTCCCAGCAGTGCCACCATAAACCACAGCACCCAGAGTTCATAACCAGGGCAGATTTGGAAGGGGGAAGGGAAGGCACCAAGTTTTTAAAGCTGAAATGTGATACATAACGTCTGAGTAACTGGATCATTTTGAAAACATCCCTTTAAATAAATCATGTCACTTTTAGGATCACATTTAGGAAAATGTTTAAGAAATGTTTGGCTAAAAGACCAAAACTGGTTAGCGAGGGTAGTTTGATCTGTGCCAAATTAATGAATATCTTACCATGTTCATGTATATTTAATGGATGGGAGCTAATATAATTCACATGGCTTTGCTGCTTTTAACTCTCTATACCAGTTTCCACATTCTTGCCCAAAGCATCAGTGCCCCCACAGGGGAAATACCACGTGTGTCATGTCTCACAGTGCTATTGCTTACATTACTTACCTAAATATCACACTTGCTACTCAGTGTTGCACAAACTTACGATTACCTTGAAAAATGCTTTTCTGTATGTGTTCAGTGAAGCCGGATCTGGGTTTAGGCTGAGCTCAGGCTGTGTTTTGGCCCCTGCTGGTATGTGGCTGAAGACTACTATTACTCACAGTTGCACTTTGGTAGTATCGCTGTGGAAGAATAAGCTTTCACCAGGAGAGTGAAACCTGTTTTCCTTGTTATTGATTCCTGAAAGAAACTTCAACCTTCCTGTGAATAACCATAAGATATTACCAAAAGCCTTAAACCAGGCAAACATACCAAAGCAGATAAGAAATTCAAACCATAGAAGTCCAGGACAACTTGTCATTCATCTTTTACTATATGTTTATTGGCATATTCATATGATCTGACTCTCCATGGAATTGTAATTTGATGACACTAATGATTATTGAGGAATAATTTTTCCACTGGGGAGAAAAATGTAGCACAGCCAATTTGGGTGATGGCATAAGTGATTCAATGGTTTAAATACTAATAAAAATTGAAATATCTTTGTAGGGGTTAATTGAAGGGCTTTTTTCAAGCCCACTTAGGTAAAAGTAATTAAAAAAAGAGAGAAAAACCAACATAATTGAGGCTATTGATATTGGTGAGGGTTAAAAAAATAAAAATTGCTGTGTCAGTTTCTGTCCTTGGAGAGCCTGCAGAACCCTCAGGCACCATATTTGCAGTCATTTCAGGCAAGTAAATAACAGAACCAGAAAAATATCTTGGGCCATTGCCTGAAGTGGGGCTTAAAAATTATTAAGAAAAGACAAGAGCAATAAGCAGTCCTTGCAGCTTTCCCTGAAGTGGGAAGACTGTCAGGAACAGCTTTTAAAAAATAATAATAAAAAAAATTCCAGGATCTTCTGGGCATGAATGGGCTTAGTTCTAGTGATGTTTCAGTGACATACATCAAAGCATACCTTCAATGTGTAAATTTGCCTGACACATTTTTAAAGTCTCCGTGGGGTATTTGCTGCTGTTATCAGTTAGACCTGAGAACCCTAATTATATTACGTTTGGAATTTGATGGCCTGTTTTATGCAGGAGGTCAGCCCAGACTGTAATGGTCCCTGCTGGCCTTCCTATTTGTGAATGTAATGAGTAAAGCGTCTCATCCTGCACACACTCAGGCAGCTGGGTGTATTAGCATACAATAGGTGACTTCAGTAACATTAACCACAGGGCTCAATCAAGTTATATCTCTAAATATTTGGCAACTCAAACACTAATATCGCTGTTTCTTTAAACTGAAATATATGCTGCTAAAATACAAAGGTAGAAAAAAAAATTTTATGCATGCTTTATGAAAGAGATGGTTTTAGGTTACTCCTTAATTCTGATTGTGTCTCTTTAGGTGCATGCTGTTATTGCAGCATGAATTTATGCAATGAAAATGTATTTGGGCTAGAGAGAATCTTTCCTTCTGCCACAATGTGAGTCACTTGCTCTCTTTATGGGCCGTTAGCAGACACATTTGTACTCTCTTGTCTCACAGGAGGACGTTTCTCTTGCGTCTCTTGGATCTGCTCCATAAGAGAGCTGACACTGTTTTAGCTTTCTCTGTCACCTCAGGGTGCTGCTAATGACTTGCAGGTTGTAAGATGCACTTTCCCCTTGATGCCACTTATAGGTTATTAACTTCTTTGATGCATCAGTGTCAGGAAATAATGTCAAAACCCCAATCTTTTCAAAAACCTCTTGTAGGGACTTGAAAGAAAACTCAGAATAACAGTAATGCAGAAAAGTTGAGTGAAAGATTTTTTTCTTTACTCATTCAATGTAACATGTAGTCAGAACTGAGCCAATTTAATGACTTTCTTGTTTATTAAACATATAAAATTGAGTTATCAGTTCTCTTACTTATGAAGAGTAATTTAATATCAGATGTAAACCCTAATGTATTCTTTGTTATAGCTCAATATCTGTATGTGTTTCAGTCTTTTCTGACCTAAATCTCTTAATCGTGAATAGATCAAGAGCCATTCAGTGTTATAATTCCAATCCAAAACTAAGCAGATTGGGTATTGATTCTCCAAGGAAAGCCTAAATGCCACAGTACCGAAGATGATTTACCTGGCATTGTCCTTCCTCTGGCACTAACCAGAGATCAGAGCTTGGCCTTAGCAAACAATTTTTTTGACAGAGACTGGAAGGCAATCTCTGCTGTGCCAAGGCTTTAAAAAGGGTTTGTGTTTTGTAAGGCAAATATATGGTCCTGGCTGTCATATATAACTCTGAACTGGGTCAGCACTTAATGTCCTGTGTGATGAAACCCCTGTGATTTGAACACACACACACAAAACCCAATAGCTTGAGGGGTCTCGAGTTTTGAAACTGACAGTAATCCAAGTGTTGAAATTCACAAACCCAAACTGAAACATCTCTGAAGGGTCTGATGGTAGAAGTATGTGTTTAAAGATTACTGGAAGTCAGGCACCCAATTATCCCTTAGGCTGGAGACTCCAAAATGGGGGCAATGAAAACTGCCCACTCTTTTATGGAAACTTTCATCTGGTGCCTAAAATACTTTAAAGATGAGGGAAACATTCCTAAAGGGGAGTTGTGAGAAAGGTGGGGACAGACTTTTTAATAGGACTGATTGTGACAGGGCAGGAACTGAAGGTTTTAAACTAAATGGCTATTTTTCAGATTAGATATGAGGAAGAAAATTTTAATAATAAAGGTAGTGAAACACTGGCCAACTTGCTCAGAGGGTGGATTTCCCATCCCTGGAAACATTCAAGGTCAGGCTGGATGGGTGTCTGAGCAACCTCTTCTAGTGAAAGATGTCCCTGCTCATTGCAGGGTGGTTGGATTAGATGACTTTTAAATGTCCCTTCCAACCCAAACCTTTTTATGATCTGAAAAGTAATGGGAGGGAGCACAAGAAGTAGTTCAGGCTCCATATCATTCACTGTGCACACGTGCTGGTGCCACAAGGCTCTTCCCTTGAGCAAATAGTCATGTGAGTCCACACAGTTTGTCTGTAATTTTGCATATCATTTATACGTGCAACACTCATGGAACTGGTTTGTGTTAGGAACAGATTTGTATTTACAGGGCCTGAGTTGAGCTCCAGCGAGGAGCAGTTGCAGAAGGAGCTGTAATGCCTCAAGGCATTGCCAACCTTTCCTGGGAGCATCCAGGCTTTCCTGGAAATAGCTGGAGTTACTAATAATCCCTAAGCACTGGCTGGACACAGTTCACAGGGCAGGTTCTCCTCAGTTACAGAAGTAAACTTGCACTGGGGAGGGAGGCAGGGACTTGGGGATGTGGGATGGAGGTTGTGAAGTGCTGAAGAGGACTAAAAAAACCTGAGGTCAGAAGGCAACTTCTACCAGGGAAAGTAGCTCACAACTGCTCCATCTCTGAGCTTTGGCTTGATGCCACAGTCTAAGCCTAAATAATTTGTGATGGGATGACAAAAGCTCCTTTGGCTTTCATGTTACACTGCACCTTCTGAATTTTTTAAGGATTGAGTCCTAGCTGCTTTATATGTAGATGGTTTTACATTTAATGAGGTGTTGCTAATTTTCAGTTTAGTCTATTTATTCTTTGTTATGAAGAGCAGAAGCAGCTGCTAATTCCCCTTGAGACTGTTCGTGTGGAGTACCTGCACCCACCTACGTGTCCTCATAAATTGTTTCCTGAACTAAAATGAGCTCTCAGTATTCATTTACTGGCTTTTGGCAGATTTAAGTGGGAATATAAATCTGCATCCGCTTTTTTGATTCACAAATGCATTTTATTCCATAAAGAATTCATGTGGCTACATATGAAAACTGCACCTCTGTTTCTGCTAAGTTATAGTCTTTCCTTTCTGTCAGATTCTTTCTCTCCCCTGCCCCCATTTGCCTGCTCCCATATTGCTAAATAACTGTAGTTTTAGTATTGCCAGAACAGAATATTCACTCGCAATTCTCAATTCTGACATCCTAAAGCCCTAGAGTCATATTTCAGGCCTGGATGGCACTTAAAGGCCCATAATCTTTTGCTGAATGGGTTTTGCAGTACGCAAGCTGAGGCAAATTATTCAGTTTAAGGACCTGAGCTGCTCCGGGAATTCAGGGCTGGAATGTGGCACACGCTGTTGTTTTTAATTATTTATTTATTTAGAAAATGTTTGAGCAGGAAAACCTGCAGGGATGGAGCATTTCACATATCGTTAGTTCCTGGCACTGTGGCCTTGGAAACAAAAGCGCAGCCATTGCACCATCCTTGGCATTCAAGTTCAAGTGCCAAGTGGAGAACCCAGAGGAAGCCAATGGAGAATGGGAAGGGTTGGGGGCAGACCAAGATCCTTGGTGGGGCAGGGAGGGGAGTTGGTCAGTTTCTTTCCAGTCAAGGAGAATGGGATTTAGTGACAATACGTAAAATCCACTGATTGCAACTTCCAGTGATGGTTTGATTTCCCGCTGTGATTTAGGGAAGGCTCTTTTAGGGCCTCTGTTAGGAAAGTGATACCAGTATCAATGCAAATGTCTTTCCACACCAAAAAGGGTGCATGATGAAGGCTTGGACTTTAATATTCTCTGGAAAAATTTTCTAGGATATTGTAAGGATATCTGAATAGAGTTAATAGCTTTACACTGTTTTGTACTTTATAAAAGATTCCTACTGGTGCTCCAGTAGGTAAGTTTAAAAATTCCCCTTGCAAGCTGTGTCTGTGATGTAACATGGTACATGAATATGTATGGTAGCTTTAGTGTCTGCTAGATAAGATGTAAAATAAGACTCTGATTATGGCCAGATAGAAGACTTTTTTAAACCTCAGATTGAAAAAGGGGATATATTTTGTATATTGAATACTATAAATACATTAAAATATAAATAATCTTTATTTCCTCAATTCATAGAACTTAGTCTGTTTCTGAATACATTTTCATGCTGATGAAGTATTTTATGTCTTTGTCTTCCCTTCCCTTATGAAGTTCATGGGGCATTACTCTGGGGTTAATGCATTGGTTCTTCCAGGATCCTACCCTTATTACAGCATGAGTAAATGTTGGGTTGTACTTGCAGGTGGTACAAGTTGGTTAAGAAATCAGCCCTCAATATCCAGATTTTCAATTGAGTGTGGTGTTATCTGTTATTTTCTCTACTGGAAAAGTTCAGCTCTGTAATGAACTTCTGCACTAAAAGCAAAATATGGCAGTGTTTCACAGGCAGGTTTGCAAGTGTGGAGTCTTTCAAATCAAAATGCATAAACAGAAGTGGATAATCTTGTATTTATGAAACTTAGTGTTTTAATTAAATTCTCTATTGCATTTGTCTTTGTTTACCTTTACAATAACAAATATAGGAGGTACTGAAAGGCAGAACAAGAAGCCATTTAGTACAGTTCTGCTCAGCATGTGTTGTTTGAGTCTGACTCTGAGATGGGAGACACCTGAAGACATTTGCAGGCTCAATTCTGACCTTTAAATGAGGTATTTATTTTTTTTATTTTGAAATTTGTAATATTAATATGAACAAGACAAAGTAGATGATAATATAGTAACCATCCATATTTAAATGTAAGGGGCCAAACATGCAGGAAGATGTGGAATTTTGGAATCTGGTGCAAATTTAAAATCCCTTTGGCACGTAAACTTTGTAGCTCAGTAATGCTATTCAATCACATTACATACATCTATTTCAAATGCTTGGTTGTTTCTTCTGTTTCAGGATTTACCTAAAATTACAGGAGAAATTATCCCTTATAGCCTTATTACTGCTCTTTGTAGTGTCGCATCCGTTCAGTCGCCTCGCTCCTGCCAGTGGTGGTGTCTGTGTGTGCCGGATTTCATCAGCCTGCTCAGGGACTGACTGCTTGGCAAGCGCTGCTGCTGCTTTCTGGCAATGCCAATGTAGTTTAACTTCAGCAACCTGAAGGACCAGTGGTGCCAATAGTTTAAGGGCATAGCTCTCATTGAACATGAAGTATTTAAACTCGTATGGTTTTCTACCCCCTGGTAAGAAAGTGTTGGCAGCTTTCACCTTGGAGCTCTGATCATCTACTTGTTTTTTTTCCTCTCTTTCCCCCAAAGTTAGCTCAGGCTATGATGGCAGTGCCTGAGGTGCCCTCTTTGTCAAACTGCTCAGTTGCTTCTTGCCAGATGATAGGGCTTCTGGAAAAGGAAACTTTATCGCTTGTAGTAAATCTCTATAAACAGCTTTTTGTCTGTTTGTTGCCATTTAGATGGAATAACTGCAGTTAAGGTAGTGCTGTCTGAAAACTACTTTAAGTGGACTTTTCTTACTTCTAAAAGAAGTCTGTGTTTTTTTGCAATTCTTTTGGCTGCAGTTCTTATTGGAATTCAATATTTAACAAAGGTGCTAATGGCACCAATCAAGCTCATGTTTTGCATTGCAGGTACTACATGGATTTCAGCAAGCAGCTCTGCTGAGGTCTCAGCCAAGACCCACAGCTCTCAGAACTGCTGGACCTGTGGTTCAGCCTGTCACAGGTGTTTGTCAACCTCCCTCCATAAAGCATTGGTTGAAAGAACACGCCCCACCAAGGTTGCTCTCCTGTCCCAGGCACCCACTTACAGTCTAGGTGTATGGTACTAGCCAGGAATGAGGCAGAAACAGGCCAGAATGTTAAAGTAATTGGGCCATCCCTTTATTTAAGCCCATTGAGTTGCTGGGGGCTTGAAAGAATGCTCAACTCCTGTCCCTCTGGTTAACTGGTCTCCCTACAATGGCAGCAGTCTGATTCTGACATGTATGTTCCTCAGGTTGTATGACTAAAGAATTAGAGGGGATCTTGGCTATCTAGGCCCATGAATTTTATCGAGTTGGCTGTCTTAAAGTATACCCTTCTGCCAAGCACTTCACTGTATTCAGATGGAATTCACTGTTGATGTATATTGCATCCAGCTAATCTCCTTTGCACCTGGAATAAGCAGTGCTGGTGATACCAGTTAAGATATACAAGTGTGGGATGTGTTGTCTACATTAAAAAATTGTGTGTATATTATTGGACATATTATTCTTGGCATTTTGGCATGGATCACTGCCTCCAGGAACATTTTATAGGTTTTATAGGCTTTTGCACTTTTAAACTGTATTATATTTCCTGTATTTGTATTGGCCGGAATCAATTGAATTTAGCTAAAAACCTTGGATTTTGTTCAACTTGCTGGTGGAAATTTATTTTTATTGTATAGCCAGATACATACAAAGTCTTGAAAAAGAGGGTGTGGAGAATCAGCTGCTTGTTTGCTTAGAGTATCCTAGGAAGAACACAGTGTTACAGGGCTTTGTAACAGCTTAGTCCCAGAGCCATAAAAGTGCTGAAGACAAGAATTACAAGTGTTCCAAGGAAGACTTTCAGCTTAACTTGGGCTTGAAGTTTCTGAGAACATGTAAAACATTTGCTGCTCTGTGTAACCAGTTCCAAAGCAGGGTGAATTCAGTGGGTTGTGGCTGTAAAGGCACATCAATGGGTTGTGGTGGGATCTGGTCATCTGTGACTGCAAAACCCCACTGGAGCACAGAGGGGTGGGGGGACTCTTTGGCTGCTGCGGGTGTTTCAGGAGTCCAGTGGATGGCTTTGCTGTGTGTAACTGGAATTAATTGGGGCACTCCTGGGTTTGGGTTGAATCTTGGGTTAAGGTCCTCAAAGTGTTTCAGAGTCTGGGTCTTAGTGCAGCTTTGATAAAGGAAATGCTATTTGGAAAAAAAAAAGAGTGAGAAAGATAAGGTATATTTAAAATACCATATTAAAAAAGAAAAGGATAATGTTTAAAAAGTGGTGGTTACCTAATGATACCAGATATAATATTACCTCACTTCTAAGCATAGTGTGGATGTTTTTTTAATGATTTTTTTCATTTGTTTGGTTCACACTTTAAAAGTAAGTTTTTTGTTTTCTTGAAGAGGTAAAATATCTTCCTTCATATTTTGAGAACCTTTTTCTTCTGTGTTAGGATCTATTTGTGAAGAATTACTTCATCCAATTATGCAGTACTGATTAGATGCACTGCATTTAACTTTTTCAAACTTCTTGTTTTCCAAGGAGTTGTCTCCAAGAGGGAATTCTCCTGCTTGTGGCTGAGATGTGTGCTTATTGTAGCTTTGTTTTCACTGGCAGTGAAGTTCTGAGAAGTCATTTCCTCCAGGTTTGATGCATCCTAGTTGCTTTTATGAGCTGTTTCCCAAGGTATAAGGTAGATTGATTAGTCAGAGAAAGATCTGACCACAGAACAAAAAATAATTTTCTTATCTTAGAAAGATGCATTACTGTTCCTTCCTAAAATATGTCAGCAGTACCAAAGGTACCTTTAGTAACATTTAGAGATAGTTGTGGCTGTTTTCAGTGGTCTAACTTGGCCAAACAGTCTGTAGAACACTAATGCTGTGATTTGGGTAGTATGAAACAGACCATAGTTACAGTCTGAGCAGCCAGTTCTGAAGTTTTTTTATGTTGAGACTATATGTAAGATGCTTTACTTTCTTCACTTTTAACAAACTAAAAATATTAAAAATAGCTTTATGCTAAACTCCTGGGTTGATGCAGAATTTCCCTTCCTGCTGGAAAAAAGCTGGAATTCTGCTGAACATGTGCAAATTCATTGTTTAGTCCCTTGCATGTTCCAGTTTTTTGTGTTCTGATCAGCTTTCTAGAATGTGTCTCTGTTAGGTAATTCTACGTGTAATAATTGACTGTCTAATGCTGATTTATGCTATTTTTTATGAGCAGTTTAATTCCACATAAGTGTTTCATTCCAGAGTTCAAAAGAGTTGGCCCCCATGTTGAAGTTGTGTCCCCCATTATTAGAGCTAGGTAGGTAATATTTTGGAGGAAATAATGGAAAAAGGAAAATGCAGATTAGCACAAGACAAAGCTCCTCAGGTAGACGGTGATGTCTTTGCAAGTGAGAGAGATAAAGAGCTATTGAATCTAAACCTCTGTCTTGTGAATCCTTTTCCCACGGTGATATGGAGATCATGCACTTTGAGTTCAGTATTCTCTTTGCTAGTAGAATAATGAATTATATAAAAGATAGTTTCCCTTTATTATGTGTAAAATGAAAGGGAAAAAAAGGGGGAACCAGGCTGCATTCTGCAGCATAGACTTCATCTGCTTAGGAGGAGGGCAGCCTTTGGTTTTGGTTTTTTTGATTGTTTTTTCTTCTTTTGGATAAGTGGCTCACACCTAATTTTTTTTTTGGTGTAAGTTTTATTGCAAAGATCCCAGAGAGATACTTTTGCATGGGTAGAAATTTCATTCATGAAGTTGGCTTATCCAAGAGATGTAGCAATGAATTATTGCCAAAATACACCTGTTCGGTGTTGGAGGTGCAATTGTTGTTCAACCCATGTGCTCCTGACAGGGGTCAAACTGTTTTACTGAAGTGGACAAGGCAACTTACTACTTTGCTCATTTAAGGCAAGATAAAAATGAAGAGTTGTAATAAAAGGAAGACATTGCATACACATCTTGTTCTCAACTGCTTTCTTGCTCTGTAATCATCTTTTAATATTAAGATAGATGTAAAAGATAAATTTGCGTTATTAAAATCATGGCTCTTGGTTTGTCCTCAGCTGGTGAGGGATTTATTAACTAGTACGACTTGTGTGCATGCTCACACAGTAGGTTGCAAGGACTGGTAGGAATGATGATGAAGAGGGTGTTTGCCATCCCAGTTTCAAAGGCACATGAAGCACTTGTCCATCAAAATTAACTTCAGCCCATTAGTGAAATGTAACCTTTCAGACCCTTCTCCAGCAAGGCATTGGAGTGTTCTAACAAATGCATGGTTGGGAGTTTTAGTGAGATAACAGCAGTAAAGACTATTGAACATAGAAGAAAATGGCATAGTTAAGATTTTTTTCCCCCCAAATATTTATTATTCCAGTTTCTGGTTTTGGTCTTCCCATTATATGTCACTACAAGAATCAAAACTGTGAAAGTATTTTTGCCTAAATTTCTCACTCAGCAATGTAAGTGCAGTGGCCATAAATTAACAGGGTTGTCTGGAATGTGAAGAAGATAGTAATTGCAATTATTCAGTTCCATGTAAATAAGTTTTATTTTTGTAGTTTGTCTCACTAATCTAATTTCATATGCCAGTCAATACCATCTGAAATATCCTGCATTATTAGTGACATTTTATTAAGGTCTACAGTAAAGTTGAAAATAGTAATTTGAAATACCTTATTTATAGGAATTGGACCTAAAATGCATGTCTGAGTCTTTGTGCCTGCATATGAGAAGGAGAGAATGAGACATCAAAAAAGCAAAGCAAATTACTTGAGGAGCTACATCTTCTTTCAATGAATAGTAATTTAAATACAAGGCCTTTTTAGGGGCTTTAGAAATGAGGCCACTGAATCTGTTTTGATCTGGATTCTTTACAGCCAACAAAAGGGTTAACTGCCTGGAAGAAGGTGGGCATTGCTAAGCACATTTTGTCTATAAGATAAAGATCATATGAAAATTTACATGTTAATGGAACATTTAAGGGAAAAAAATTGCTCTTTGTCAATTGATTGTATAAATATTTTATCTAGTGTAATATTAGAGGAAGGCAAGCGTGAAGGCATTCAGTTTGAATAGTTTTTGAGAGGAAAATTAGGACATTATTGTTGAAGAAATAATATAAAATAGGGAGTTACAAGCACTTGATCTAAACTGTAAAAACCTTTCATGCACTCTGGCAGAAAGAGCAGATTAAATCCATAATGAAATGGGTAACTTTAGGCCTGCATAAATTTCCAAGCAGTCTCAGTTTCCCAGGAATCTCTCTCTGCTAGATTAATGGCTAGCAGCCTGCCACATAATGAAGTGGTTTGCCTTGGCAATGTGCTCATGAATTTATTATGGTGTCCACAAGTGTGCTATATGGCCTAGACATCTTTATAAATCCTGGATTTAGAGCTGCAGCGATGAGCCATTTCGGTCCTAATGGTGAGGTTGATTTATCACTGTGGTCCTCCACTCCACCCTCCAACCCCCTCCCTGACAGTTATAAAAGGAAAATACAGGTCATATCACTGATGGAAATGAAATGTGAAGGTAATTAGATAATGCCAAATGGATATGGGAAAAGGTGCACTGCTGAAATTTTAAATATGTTGGTAATTTTTTCCTTGGAGCAATTATATCAGGTTGATTTATTTTTACAGTTTATAATCACTTAACTACCTGTGGCTGATTTTAACCAGAGCTTGTGCCTTTGGAGACAAGGAGTAGGGCTTTTCAGCCTGTGATTGTTTATTGTAAATTCATTTATCTCAAAATACCTAATTTATTATGCAATTTACACAAGTCACAGCTCATTGCTGATGGGGAATAATGATTACCCATTTGGCTTCTTGTAAACTGTTCTCTGTGGCTTTATAAAATAATCAACAGTCAAAGCCACAAGGATTTAAAGAATTCTCTGTATGGAAACTAAACCTTTTTTTTTTTCCTAAAAGACTTTGGAGGACAGTAGAATACAAAGCAAATTATCTAGAGATATTTCAAATCAATGCATGAGTAGTCCAGAAATTACTATACTGGATATTTCTAACTCATATTTATATTACACAGGGAGTGGGACTTTCAATGGGAAATGTGAGAAAACTTCTATATTTTGATTTTGGATTGTTTTTTGTTGCCTCGTAAATTTTCAGAAAACAAACCCATAATTGCTTGTGGAACTGAAGTTTTTGTTATTTTTTCTTCTAGGGGAGAGCGGAACTTTACTTTCTTTCAAATGTGGATTTAGCAAAGGTGTCTTGGTATGAAAGATGAAAATATGAGAATATAACTATTGCAATGGTCTGCAGCCATGGGGACTAGATCCCTAGTTTAAGCTCTTGAAGTTTAGAAGTTTAAAATAGGAGTTTTCACTGCAGGATGAAAAGCTTGAATATATAGGAACTCTTATCAAAATACCTTCCCTCCCACTCCCTTTAGAAAAAAGAAAAGAATAGTTCTATGTGTTTTGTTGTGTAAATGAGTTACAAATTCTCAGCATCAAACATTCAAGACTGGAAGTAAAAACTCAGCACATTCCTGGAGAGAATTTGATAGTGATGCATATTTGATCAAATATTTGTTTTATAAGTTTCCAAACATTTGCGCATCCCTTTGAACCGACTGGGGCTGGCAGTGTTCCATACTCTGCCATAGGTAAGCCACCACAATTTTTTGCTCTTTGCCCACAAGGAAATTCGCACCTTTCCAGAACAGCCAGTTTTTTTTGCAAGTGCTGTTGGTATTTATGTACATAGAATGTGTTGGCACCTGTTGTGAGCTGATCATTGTGTACCACAACTGCTGGGTCCAGTTCTGTAGCCTTTCCTTAGATCCCGTGGGAATCTGCTGAGCCAGTTTGCTGCTCCCGTTGTTGTTTATGGGCTGGACTGGGGCAGTTTTGCTGAGGATCCGTGTTCTGGTCTTGTGTTGCACATGACTTGATATCTTTCCATGATAAGGTTTCAAGACATAAAAAGGTGCATGGAGTCCAGCGAAGAACAACCAAAAGGAGCCTTGTTACTTATGTCTTCAGTAGTAGTTTTTTGGGTTTTGGTTGTGTATATGTGGCATTGTGTGGGGTTGGTTGGTTGGGGTATTTTTATGCCCCTTGTAATTCCTTCTATTCTGATGTTTTGCAGCCCTATTAAGTCTATTTTAGTTGATGCTTCTCAGGTACCATATTACGTATTGGTTCTAAGGCAGCAAAATAACTCTTGGAAGCATCTGCTGCCTGTATCTTAGTTTTTCAGGGACTACTGTAATAAGAAGTCTCAAATTTCATTTAACTGAAGTTTAAGATTTAAAAGATAAGTACTGTTCAGTTGACTAATCAAATAGTCATAAAAGCTCTTTTCTGAACTATAATTACATTTATTCAGTTCTGGGTTTGATTTATTTTTTATTTTAATTGTCAGCCCTGCTACACCGTGATGCTAATAGAAATGTTATTGCAGCCAATATGGACTAAAATGATGTCTGATGATTATTAATGAGAGCAATAAGAAGGTATCTTCATATAAAGTCAGCATTAAAGAAGTAATTCATTTTACCTGATATAATTGGATTGTAGCATTTAAATAGCCTGGGACTTCCTCTTAATTGTGATTAGTTGTAGCTTCTTCCTTTTAGTACCATATTTAACTCTTCTTCCACTACTACTTCTGTTTCTTTTAAGAAGTAATTAAACATGAATTGCTCAGTGCCTTTTAATAAATATATCCAAGGATTTAGTATCTGTTAAATGGAATATCTGCCTGTTAGAAATAGTTATGCACAGTACCCATAGCAGGAGGTGTGAAGCTACCGCTTCAATGTTTTATATGGCACATCATTACACAGTGCATCAATTGTTGCTTTGGTTGCAAGAATCACAGCAGGTGCTTTTGTAGGAACAATTGTAAAGCTGAATTTTATGAGAATCAAATGAAAGGAGGCTAATTATCATCTTTATTTTACCAAGGAATAAAGAGAATCCACAAAGGCTTGTGTGGAACTGTGTTTGCCAAATGAGCTGGTCTGAAAGGTGCTGAGTCCCGAGCCTTGAGCCTCTGTGTTCTCCTCTACCATGGAGGATTTTGGATGGCTGCACGGTATGTTATGGGAGATGAATTAAGGTCTGCAATACTGCCCTGTCATGATGTCTCAGAAAAATTAACTGTTCTAACAGAACTATTTGCTGCACAGTTTCTGGTGGAGAAATGATTTTAAGTTTCAGCCAGTTTAAAAAAAACCAAACTTTTGTTACCGCAGACACCAAAAGCATGACAGGGTGAAGGAAGCATGTTTCTAGTATTCCAGATCCACAGCTTTTAAGCATTTGAAACAAAACCTTGTTTCACCCTTCTATTAATTTAACTAGGTTTTGAAGAGCTCTAATTACCCAGAAATTGAAAGGGTGGTCACCTGGGAGCTGTGGTATAAAAGTTAGCCTGTATTTATGACACTACTGTAAGAAATGAGCCTCTACCAGGAGAGTAGTAACACTGACACATAGGAGGGCTCTGAGGATAAGTTAGAACCATTTATCCCATGCTGAGAAATGCACATATTTCTTACTTATGCCTGCTAGAGTACCTGCAGAGACTGAGTCTGGCTGCTGCTGGTAGCTCCCAGCTAATATACATTGATTTACTTTTACTCTAGAGTGCATGAGGATAGATGGGAATCGGCTGATCAGTCTTCCATGTTCTCTGCCATGTAGGTATCTTGCTCAGTGCTTAAGATAAGCTGAGCATTAGAGAGTATGTAACTCCTTTTTTCTGTTACCGCTATGCTGTTTTTCCATGTTAATGGGATGTAATTTGAAAACATTTAGATGCATTTTCATACATATTGCTTTGTATTCTGTGTAGTATTTTGATGCATGAGGATAAAAAAAATGATTCCTTGATGTCAGCAGTGGATGGAGGTGTCACACAGTTGAGGACTCATTTCTCAGCTCTTCCTAAGCCTTCCTTAGTCTTCTTCTATGGCCTCTCTCAGACCATGTTATTTTGCAGCCACGAAGTTTGGTGGCAGCTGTTTGGTTCCTGTGGCACAGACAAAGGAGCTGGTTTCTTTAACATAAGTAATATCAATTCTATTAGGAGTGAGGCTTCTCCAACTCCATTTTCATGGCTTTGACACATGTAGGTGATGGATGCATAAATTTTCCCTGAAGTCCATGTTTATTGCATAAGTTGAGCTGGTAAGAGTTGAGTATGGACTGTGAATTCAGCGTGTACATGAGTGTTCACCCTCCCCCCTGCCCCTTCAACTATGCCTGGTTTTGTATTTTGATGAAAAATAATTAATGGACTTGAAAAATGAATGAAATTAGGTTACCAGTAATCTATTCCGAAGGCTATAATGTGTTAACAGGAACTGCAGAGTTAACAAAATACTTGTTCTTTTAAGACTGGCTTGAAAGGGCCATTAGTATTAATGACACTTTCGTATCCCATCCAGGATTTTGGAGGGAGTACAAGCTGAGGAAAGGAATTGAGCTGATAGATATTTCATTTTCAGAAATTGATGAACAGTATTAGAGCACCAAATGAGGCCTTGGCAACACAGCCTAATTTTGGTGTGCAAAAATCCCTGCCCATGAGCCTTTCAAGAGTAAAAATGGATGGTCAGGTTGAAATGTACTGAATTCTGTAATGGTTTGGGTTTTATGTGGATAAATGTCCAGTAGATATTGTTGAAATTGCTGAATTTCTTTACACTTGAGAACCAAAGGCAGGCCACAACTTTCCTTTCCTGAGGCTGTTCAGATTGCTCCATTCAAATGTTTTTGAAAATAGATCTGCAACAAAGCAAGATATGTAGTGTCTTCCAAGCCTCAAGGGTCACTTTTGTTTATGATTAGGCTCTTCTTGTTTTCTCTGGAAATACACATCACATAGGGAATTCACCTTGCATTCTTTTTATCAGTTTCTCTGAATGCTATTTGATAGAATATGCAAAAAGATTTGAAATATGAAGCCAATTCTATGTACTACCGCTATTGCAAGATTCAAGGATTCATGAATAAGATATGTAAGAAAAGAATGAATATTCTTAAAACCCAGCTTGTGTTAGTTTTCACATAGGATACTGATCCTCAAAGTTGAACTTGTCAGTTGATCACAATGCACATTTATATAGTACATAGCAGCCCATTTAAAAATTCAGGTACCTTGTGATTACAGTGTTTCCAAAATTTGGAGTGAATTTGTCTTCCATGCTCACACTGCTATTTGGAAACTGGTAGAAGAGAACTTCTAAGCAGAAAATCATAGAATGTCTGAGAGGGAGGGGACCTGTGAGGATCAAAAGACACAAAAAGGGATATATGATGATGCAAGAATGAGTTTCTAAGTTCTCAGTCTCATAAATTTGACTTGTGGTGAACTGTCAAGAGGCTCACCTTGGAGAGGTGGCAACTGTCCTGCACAAAGGACAGTTCTGAAAATAATGTGAGAAACTAACTGTTCCAGATACACAACTATTAGAGTTTTAGAAGGTGAAAGTTGTGAAGCTTAAATAGAGAAATGTGGATGATTAAGAACAAACAACTAAGTGGGATACAGGTGAAAGTGCCTGGCACACATTTTTATGTGTTCTAGATGCCCTCTATTTTTACATTCCATTTGGGGGACATTATGACACTTAAACCCTTGCATTTTGATTCTCAGAGCACAGTTTTAAAGTTAGAGTCAGTATCTGCTCATCCTTGATATGTGTTATTTTTCACTGTGATAAAACTTGTGTTTTGAAAACTGTTTCCTGAATTGGGATGTGGTTTTAGGCAGCTTGGGCAGATTTCTGCCACTGGGAAGCCAAGCAAAGTTCTGATGTGAGGGTAGGGTTTAATGGACAGCTGCAGCTCTACTCTGTGGCAGTTAGGACTACAGGCTTTTGCTGCCTCTGAAATCAAAACCTGTGTTGTCTCTTATTGGATATCACTAGGGGGAAAAAATTGTATGAAAATGGTAGATGTAAATGTTCCCTTCCAAGATAAGTCTGGTATCTCTTCTGTGTGTGAACAGATAAAAATGAATTTTTTGCTCCCAAAAGAAATACATCATTTTCAAAAAAACACACTTTTTCTTTTTTCAATAATATTTTTATTTAAAAATTTTTTTCCATGTGTATTTCTTCACCTAAATAAAAAGCATATTGTTACTTCTCAAGCTGTTTTAAATACACACCTCAGAATTCTCTCTCTAATCCCTAATTTGAATACCAGAATCTCTCATTTTTCTTGTGCCCCATTTGCACACCCTGCATAATAAATGTTAACATAGGTAGGACTTTACATCATCAAAGAAAACATGCTCCATAAAATACCAGGTATATAAAATATATATACTCTTCCTCAGAATAGGACTGCATGTTTTCTCCCTTTCTGCCTTGTATTTTGTCAAACACACATTGTATATTAATGTAATGCTTCAAAAAATAATAGATTGTTTCTGGTTCATTTAGCTATGCATGTGTTATCTCATTTTATGAAGCACATGCATGTCTTTCAATCTGCTATTAACATTTTCTTCAACTTTGCCTCCCCTCTCTGTTTTATTCTGGCAGTAGGCGAGGGAGTTTTGTTTATCCTGCTCCAATTCTGGGGTATTTTCATCTTTAATTGTAGGTCAGGGAGCAGGGACCTCTCTGGCACTCTTGTTTTCCCTGGCTATGTAAATGTGAGTGTGCTGGCTGCACTGGTGGGACCTTCTTTCCCTTCAGGGTTACTTATGCAGCAGATGCATTGCCAATCCTCTTATTGTACCGATATTGATCCCACCTCCCCATAATGAACTGTAACAACAACTCTATTATTCGCAGGTACCCGATTGGCTGAGGATAATATGAAATTAGCTGGCGTGCATCGGGCCTGTCAGTATCGATTTCCCTACACAGATTACTTGTTACAAAAGAATAGAGCTGTCTGCACCGTAATTGAACAAGTTAACTCCTTGTCTCTTAAAATGTAAGCCCATATTGATTGCCTACTGTAGTATGCAGAAGGAGGAAAGTTATAATGGTATTTAATCGCCATGGTGCTGAGAGGCCTTTTTTTTGTGAACCAAGTGACAGCTGCTGAGAAAAGGCTTGAGGCTTGCTTGCAAACAGAGAAAACAGCAGGATTTCTCTGAGTGATACATAATGAAGGGCCACAGTGAATAGAGCTCATTGCTGCTGTTGCCTGGCTCGTAGGGCTTCTGCCACTGCTAAATGCAGTAATTTTTATTTTAGTTTCTTTGTGAATGAATAGCAGGACAAACTCGTGTGTGTTGGTTGGTTTCCTTTAGCTGTGGTGCCTTCAGGTCTTGTGATTAGGCATGCCCTCCTTTTGGGCATCAAGAAATACAGCTCAAAATTGAGTTGAAAATGTTTTATGAGCATAGAAAGGTCCCAGTTGCCCCATCAGGCCAGTCGTGCAAGGAAGGCGATGGCACAGATCCTGCCCTCAGGGTGAGGCTGGGTATTTGCAGCCCGAGAGGGGCAGTGAGAGTGCCCTGCCTGGCTCAGCCGTGGAGCTGCTGCTGCCTGAATTTGTAGCAGCAGTCGTCTGTGCGCAGTGACATTTCAAAAGGAATTACTCCAAGTCCACCAAGTGTGTGTTTCATTAACAGCCAATGTCACTTAAAGTGCATTTTGTGAGCACAAGATGGAAGCTCTGCACACAGGGAGGGAAGGGGTGGATGCTCCAGTGGCTCTTTCCTACAGAGTGGGTGCTGGCTTATTGCGCCACGCAGAGGCTCTGGCCATGGGGTTTCAGAGATCGGGCAAAGGCCTTGGAGAAAACACCTTGTTCTTGGGGAATGACTAGCTCTCGCACTACAAGATTTTGCGGTGCCATTTTTTGGTGGTGTCTGTATTCAGCACTTTATTTGTAGTTTCCTGTTCAAACTCAGCTCTCCACATGCTGATGTCTTTCTGCTCCTCTATTTTTTACTTTGGACTTTACATTCCCTTGAGTTCTGTTTTCAGTTGATCTACCCCGCCCCAGAGGCAGAATAAGAACTAAATACTAAACCTAAAGATGTTATGCTACTTTTTTTTCCCCCCTCCCTGCTTTGAACGGGTATATTTGATATCTTGTCCTTGCCACTCCTCTGGTAGACCCTTAAGCATTGCTGGAATTGACTTAGCTGTTACTTTTCCAATAAATTCAAGGGAAGCAGCAGTTTGTCTTCACCTGCTTTCTATTCCGTCATGCTTTCCTATCAGCTACATTGGCTAGATTTTTCAGAAGTGTCACCTAAGTTCCTTTTGTTCTCCCTTTCCAACCTTAATTTTTTATGATGCAGAATTTAAGTGGCACTTAATGGGGATACAAATGTGTGAACAAAGGCACCAGACTTGCTGAGATTTATTACATTTCACTTTTTCAGTAAGAGGGATAAAAATGAGATGATTCTGTTTTCTGGAAGAGCTGTGCAAGGCTAATGAGAGATCCCAAACAAAAGAAGATGAGATCATGGAAGAGAATGAAATCAAAGAACAAACAATGCAAAGTTGAGGGTGAAAGAGGAGTTGCTCCAAATCACAGAATTTGGGTGTGACTCATGAGGTGGGATGCATTGGTATCAATCACTTGCAGGGATTCCACACAGAGCCTTGAGGAAAAAAATCCAGATAAAAACCCAGAAGTTAGAAACACAGTGAAAATTTAAAAAACAGCACAGTGTGCAATCCATGCCATTTCTTCATAAAGCACAGAATATCACTGGAATTGCCAAAACAAGGGAAATAGGCTCATTTTTGCCTGGATTAGCATTCAGCACCATGTGTGAATCCTGTCTTGCCTGCAGATTTTATTGATTTTACTAAAAATTTGTGCCAAAATATTTTCACAAAATTTATGCATACATTTATGTTCTCAAATATTTTAAAGAAAAAGGATGTATGCTAGTCCAGCATGGTTTTGTATTCATCGCTCAATGCCATGTTAGTTTTTTTGCCTTAAAATTAGGCTTTGTGGACTCAATGTATAACAATCCAACCACACAGGCAGTCAAACTGGGTTTGGTAGATGGCCCCTTCCTATATCTGTCTCCATGAACCCTGGGAGAAAAAAGCAAATTGACTCACGATTTTCTCTGTCCATGGAAGCACTCACAGTGAAGGAGATTAGTATGGAGACTATTGCTTATTGGCCATCCCTACCTATAGCGTGGCTGCATGGTATATGAGGTAATGGAGATGAAATCTGGAGGGTGAGGAAGAAGGAAGAATGGGAAATAGTGTTTGTTACTCTTCCACTCTTCACAACTGAAAGCAAAGTGCTTCACCAAACAGAAACTGTGTGTTCATGCAGGGTTTTATGAAAGCTCTAAGCTCCAGTGTGGGAGGAGGGAAATGCAGGGAGTTCTGTCTCTGCTGTGTGCCAGCCTTGTGTGCTGTGAAGCAGAAGGCAGGTTTCCACTGCAACTTTAACTTGAGGTCTGGTTGAAAAATAAGATTGACAAGAAATTTCAGATAGGCTGCTGTTCCCTAGTGATTGAAACAAGTGCAGCTTTCATTCTTTCCCATTCCTGAAATTTGAGAGGATCAATCAAATCATATGAAAGATTCCCCAAAGCTATGACTGCTCTTCCTGCTTCCATATTCAGTCTGCCATTGTGGACAGTGAGAAACACTCAGGATCACCTTGACTGAACATCTCTCCCCACAGAGAGTACTTTTGTGTTTCTCTCTGTCTGTTTGTCTGAGTTCTGGGGAACGTCAGTCTGCTCTGTTTAAAGTCAAGGTCCCATGTCTGTTCAAGGTTCATGACTGTTATGATGTGGCTGTGAAATGTGCCCTTCTGGGGAAACAAGTGCATCTTTTCAGGGTCCTAGATGTTTGCATGACAAGGTCTGCTGGGGCAATGTGTAGTAAAACATAGTTGCATAGAAATTGTATGAGTATGCAAATGTGCAGGTTCTTTTCAGCTTGTTTGTTGAAACCTGTGATTTCTTGGACTCTTTTCACTACCACTCCATCTTCTCATTCTTTTCCATATGCCCCTCCTTGGGGAAAATGAATCTATTAGAAATAAGCAAGAAGCTCAGCAAGCCCGTGCTTGCAAAGTGTTTGACACTTTTGCTTTCTACCCAGACAGCGTGCATCCCTATCCTTTGGTCTAGCTGTCTATAACAGAATGGGATCCAGGTGATGGCTGGAGCAACTTGGTGCTACCAGAGTACAAATAATAAAGAGAAATAAATGGGGCATTGGAAATTAAGGCTAGGACATGACCTTAGAGCAGCTTAATAAATAATGCATATAAAATATGTCAATCAGAAAGAAAAAAACAACATAGTATTACAAGTATTTATTTGGACTGCAGACTAAATACACTGGATGCTTTCTTTGCTTGTACTCTTTTTACACATGTGCATCTCTGCCGCCTGAATTCCAATTGCAACCTTTGCAACAGAGTAAGGGTGGGAGGGAGCTTTACAAATTGGGATTTTTTCATTGTTCTGTATTGCTGTGAAGTACAAATATATGTAAATAGCTGTTGTTGTTGCGTATATAGGAAAGACCTGAAGTAAGATGGTTGCATGCAAAATACCAAATAATTTGTTTTATGTTGGGTAGTATATTCTTTATTTTCTCTCTTCCTGAAACTAATTCGTTTATTTTATTCCATGACAATTTTTATTTGCTGACAGTTCTGTCCATAAAAGCTGGTAAACATATAAACTGATAAACTTTCACTATATGCTCTGCCTATAAGAAGATTTTTGAATTCCCCTGTCCCTGTGATGCTTTCTTGGGTTGGTGGTGCCAGATGTTGTTTGGGGTGTAGCCCTGTGGATGGGTCCTTAACCACAGGAGCTCTGTGCTGCTCAGGTGGAGGCAGCAAAATACAGAGACAAGTTCAGGCTTGTTATGCTGCGTTAATGCTTCAGATGCCATAGGCATGTTAGACCTGGTGGACATTGGTTGATGATGCAAGAGGCCACAGTGCCAGTGCAGTGTATTTTTACAATCCAAAGCATATAAATTGGGTTCTGGGCTTGCAATCCAAGCTGCTGTTGTCTCCAACTCTGCCACCTGACTAGCTGCATTTAATAGACTTAGTTTTTACAGAAGTATTTGGAATTTGCAGTATTTTCTTCAATCAGTTGTTTTATTTTTTCTCACACAACACTTAACTATACTGCTCACCTAGTTAGTATTTCAGTTATTCTTAAATATCTTTGTTCTCTATGAAACATCTTTCTTCTTGAAGTATAACCTCACTTTTTTTCTTCTTTTTGTAAACTATGGAAAGTGTGCTTGGTTTCTTGTGTTTGTGTCTGTTTTGAATTTGGAGGTTGACAGGAGACAACAGGACTACTGATAAGGCTGTTTAGAAGGTCATAGAAACACCTAATATATAGGCTAAGAGTAATAACAAGGAAGAATTTGTCGGGCAAACAGTTTGTGTTAAAGAGAATCATGGTGCTGAGACCCCCTAGAGGCAGCAGTTCACTGTTACACACTTTTGTTTCAGTTGCCTTTGACTACAAGACCTCTGGAGTAGATATTTTCTGTTATCTGTGCGTGATCAATGTCCAGAATAGTGCAGAGCCCAGCTGGAATCTTTGGGTGCTACGACTCAAGCCAATAGTAATGAATCATGCCCCTTTGCAGATAATCTTGATATGCTGCTTATGAGTTTACCCTGCAATACTGAAATCGATCAGAGTTTTACAGCTGACAAGAGATAAAGATCCACTGTAATGAGGTTTGTGATGAAAATGATCTTTGAAATTAAGGTGGTTTTCCAAAATTGAACTCAGTTGGGAAATATTCCATTAACCACTTAAAAATCTGTGTCCTTTTGAAACACTCTGCATTTCTGCATTGTGATTCAAAGTCACCATCGATCTACAACAGAACTCTACTACATTAGGTTTTCACGTAGGGTAGAAAGTGTGAGGGATTATGAAAAACACTTCTTCGTACCCAGGATACCTTCCCATTACTTAGGTCATCCAGTCATCCTGGGTTTGAGCAGTGAGTTGGTTTTGCTACTAATGAAATAAATATAGTTCAACAGTATGAGAAAGTTTTTGCACTTCTGAAACTTTTTACTTGATACAAGAAGAAGGAACAGAGATCCCCAAGGTCTGCTATAATGGCTTCTGTACAGAATGTTGTGACTTCTGCTCTGGGTGTGTAAAAGATTGAGTATTTGGAAAAAAGAGGAAAACCCAGCATATGATGGTTCTGCCCTACTCCCTATGTAAGATCAGGCAGCCTTAATAAATACCCAGAGGTCAGGCTTATTAAAGGTAGGAATTGAAGTCAGTGATAAACCTCTATTGATATCCTGCCATCAGAGCTGGAAAATGAAGGTGGAACAGAAAGTGGCCAAAATCTGTCTGTAATATTGGTATTTACTCTTTTCAGTTTGCTTTTTCTGCTTAAAAAGCCTAGAAATGTGATTTAGAAATTACTGTTTGAATGGAGGTTGTTTGTCTGTCCTTCATGTCTCTCCCATTCAGGTGTTTATACATACCCGCCCCTTGACACCCCCAAAGCAGCAGTGCAGGGTGTTACTCTATTTTTAATTGTGCTCCAGACATGGCCTGCCCTAGCAGATGCTGACAATCTTAGCTTTTTGGTAATTTGTATGTGTATGTCTTAGTCTCATCAGCAGGATTTCTTACGCTCTCTCAGTTCTGATTGTATGCAAGGGGCTTTCCAGTCTCTGTAACGAGCCAAGGAGAGCTCCTTATTTACTCTGCCTATTGTGAATGCTCAGATCTATGTGCAATTGTATATCAAATAACCTTGCCCCTAAGCAGATGAGTATTTATTTCAGTCAGTTACCCCTTATAATTACTATATTGAACCTAGTTGTCTATAAAATGGATGGTTTGCTTATACAGTTTACCAAAATAGTTCATTAGGGGTTAAACAAAATGAAATCCCATTTGCAAAGAGTATAATAAATTGTTTCATCTGTGAATTTAGCTGTTCTCCCTAATGCAGACATGGATGTTACAGTGGTTCTCCCTTGATAGGGTTATGGGTTAATGAAATGCTTTTTCTGTTGCTTATTTTCCTCTCTTCTGTGCTGAGTGATAAGTAGCTAACCAACGAAGCTTGTAATTACAATCTTACAGAAACCGGGCCGATCTGTATATAAATCTCACCATCCAATTACAAGATGTAATAATTTTGCACTCAAGCTGGTAATGAGGTCTAATACTTGTGCATGTGATAATCCCCTCTGGATGCCGGCTTGATCAGATGTTGGCTTTGTAATTAGACGGGCAGAAAATCATTATTTCATGTTCAGGAAAAAATTAGGTTGGTGGGAAGTTAATTTTCTCTCCGCTCTCTGAAGCGTAGACAAGAATTTAATGATTTAATCATGATTGTTAGCTCTTTTGCAATCAATTTGTAATGATTGTGTAGCAACTCTCTTCAAGGGAAGCTGCATCAGGGAGGAGTATGCAAACAACTGTCTAGGAGGGCTGATTATAAATAGTATCACATGTCTCCAAAGCCCATTAAAATCTTCTTAATGGTGACGTACCAGCTCTCACATTGCATCTGGGCAGGCTCGACAAAGGAGACCTGGGCTAGGTTGGCTTTGCCACGTGTATGGGAGCTCCCAAGTCATTTGGCAGTCCCTGAGTGCTGGTGGAAAGCAGAATGTGGAGACTGAGTTGCTAAACCTGTGATGGGCTGTGGTCTGTGTTAGCCACTCCTCTGCATTGTCTTCTGTACACACACTGTTTTTTATGTATTACACATGATCCAATAAAGTGTGACTAAGGAGAAATATTTTGGTTGCTCAATCTGAAATATATAACGAATTAAAAAAAGGGTATTTTAGAAGGAACTTGCATTTGGTCCCTCAGAGTTCCCAGAAGAGATACTGTTGACTGCCACAACCAAATCTGCCTTGCTTATTTGAGCATAGCTTAATAAAAATAATTTGTTTTTCCTTTGGGAGAAAATTGAAATAGTACATATTATTCTATAAGTGGAGCAAGGAAAGTTTAATGAATGTGAAATTCATAAAAATACCAAGCAAACCCAATAAGCAAAATATTTTAATAATTCCAGAATTAGTCAGGAATTTGGATTAAAATCAGTTTAGAAAACTCCATCAGAATGAGTAGGAGGGGAAAAAAACCCAGCAGTGAGGTACCATACCAAATGTTGTGAGAGCTCCTTGGAGGAGAGAGTCATGTAGAAAATAGATGAGCTTGCTGTGTGTGGCTCAGTGGGCTGAGAAGGGTAACACCTTGAACCTCCTGTTTTTGTAGGACTTTGTATTCTGACAGATGTCATGTGTTACACTGGCAAGCACCAGCAAAGAGCCCTGAGGAGGGTATCTTCTTCATGTCACTACTGATGTGCAGCTGAGGCATGTCTGTGAGCAGCAGGCTGCTCTAGCAGCTCCTCAGTGGAGAGAAGCAATTTACTGTTATGCTTGGAGTTCCATGGCTTTCTCTATTTCTATTATTTTTGATGTAATTATATTGTATTATGTTAGCTCTAAATATCAGCTCTATTTCCATACTGTGCTCTTTAAATTAATTCTATATGTATTCTACAATGTTTTTGAATCACAGTTTTCTTCCTCCATACTGCTTCCACATTATGCTGATTTGTCAGCAGTATAGTTTTTCCTTTTATGAGGGATCCATGAATTGGGCTTAAGCTTTTATGGGATTACAGTCTAGTCAGATCTAACATCAGTTTTGCTGCACATTGTTACAGGACTGGCTCAGGTTGAGGTTGGCTCAATCACCTTTGCAAACAGGCTTTACAATGCACATATGCAGCCTTAGAACGAGGTATACCAGCAACAGCACTGTTTCCATCAGGTCTGTGAGTTTGCTTTCCTGTTTGTTTTCTTTTCAAGTATTCATTCCAGACATGTGATCGTTTTCAAGCTGCACTAAAACTTGTAACTTGTAATTTCTGAGAAGTGGAGGAAAAATATATTTACTTAGATTTGAACCGTGTTTCTCAGTTGTGGATTTTGTATCACGTTAACTTTGCCAACTGTGACAGGCTGTGTTTCAGATGTGTAGCAATACAGTGGTTAGGAACAGGCAGTATATTCAGGGAGAATCCCCCTTTTAATTGCACAGTGCAACCTTTTTTTCCTAACCAAAATTTCTGTGGTTGGCACCAAATTTTATTTTTCTATCATTCAGCCTTGTCAAGAGAGGACTCAGAATAATCATCAAATAATGTTTAATTCCCTGATGTGAGAACTTGATGATGTGCTTTTTGTCATATTTCTTCTGGGACTGAAGCCTTTTGAGTTGAAATCATTATTATTTCGGCTAAGGGTCAGCAAGGCTAAACAGCTGTTGGTGATCTAATTACAGGGGTTTGCAGAGAATCATTTCAAGTTTGTCTTGCCAGTGCAGACCCATTCTAATTGCTATTGCTACTCAACTAAGCCAATATTGAAGTAAATCCTTGCAGAGGTCTGTGTGTGAAGATTTCCACATGCATGTCTCTTGGCTAGTCTTTATCCAGCCAGTCCTACAAAATCTGTGTATGTTCTCAAAAGCTTCGAGTTCTGAATGACGGGGAAAGGAGAGCAATATGTGCCCTAACATACAAAATACAGTTGCATGTAAACAATACCTCGTGTTATATGAATTAGCTCCTGTGCTATGAAGTGCAATTATAGCAAGGAAACCAAAGCACTGTCTTCAAAGGCTTTGTATCTTTCATTTAGTTTTGTTAGTTGAACCTTGTGTTATAGAAGTAGAGCAAACGATGGTGTCTTTGGTATTTTTGAAAACAAGGATTTTCTTTGAAAATAAATAATTGCAAGGAGGATTATATTTATTATAAGATCTGAGCAATGTGATGTAGATAGTCTTTTTTCCCCCCTCTTAGCACTTGCATTGTTTTGTTTGTGAGCTTGATATGTAGGGAAGAGAGGGATCAGGGAAGGCAGATAGTGCTTCCCTCATAAAATATACAAGGAGCTGTGCGTACAGAAGTGTCTCTATGAATCTGTTTATGGCTTTTTTTTGACTGACTGGCTAAATTACAGTTTCGTTGTTGTAAATCCCTGAGGACTTTTCCAGAGATGTTGTAACTAAAGCTGTGCATGTTGTGAAGCTCTTCCTACCTGTCACTATCAGCTGCAGATACAACTAATTTACCTATTTTAGTTAAGTTCTCAAGGAGCAATGTAATTACCTTTTAAAAATCATGGTTGTCATTGGGGAAATAATATGACATTTTCAGATATTTCTGTCAGGCACGCACGCAGTGGATTAAAGCAGCCCGGGGTTCCGGCAGCACTGGCATGGCCTTTGAGCTGTGTTGTGGTTAGAAAGCAGATGCCAGAAAAAGAAGTGTTGAAAGAAAAGTTTCCTCTGTTTAATCTGTTGTATGGAGTACTTGGAGAGAGCAGTCCCACTGGACAGCTCTGTGGTTAGGTTCCTCCTCCAGAGAAATCCCTCTGCACACTCACAACCACACAAAGAGGTAGAGGGCTCCTGGGATGTTCCCAGGAAATGTGGTCCACTAGAATGGCTTTTGTGTCAGCTTATGTTGACACTGTTTTATAAGTCATTTTAGCTCTAACTGGTTTTGTCAAAGCTCTCAGTAGCTCTGCTAATGCTATAGGGAAGGATAGGACAGTCTGAGGTATACTGAAATTACATAAAGGAATTTTAAGGTTCAGATGCTTTTCAAGGAGAGTTTGGTCCTGACTTTACCATGTCCTGTTCTGTGCATGTGAAATTGTAGAGATAGGTCTCATCTGAGGGGGAAAAAGCTCACCTACACTACAAAACTGCTGGCTCATATTTTTCAAGTTGGACACTTCTGGGAAATAAACTCTTAGAACAGATTTTTCAGAGCAGAGATACCAAGTTCTGTCACATCTCTTACCTTGTGACTTTACAAATCTCCCACTATGGGACCTTGCAGCACATCTGCAACTTCAGAACATTCACACCATACACTGCTGCCTGGTTTGTGTTCTGACAGCAAGTTCCCAGGTAGAAGAACCCCATGGAGGATCTCCTTCCCCATCTTGGTCCCTTCCCCACTGTTAAAATCAGAGGAGTGGTTATTTTGATTTGCCTTTGTTGTGTCAGTCATGGAGAGATGACCTTGCGGTTATTTTGACTTTGTGCTATTTAGGACTATTTATGGATAAAACTGTAATAAATCTTCACTGCTCTCTCTGAGAGCTTCCTGAGAATGTAAGGAAATGCTGTGGGCCTTGTGCATTGCAATTCAGCATTTGTTTGATGTATTTTTTTAAGCATTGTTTGGTTTCGGGCACAATAATGATGGGGTTTAGTTCTTTAAGATTCAGAATAGCAACAATTGTCTTCAACAGACAGTAGAAATTCATTAATTCATACTAATGACTTTAGAAGATTTGTTTTATGACAATACTTCATGATGTGCTAGTATATTTTGTGACAATAATGAAGTCTTAGTAATGTGAGAGCATTTTACAGCTTGCTGCTTTTAAATCTTTGCTGAGAAGTAGGGAGATGTCTATTTTTTGCAGAAAATCATAAAGTTGGATGGTGAAATGTAGTTTATTAGGCAGTGTAAGAAAAACTGTACTCCTCCATCTACCTCACCGTTCTCCGTTAATGCTTTTCGCCACCCACAGCAGTCTCTAGATGGCCATTCTTCTGAAGATGAGACAGGGAATTGGAACTCTACCACACATCACCTCACACTAAGGTTTTCTTTTCTAAAATCATCACTTTAGTAACTTGCTTAATGACTTATTTTCTTATGAAGAAAATGCAGTGTTAAATGGGTGCCAATGCCTCTCTGGTGAAAGTGACGGCTGAAAGACCAGCTGCTTCAAGGGTTCAGGAGTAACATGACGCTTGCAAAGTGCTGCCTCATATTGAGCAGAGAAGTCCTTGCCATGTCCCTGGGCAGACTGGAGTGTTCCCTTCCTGGCTCATTACAGATTAGCAGCAAAAACTGGGTGCAGCAAATTGTCTTTGTAAAACCACAGTGATGCTGATACTGAAAATATTTTCTGTCTCTTTCATTTATGAGATTATTCTTACACAAAGCTATTTTCTGGTGGTCTGGTGTGCTGCTGTGGTAATAATTATGAACTGGGTTTTTTCCTTTCTCCATAGTTGCTCTATCAGCTTTTTGTATTGGGTGCCTAATAGCTCTGTGGTCATCTCTTCAAAATTGACTGGACTCTCCACTCTCTTCTTTGAAGATTTTTTGGCATCCCTTGTTCATAGGCTGCATGTCAGGGTCAAGCTTTTGAGTCTCCTAATCACTCAGTTCTGGCATAGTCCCGTTGCCACTAAAGCCTCTTTTCATGCCTATTTAATGCCTCAGAAGTGCTTTCAAGTGGTCTTTGATAAATCATAGTAAGTGTTATTCCAGTCGCTCAATAGCAGTACCTGCTAGAGTCTTTTTTAGCTCCCAAGGCAGCCGTTCCCTCTTGCCTTATTTTACCAGTGACAGTAATTCATTCCACTTGAGCTGACTAGCTTATTTCACATTTATTTGCACATTATGAGCAGTGTCATTCTACTTACCCTTCAGACAGTAAATGGTTTGAAAAATGCAACTGTAACAAATATTAGGCATGGGGAGGGGAATAGGAAAATTGAACTTTTGCATTTGGGATCCAAATAAAAACATAATGAATAAATAATATTTTAAAATTATCTCGATCATGAGTGTATGCAAAATCAAAGGTGCTGCATAAACTGGCATTATTCCTTTGAGAATACATTTTTCTTTCCCGCCAGCTAGTTTAGCTTCCCTAGTGTGGAGTTAAATAAAATATTACCCATCAAGTCAGGAAAATAATTAGTCCAGCATTATTGCCTCCTTCCTAAGCAATCAAACTTGACCCATATATATTATGCATGTTTGCACCCTGCACATCTGAGAAGCATAAACAGATGAATTTGGGCTCCATGTTTGCATGCCAAGACAGTTCTCCTGCTCCTCTCTATAGAGAAGTCAAGTTGAAAAATTATCAGAGCAAAAGCAAGTAATTTTTTTTTGTGTCCTGAAGTAATTTCTTTCAAGTAATATTTTTTCTGGCTGTGGCAAGTAGCTATGAAAGTGCCATCACTTAATATGATGGCAAGTTTTCCCCTTTTACATGACAAATTGCAGAAGTACAAATAATGATGCTGCTCTCGGCAATTTAGAAAAGGGTTGTGTTTTGCTCTTGTAATGAAGACAGACAGCAGAACCTCAGATAGGAAGGAAATAAGATTAGGATCTTCCAGAGATTGGAACATCCTTGGTGTGAAATCAGAATGGTCTTGTGCCATTCTTATGAGGATGATATTTTCTTAAGGTCCCTAATTCTAGGAGTCAAGGAAAATGCAATACTTTCATTTTTACTCATTAAAAGATAAATTTCTAGCACTCACAGCTCCCAAAACCAGCTAAGGAGTCCCAAGTTACTATAAATGGGACTTGATGATAGTAGTGTTATATTTTAGTTAACAGAGGCCACCCTAACTCATGGCTTCCAAATATTGCAATAATAGTAACAAATAGGAGACACTCAGAAGTGAGACTAAAAGGGGGAGCGATGGAGGTGCAGGGAAGCCACTTCTCAGCACTGAGCTCAGGAGGCTGAATCATTCCAAGGAAAGGAGTTCTCCTTGTAAGGTATAAGTCCCTTTACTTTCCCCAGCTGTCTCAAACTGTCTGTTTGCTTGCAGATCAGGCTGCTCTGAAATCCTTTCCTCTGTGCGTGTAGGATACAAGCTAAAACTGCTATTGAAATTCCGGAGAAACTTCACAGTATATTTGAAAAGTAGGTTTGGGGTCCTGAGATGTTTTCTGCATATCTGAATCCACTGTGTCTCCCATGAACCTGTGTAGCCAGAGAGGAGCCAGGGTGCAAATTCAAGCTTTCCAGGCTAGACTGTTACACTGAAATGCCTTGGAAGTAGATGATTTAAGGTTCCTTCCAACCCCAACCATTCCACGATTCTCCTCCACTTTGAGAATGGTGAGGACAGATGTGCTTGTTACACCTTTGGAAAGCAATGTTGTAAGGGCAAATGCTTTTAAAAATTGCAATGCACTCATTTACAGCAGGAATGAAGCAGGAGGAGAGGACACTGGATGTCATTATATTTCCAGGAGCTTCATTTTTGGATGCTAGACAAAAAGGTAGGGATTAGCCAGGATCTGCTTGCCTTGAACCCCATAGGCAATGTTGAAATGGCCATATCCAGGGGGCAGCAGGAAGTGAACAGGGGGTGTCTCTGCTCATTCCTTGGGAGTGACAACAGCGAGGCATGGAGAGCAGTGGTTGCAGACTGTGGTCTGTTTCCTTTGTGGCTTCAAGTCTCTGCGTGTCAATGCTTCATGTCTTCCGTGTTCTTCTGTCGGAGAAACATTGTCCTTTATGTGAATCTCTGATGTGGTGATTGTTCTTGGACCTGCATGTTTTGATGTCTATGTATATCTTGGGGTATAGATATTATTGCTGGGGTGGAATCCAAAAGCTGATGAAACTGAAAGGATGCACATTGGAACAATATAGTCTTTTCCAGCCTCAAGAGAGGCCTGGCTTTAGTAAATCCTTCGTTGTAGCACGCAAGCTTCTTGGCTGTCATTGAGTGTGCTCTGTTTTGGAATGTATGCACAAATGTTCACATAAATATATGAAACATTTCTTTTGGCCATTTCCCATGTGGTTTAATTTTTCACAACTCTGTAAAATTTCATGTGCAAATTCCATTTTCATAACATTTATTGTATGTTAAAAGCAGAGTTTTGAATAATTGTTAAGAAAATTCTCTCCCAGTCCCTTTTAAGACAAAATCTTTGGTTGATAATGATAGCACAGGGAGCGGTTATGTCCCTTGGTTTTGAAAGTAATTTTAGAAACTCTTGTCTGCTAATGGTTTATATTTTAAAAGCAGAGGGAATGATTGCTACCTCACTTTCTTTTTGTTGTTAGTGCTTTTCTCTGCTTTCCTCTTCCTATCTCTGAAGTGTTTATTCTTATGCAGGAATTACAGTAGCTGTTACAAACCCTGTGAGCCTACTGCAGCTGAGAGTTAGCTCCTAATCCCAGTATTCTTTCCTCCTTCTCTCATTTTACTTATATTTCCCTGTGCAGTTTGTATTCCATTTGTTAATTCCAATTTGATTGACTGTGGACATCTCTTGAACTCCATAATCATCAAATTGCCAGTGTTTCATGATGTAACTAAGTATTTACATCCATGTCCTCAGCCACTACCTCAAACGCCATAGACATCTAGATTTACAGTGTCTCTTTGGTGGGACTTTTTCCACCCCCCAACACAGTCCAGCCCTGTTGGTCTCTTGTTTCTCTGAAGCTCAAAGTCAGCACTCAGCTAAGGCAGTGCCTCAATCCATAGGGAAAAAAGTGACAAACACAGAAAATAATTATCTTCTTGTTTGCTGTTTCCAAATGTAATACCACACTTCCAACAAAATGTTGCTATTCCATAGATCACAGCAATTGAGTGCAGATTAAATAGTTGTCTTTTTTATCTGTGGTACAGCTCTATATGAGCCACGATCCAAGTATTGAGAAGAAAAAGTCCTTGCTGTGAGTGTTGTATGTACTGAAGATAGACAAGTAGAAGGAGAGAGAGGAGAAAAAGAAAATGAGGAGGAGGAGAGGCAGATTTTATGTACGTTGTTGTAATGAGCATGGTAACATTGCTTTTGCAAGATTGCTTTTACAAAGGGTTTGAAATGTGAATGGAGTGAGAGCCTGTCCCGTTCATTCAGATGGGACATATCCATGACTGCAGCTCTGATTCTGGGGTTGTAGGTTGGGATTTCAGGCGCAGAAATGATGGGGGAGAAGCTGACAAATGAGCAAACAGCTGGGCCTTGAATAGAGACGTAGATTAAATTATTCTCCATGGAAAATACATTTGTGCAGGGCAGGAAGAGATTCACGAGGGTGAGTATTGTGAGGGTACCATCTCTCATCAGCGTCTTTCAAAGATGTAGTAACAATTCTCAGCTTTTTCTTAACCACCATCTTTCTTATTAAAATCAGCCTCGCTCTTCATCTGCCACTACATTGATACTTTTCTTTTATGCAAACTTTGATCCCAGCACATCTTCATTTTTCCAGGTATTGTTACCATGAAACACTTCTTTCTTTTATTATGGAATAAGTAAAGGGGAAAGGGAAGAATTAAGAAGGAATATGTTTATTTCTGCAATGTAAGCCATTCCCAAATACAAATTTCCCTTATATGTAAAGCCAGATGAGCAAAGAAAATGGCATGAAGGGTTCACTATAGAAATCTAGATTTTTCCAGCTGTGATTTGTTGTGATTTATGAAACTCCAAAGTCTGATTAAAAAGTTTTGAAGAATACTGCCATCTTTTCCGTACCTGCATATGAAGGTATTTTCCTGATGTGATGCAAGTCCCAAAATGTGTAGCTATTATTCTAGTACAGTGTTTTTTCCTATGACATCCCTTCTGCAGACCACAACTGAAATTTTAGAATTCAAGAGAGACAACTTTTTTTCCCTCAAATTAGTATTAGATTTTTGTGATTTTATTGACTCTAATTAAGTAATGAAAAATGTAGGGGAGTGTCATGCCTGATTTATTTTAAAATTTTTCTTCTTTTTTGTTTTCCAATCTAACTGCTTAAATGGCCCTTTATAATTGTATTATCAGAGTGGTTCAAAGACAATGGTAAAAGATGACAAAGAGTGAAAGGAATGTTCAAAATCCAAGTGCATAAATAGGTTTTCTGGGTAACATCACAAAAGCTCTATTGTGCTATACACAGCAGAGACAGAAGGGCTATGTGCCCACCCTCTACAAGAAAATGCCACTTTTCTGCAGATCACTTGGTGTAACAAAAACTATAAAAATATTGATGGGTAAAAACTGTTACTTATAATATGCTATTGCATTTTCCCCACTCATAATTCAAATATTTGCCTTAGATAGTGTTTGCATACTGGTGTGGTCAGAGAGCATTATCTGTCTCCTGCAAAGTACTTCTGGCCTGAGAGAAAGTGCTCCTGCTGTGTTCATTGTGGGCTGTGACAATCAGATGTTGGAGCTGTGCTTGAACCGTGTGGTGGATGTTCAAGGTCAATAAAAATATTGGCCTGTAGGAGGGCGAGCGGAAGACCACCGACCTCATTTTTGCTTGTGGCTTCGTCTCAGTTCAAAACCCTCCTGATGCATTATCTGAGTGATTCTTTGGGGGAAAAAAAATATTAATGTGCTCTTATTCAGTGCTGTTCTATTACCTATTCATCAAAA
This sequence comes from Campylorhamphus procurvoides, assembly GCA_013396655.1. Lineage (NCBI taxonomy): Eukaryota > Metazoa > Chordata > Aves > Passeriformes > Dendrocolaptidae > Campylorhamphus > Campylorhamphus procurvoides. Next base: position 1,574,159 of record WBMV01000309.1, read on the forward strand.
ATATTGCTTTTGTGCATTTTTCATTATAAGATTCAACATTACCAATGTTAATAAAGAGAGAACTCCTTTTCTTTTCTTAGAAATAGAATATGTAAAGACATTGCCTCTTTGATGTTTCTAAGCCAATACAATATGTATTTGAATGAGGATAAAAGTCATTCTTTTAACAGAAGATCATCCAAGTCATTTCTGATGAAACTCAAGAGGAGCTTTTTTTTTTTTAAGAGATGCTTAGAAATTAAGATTAAAAAAGGGGGAACACCTCTTTAGAACTAACAGCTAGTTGAAATAAGTCACATACTTGATGGTTTTTCATGCAGGGCCAGGGTGACACCAGCCTCCTTCATTGGGCTGGACTGTTCAGCAGCAGATGCCTTTCATTCACAGGGATGAGACCTTGTTGTCACAGGCAGGTGTTTCACGTGATGCTGTCCTGAACTGTGAATATTCAGCAGGCCAGATTTTGGGTGTCCCTCGCAGAATTTCCCATGCTGCCAGGAACTCCCACATCCTGGCTAGTTTCCTCATGTGAGAATTTTTACTGTGCGTTTCCCACTGAGAATTGGAGAGTACATGCCTTTCTGTTTAAGAGTTGCTATAAATTTGGAGCTAATAACTATTATGAGGCCTATGAAGCCTCAGGAATAGGATACTTCTTGAATAATGTCCCAGCTCACTACTGTCTGGCCAAGCACAGGACAGTGTGGGAACTCTTCTTTATGAGTTATCAGCTTCCTTGTTTGCTGCAGTGTCTGCAGTGAGGGAGTGTAAGGGGATTAGACAGCTCTTCCACTGTCTCATCTGTAAATCTGCCTGAAGTTTGATCTGTTGGCCAAAATGTAAGAATGCTCCACAGAGCAATCAGTGAAAAAGTTTTCTTAGAGTCCAATAGACATATCGCACAGGAGAGAGGCAGCTCACACAATTATTGTTGTTGCACCAGTGTTTGTTGCTGTAAATGGAAACCTTCCAGTGAACAAGGGCAATGTCTCGAGTCATTCCCTTGCTCTGCACTGTTCCAGTACGTGGGTCTGTGCTATGGAAAATGGACTTCCAAGGAGCACTGCAACACTATCTGTGTTTGAATTTTAGATGGATTTAGATTTTGGGCTGCAGCAAGAGAGTTTGAACTTTTACTGACTGTCAGGGTGCCTGGAGACAGCTATGGGGTTTCAACACAATGAGCTGATTTTTGCCTTGGTTTGTTGCTGTTGGGTTTGGTGTTTTTTCTTAAGTTTGAAATGAACTTATGAAAATGGATGTACAGTTGTCAGGAGAATAACTGTTTCTTTTCTCTCAGTACGGAGATGTTTTCTGAGGTGAACTAGACTTCAGTGGCCAGACATAATAACCCCTTTTCGCTTATCCCCAGTTCACAGCAAGTTGAATGTGTTTTCTTGGCTCACAAGTCTGTGGTTATGTTGCCTGAGAAGTTTGAAACAGCCTCCCAAAAGCCATGGTGTTTGCTGGTCGGCTGGCTCTGCAGCCTCACTGGATGGCACGCAGGCATCTTTGTTCTCAGGGTATTGTTTTAAAAGTCTCACCTTTCACAAATTGGAAGCCACTTTAAGAAGCCTCTCTATCCACAAAATTCTTACCAACTGTAAGGTGCTATGACCATGTTGTACCAATGTCTGAGACAGACATGCTTGGGCTCATCAGGGCTGTTGGTAGCAGATGCTCTTTCTGGAAATGTACCAGATGGGTAGGTCTAAAACTGAGGAGAAGCATCCAGGTCTGCTCTGAGGTATCTTTTGGGTAATCTGCTGGTATCTCTGAAAGCATAAAACCCCCAAATGTCAAAATGTTGTGTTTAAATAAAATTAAAACAAAGAAAACCCAAAATGCAGGGACAAGTATTAGGAGTCTTTTGAAGTATTGGTTGCTCTGGTGCGGTAAAGCCACAGGCAGCTGTGAGGGGCTGTGCTGCTGGTCCAGGGTATTTTCAGGTAGGTCATTTTTGTCAGCACAGCACTCATCTTCTAGAAGAGCAGCCACTGAGCTCTGGCCTGAGGGAGCAGGGGTGGGTGTGACCGGCATCAGTGCCTTGCCTGAGCCCTGGCAGGGCTGAGGGAGCAGCAGTCGGGTGGCTGCTCAGGGCCAGTGCCTTGTGCCCTGTCCCTCAGAGGTGCAGAGGGACACAAACACCCAGACCACAGACCTCCTGTGAGGGGCAGGTGGTATATGGACATGAGGGGGAAATTACTGGCCTGTTACCTCCTGCTGACATACCAGTAGACAGGCTGGCAAAACAACAGCAACTAAATGATGCTACTGCAATCTCTAAGCATTTCTGACTGACTGAGCAATGCTAAATGTTGTGCCTATTGTAAGTACGTAATGGTTCTATTAGCATGGGAAAAAAACAAAACCATTTAATTCTGTATAGCTGAAGACACATAAACACTGGGTTCAAAAGGAAGATGGGAAATAGATCTGTTTTACTTTTGAAATAACCCCTTGAATTTTGACAATGCCAGGCAAGCAATGACCATTTGGAGAGGCTGAGATGCAAAACTTGATTGTTCTGAATATTTGTTAAAAAATATACTGCTACTGCTCTGATGAGAAACAAGTTATTTTTCTGCATCTTGCATAAATCAAACATGCCTGCCATTTGCTAAATTATTACATTATAAACCATGTTGTAATTACAAAACTTTAGTTGTTCCATTTATGATCTCTATGGTTTATTGTATTATTGGTTGGACTTGAAAGCTGAAGCTTTGAATTTATGAAATCCACTAAAATATTATATTCCACTTCCCTTTCTCCTGCTGATCAAATTACTAAATCAATTGCTGGGGCAATGCCAATGGTATTAGGATCAATAGGACTGTGAAATTTATTGTACATTTATGTTGCTATATAAAATTAGATTGCAGAGTTTATGAATGTTTATTCTTCTGAGCACTGAATTTCTGCTTTGCCTGAAACACTTTACAATAGTTTGGTCTTGCATAAACATTTCACCTGCAATATTGTAAATATATCCTTCTAAAATAGTGTTAGTGTGTCTGCGTTTTTAGCAAGTTTCATCCAAATTAGTTTTTGTTGATATTGGGTCCTTTTCAGCCCCTTTATTGACTCTCTGGAGTGCTCACTTAGCTGTCTTGCTGAATTTGGGCTGTGGAAAGAAAAAGAAAGCTCATGGAACTTCCTTGATAATTTTTCTGGACTTGTGTGTGGTCTCACCCGTTTTGTATCAGAGGATCTCCCACCCTTCTCAGCTTGACTGCTTCAGATGTTTTAGGCAATGTATAGTGAGATTTGTTTTCATAATTAATGGAAGAGCCAGCTCTCTTGAACTTTGGAGAGGAGTTGTTTAAATTACATCCTTAACTTTCTGTCAAGGGACTAAACCCCTTGGGAACATTTGTCTTTGGGTATAATCACACTGCAGAGCGGGTGCCTGTCGGTGGGAGGCCACAAAGGAAGCGTGCAGTAGCAATAACAATCTTGAGGAAGAATGATCTAAATGCAACATTAGGGACAGTGAGAACTCCTGTTTAAAAGTCACAGAGTATAAAAGAGGGGAGCAAACTTTTTCTAATTATGTGCAATTTTTTAATTAGTGAGGAATTGCTAATTCATTGGAAAGGGAACCAATAATTCTAAAACCAGCTTTAGTAGAAAGGGCCTGGAAAGTCTGTAAGTCGGAATTGTCAATGTCTGGAAGAACTGCTAGTCTGATTATTTACACCTGCTGGACAGATCATTGGGTTGATATTCAGGAGGTATGTTTTATTCCTGGCCTGGCAGATAACCCTAGGCAAGGCATTTCAAATCACTCTGGAAAACAAAGATAAATGCACAGCCTCCTTTATAGAGAGTCTTGGCAAAGATGACCAAAAAGTGATTCATAGAAACAGTGTGTTACAAACAGCAAACCCTTTTCAGTCACTGCTCAGAACCTTATGTGACTCTGGATTTTCTGGTGACTCCCTTTTCCCCTCTGTAATCTGTGGAGGAGGACTGTAGTGATAGGGAGCTGCTCTAGATTAAATTTTCATTTTAGCAGTCACAAAATATAGGATACAATTAATCCGAACATTTAAGCATGCACTGCAGGCCAGCCCTGAGTAGAGGAGGAAGAGGATGATGGTGTTGTGCTGGTTAAGACTTAGACAATATCTATGCACTAAGAAAATATTTTTATTCTTGTCTTTGATTGCTATTAGTTTGAGGTGTTCTGCTCTAACTAGGCAAGGTGCAGCTGCGTACTCAGAATGTGTTTTTCTTAGGCCAGTAATGCCCCTTTTATGGATTTTTTTTTTAAAGCACGTAAACTTAGTAGTATCTGTCCTCATCAACTGTATAATAAAGCAAGCACTTTTTCCATTGGAATACCAAAATTTTATTAGAGGTTACAGGGACTTAAATATTGTTTCAGACAGAAAAGGACTTGAGTAATTCCTCCTCTCAAGTAATAACAAAATTAGGTCAAGTGGAGATCCAAAATAACTTTTCCTGAAGTCTGTTTGCTATAGAAAATGCTACCAATGTTGTCTATTACCTGATCAATGACAGTGGTTTTTTATATAGACTTTGTGATTTTCCATTGTGCACCATAAACCATGGTCCATAAATCAGGAGAAAGGTCAAAGGATCAGTACATTGTGGTACCAGTTACCACTTCATGTCCTATTGGTGGGTTTCAATGTCCTCTAATATTTACTTTCTTGTTCTTGTTCTGGAATAAATTCTTTGTGCCAAAGCTATCCTGAGATTTGATTAGGAACAATCCTCCAATTTTGAAATTCTCTGCCATCTGAGACTGGCCACCCATTCCTGGGTGTGGGCTTTGTTATCTGTAGGTTTCTTGGTCCTCTGTGAGGGAGCTTGTGAGCTCGTTGTGGTGATGGGACAAGGCCAGTTCAGTGGCACTGCCTCGTGGGATGGCAGAGTCAGCCATCTGAACTCAGGAAAACCCCAGTGACCCTGTGGGAGGGGCCCTAGGAAGAAAAGTTGTCTCAAAAGAATGCTTCCATTTTTGCAAACTACTAAATACCGCACTGCTTTTTAGCTTTCTTCTAGGTTCAGGTGTATATTTGCACATACACCTCTGTACAGGGAGGGGAAAGAACAGTTCCTATCTTATGTTTCAGATATAAAGCAGCCAAAAGACTATTGTGTTCCTACTGCTTTGCTTTCAGACTTCCACACTGAGCTGTCAGAGGTTTAAATATTTTCCTTGGCTCTGGCTAGTGGAGAGCACAGCACAGGATGCTGCATCTTTCACATGAACACTTTGCTGCTGCATGGAATCGGGTTAGGGGCTCGAGAGCACTGGTGAGATTGATGATTTTTTTCCTTTGAGTGAGAGTCTTTTGTCCAAAGTCTGGTTATTGAGGCAATTCATCAGCTTTCTCATCATGTTCAGTAGAGGTATATTAGATGGCATAATTCACTTGTACTCTGGTTGTGGGCCTAAGCATGACTCTTAGGAGGGAAACACCATTCAAGAAAGTGCAGGCAGTGAAGACTCCTATATGTGATCAGTTTTGAAGGACATAGCCATGAGTTTTGTAGTTGTTTGTGTTCCCACTGGATTTCAGCCTGCATAGGGTGAGCTCTGGCAGGGAAAAAATTATCAATTGTCCTCAAAAAAATGGGTTTTAACTTCTTGCTGAGCTCTAGAGAGGAAGGATGGGCCAATGACCACAGCACTTGCCTCATGTAGACCCCTGGTATGGTTCCTCTGAAGACTTCCTGTGTGCTCTTATGTGATCCCAGCACACTGGAAGTAGTATTTCTACTCCATTAACACTGAGCTAGTGTTCCTTACAAATGTGTTGCAGGGCTGCTTAAGAATTGCAGGGCTCTCTAATACTTCAATAATTTAGAGCAGTTAAGATTTATAGAATCTTGTCTCTTTCATAGGATTAAAAACATTGTCCTTTTCTGGTATTAACCTGAAACTAAGTGTGTGTGTTTTCATTTTGGTTATAAAACAATTCAGTCAGTGAGGAGGGGAAGCTGTAACAAATTTTTGCTTTGCATGAGTGTCTTTTCATGATGCTGTAAAGTTCTTACTCTATATAAGCGTTTCTTAGCTGCTTGGAGTGTCTTTACAGTTAACATGCTTAGTTATCATTATGTAAATATAAGTTGGATGGGGAAAAATATGCTACTGCTACTAGCTGTGACAGTAACATAAAGAGACAACATTATTTTTTTTTTGGCCTGGTCTTTCTTGAATGCGATGTCTTTATTTTTAAAAGTGCATTGAAAACTCTTTCTGAAATATTTATAAAGCACAGATATTGCATAAGGGAAGAACTAGAAAAAGGAGTTCCTGGTAGTTAGTTCTTACAGTAGAGAACATATTTCCCCATTTACCTTTAAAAAAATTAAGCTTTTCAGAGGTGTTACCTATTAAATCCAGCTAGAGCTTTTCATTGCTGAAATCTGACTTTTAAAAATCTTTATTTTAAAGTTTTAGCTTTGCCATTTGTATGAAGGCAGTAACAGTTAGGGACATGAGCGACAAGAGCATTTGTGTGGAATGGGGGAAGCATAGAATTTGAACTCCAACTTCTTACATCCCAGAAGAGCCCTTAGTTATTTGGCAATAAGTTGTTTTGGAATGTTCCTGTGTTTCCTTTTCCTTTTTTATACTTTAAACCCCCCAAACAAACTCAAAAAGAAGAAAGAACAGATATTGAAACATCTTTGTATTTCATGCTGAAGAAACGCAACCCATTGCTATTCCTTGTTGAGTTAGAGAAATGTTTTTGAGTAATCTTGTGAATTCATTTGTGTGTAGGTAACTGTAAAAACCCAACAAACCCCAAACCAAAAATGCCTACATCATTCAGGTGCCTAAATCCTGTTTTCAAGATATTGTCTATCAGGACAGTCAGTTGAACTGGGACTGCACAAAAAAAAAGAAATGTGGTTAAAAAAATAAGTAAGCCAGCATTGGAAACCAACTTGCACGCCAGTGTCTCCTTCAGGGTCCTCAGGAACTAATTCACAGCGCATCCTGGATGTTGTTTCAGTCAGATTTCTCCTAAAAGTGGCTTATTTTGTAAGTTCCTTCAGGTGCCTGCAGTCGGGGCACCTCGGGGCTTGCAGGTCGTCTTGTTGTATTTATTGAGTACAGCTCAATCTTAGAAGCCAATCAATGGTGTCTGCTTGGTGGGCATTGACTGGGGATGTGGGCTGTGAACACCTATCATGTGTTGAAGCAGAGACCTGAGCTAATTGATGTGTAGTTGTGTCATTGCTCTATCCATAGTTACAGGATGCTGGGCTGTATAGTGCAAACATCATTGCACCAATGTATTACATGTATTACATGATAAAGATTAGTTTATTGATGGAGCTCGGGCTTGTGTAGAGCTGTGGGGACAGCTCTTCCATGATGTACCAGTAAGTATTCTACAATGTAATAATTTAAAACCATTAGTGGCATGTTGTTGTCGTCTTTCATTTTAATTGTCTTATGTCTTCTACTGTATGTTTTTTAGCACTAGCACATATGCCAGACTTTAAAGAGTCTATTGTGGAATGTTTGTCACAAACAACCAGGACTAAAAGGCTTGAGGGCATGAAATAAACATGCATTTACATTAAAAAATAATTGCTGAAGGGTTTTGCTTTGTGTCTTGCTTTTTCCCTTGGAGTCAAAAATGGTCTCTTTCTTCATTTGACTGGTGCAGAAACATCCAGACCATAGAAGTAAGTGCAAGCAGGCTTGCTGAGATATTGGGACTGAAACAAAAACATCCTGCCCCACTCTGCCCTGGCCCACCCACCTCTGGTGCTCCATTGGTTTTGGTTTTAATACTCCCTCCAGACTGGAAAGGCAAACATGTTAGACCAGGATACTTTGCTTCAGCTGTCTGACATATGATACCACATAATCCCTGTTTCATTTTGACAGTGCCAAAACCCAACAGCCTCAAACAGCAGCCTTGAAATGTAATAGGAAGAACACACAATGCCACAACAAAGCTGCTGGGGAGGGTGTGTAAATCTGTCCATCAGTTAACAAATTCCTTGCAATACTTGTTTTCAAGAAGTTGTTGTTCTGATCATCAATTGGTTTGTTGTATGGGATTTGTGTGATTTGGTTTTCTTACTTCTCCTAGAGACAGACCCTTGGTTTTGGCTGTCAGGGTGCAGAATGTGCAGGATTTCCATTTCCAGCCTCCCGTTGCTGTTTTGCTGACCTCTTTCTCACTCCATAGGGAAGCACAAGTTAACACAAAGATTACAGTAAATTTGTTCTATGGTAAACTTACATCAAGAGAAGAAGCAGGAAGGCACTTTCACAAACCTATGATGACTGCATGTCACTACAGTGTGGCTCATATATCACTGGAAATGACAAAGTGGTTTGAAGTGCATAAGAACATCAAAGGAGCCTTGTTTACTCAAGGTCACAGACAGATGGAATCTGGTGTATGGCAAAGCCTATATGAAAGTTATGGTTGTTTGGAAATGGGAATGGATGAAACCAAAATTGGAACAAGATGTAGCCATAAAGGCAGAACATGGCGTGATAAAAGACTATTAGAACAGTTAACATAAACTGGTTTTATCCCAATTATGAAGGGTGATATTGGGAAATGTTTGGTTGGTTTTTCTTTCTCAGAGATGATTAATTTCACTTTTGGTGACTAAAATGCTTTTCTCTTTTGGTTTGGAGGTTATTTGTCTTATTTTGCATCTTTTAGAGAAAGAATTGCCTTTAAGATAATACAGTTTCAATATTGCCTTTTTCTGTTCTAAGTTGGCATGCTGATTATGTACATAGTATTTTATTGGAAATCCCTGTTTCTGACAGTCTTATTCTTGAACATTTTCTCAACATAAGGAAAATGAAGAAACACCTCAGATATTTTAATTGAAAAATAGTATGTTCAATTTAGATTTTCATTACCACAGAAATTCTGTGGTGGCCTCTTTTTACCTTCCCTTTTGTCCTCTTAAACGCAACAATTAAAAATAAAAGTTAGCTTGATTTTTTTTGTGGAACATGCAGACATAAACTCCGCTTTCTGTCTCACGTTTTATTTCTAAAAGGAAAACACAGCCAGATTTTCAGAACAATTTTAATAATCATTTTGTGGTTGAGCAACTTAATGGTTTGGCTTAGATTTAGTCCAGCATAAGTGTCAATAATTATAAAGATTTGTTTTCCCAACATTTACCAGTCTCCTGCTATGGGGAAAACTTTGCTGCAGTCAGTTCATTGTTCACCATAATTCATGTTTTTCTTTTTATTTTTCTCTTTTCCTGCTTATTTGAAGATGGCTTGAAGTTTTGGTTTCAAATTGTCAAGTGTCCTCTAACTCCACCCCATCCACAAAAGAGGAGAGGAGAAGAGTAGAGAGGAGGCATCTACTAAAACTGACCTGTATGTTTTCACATTTAAAACCAAAAACATGGTTAGCATCTGCAAAAACAGCCTTGCACACAGGAAATAATTTCCTGACAAATTTAGAGCACATCTAAACATCTACCCTGACCCTCATATTTTCTATAGATACAAGTCATGGTCCTTGACTTAAAGATTCCCAGATATATTTGTAGCTACTGAGTCATGCTGTAAGTCACTCGTCCAACAATCCCTGTTCCTATTTCAGACTGTGAATACCATTTCATCTGTATAAATATTTTTTGGTTTGAGCTTTCCTATGTGTAGAGAATACTTCCCATAAATTTGTCCTGCCCCTAATTAAAGCACTGGACCACTAGGTATGTCAAATTGCATCTTTCGGGTTTTTTTTTGTGTATGATGCAGGTTCTGCGTTTATTAATAGGATGTATTAATTGCAGAACTCAAAGTTATTTTGATGAATGCAGAGTTTGAACTGGGTTTACTGACACTCCCCCTGTTTTGGGGAAGGGACAAAGTCTCAAAACAAATGTTACTGGATTGTAAAATTGAGAATTTAGGGCTTTTTTAATAAGGCTTGAAAAATCTTAGGAAAAGAGTCTTTACCATAATTATTTTTCTGTTGCTAGCAAGAAAGAAAATAATGAAAGTAGACAAGGACGAGTTTAAAATAAAGTGCCCATTTTCCTCTAGTTCTCCTATTGCGACTTAGTGGAAAGTAGAGAAACAGTAAAATTTGACTGGAGATTTATTTGCCTGGAGTTTTCTAGTCACCTTTTTAGAACAGTTTCCCAAATTAGTAAACCAGTCCAACTTATTTTTGCGTGAAAATATCCTTCCGTTCTTCAGCTGAACTCTGCTTTAGCTGTAGAGTTCAGAAACTAAGAATTTTCCTACTTGTAGTGTTTCCATGTTTCTTTGGAATTACATTGCCATGAGGGAGAAGGAGCAGAGCCCAGGACATGGTTCATGTAGAGTTGTGGTCTTTGAATGATGCCTTTGTTTTCCTCACTATAGACAGAACTGCCTAATCACTGGGAGACTCAGGACTTTTAGTGATTTCTGAGTTATTTGCAAACATTCTTACCCCCCAAAATCCATGTTAGTCTCCTCCGTTTACAACTTGTTTCTATGGGTTATAATTCAAGTATCTTGCCAAGCATCCTCCCAGAAGCCCTTGACTCTAGGGCACTGGTACTTTTACCTATAGTTTATTAAAGAAGTGTGAAGGGGAGAGTTTAGAATAAAATAGAATATTTCAGTTGTAAGGGATCTATAATGATGATCTAGTCCAACAACTTGACCAATTCAGGACTGACCAAAGGTTAAGGCATGCTTTTAAGGGCAGCTTCCAAATGCCTCTGAAATGTGGGCAGACTCAGGGCATCAACCCCTTGTCTAGAAATCCTGTTCCAGTTTGTAGGTTCCGTGTTTTGTTGGGGTGTGACTCACTGTTTAAAAAAAGAGTGACTTATGCAATGAAAGAGGGTAGCCTAGCTCTATGCCGTTACTCCTGGAGTGTTTTAGTCCATTTTTTTTTCTGTACAGTAGGTTCCTGTACATTAGAATCCCATAACTGGCTGAAAACCAGTTGCAGAGACTCAAGCTCAGTAAAAGAATTGTGAAATACAGTTTGGGAAGTCTTAATGCCCTTAATGAAAAGGCAGAGTGATGAAGTGGGTCTAGAAAGGATTTTTTTGCAGTATAGTTATTGTTGCTTTGACTAATTTAAAGTGAGATGTGTTGATATCTTGAGTTAGCTCTATGTGGTAAATTAATGCTAACAGAGGAGAGCCACATATCTATTATTATGTCCTATCTAAATCTGTAAAATACCACTTAATCATGGCTAATTGCTGGGCAAATCTTGTGCTGATACTTCACGCAGAAGGTGAGTTTTATCCTTATGCAAAAGATCTCCATGGATCTAATATATCTTTTAAGCTGCGCTTTCATATTACCGAAAGCCATCTTGTCTCTTTCAAGAAATACAGCTATTTTTCTCCAAGTTGAATGCTTTTTGCTTCTTATATTCTATGGCTGCTGAGCAGTTCATTTCCCAAATGTTTACAGAGAACAGCTATGGAAAAGGAGATCATGACTTTTTAAAATACCTTTTTAAAGAAGATGTCTCAATAGCGCTGTGTAATCCAGCGCAGCTTCTCTCTTGTGGCCAAAGCCCCCGGCAGAGCTGAATCAGTTTTATTCAATCAGAGCAAAGGATTTTTTTCAGGTGTATTTAACTATATTAATTCCAAATATTTCCCTAATGCAATGTAGGAGATTTTAATTGAAACAGCCAGATGAAGTATTTTATTTTTACTTCCCTTTAGTATTGCTTTAGGAAAATCTAAATTATTAGACTCTCATTTTAATTTATGAATGCTATTTAACCATTTTGTGAATATGTAGCAGTGATAGAATTTTATGACTAAGGTACTGGAAAATTCATCTTGTCTGCGGTCTTACATTCTTTAAATTAAACAGACCAAATATAAAAAAAAGGTTTTAAAATAGACATTAATTTCCTCAGAAGTAGATTCTAATATTAATATCTAGGCTTTTGCAAGTGGTACAGCCCATATATAGGTTGCAGTTTTAAAATCCTGAAATATCTTTGGAATGTGTTTATTTTCCCCTTTTGCATTGCAAATTTAGAAGAGAGAAAATATCAGATTTTTTTTCTTAACATTTTAAGTCACTCTAAAAATAAATATTTTCAACTTTTCATCATTTAGTTGTATTTAGAGTGATTTGCTTAGGAAGGATTTTTCACGCAGAACAGAGCTGGGGTTTTTGTGAGTTTTTGCCTCTTTTGTATTTTTCTGTGTCAGAAGAAAATTCTCCTGGTGGAAGGAAATTTATATATATATCCATAGCTAAATCTCTGCCTACCTTGAGCCAGTATTAACAATATGGTTCTTGTGCAATTTTGCAATTGTATTCAAATCCTAACAGGCTGTGATCTGAAAAATATAAGTATACATATGGTATACATGTGTGTTTCTGTGGATGCCTATGCAGAATATAATGTACAAGTCAGTTCAGCAGGTAACCTGTGCATGCAAGCTTTCTTGTGGTGTCTTTCAGATGTGATGAAATGCTTGAGATATAAAATCTCAGTGCAGATCAGCTGTGTAACACACATATGTCAGTGGTGTCCCTGTTTCTTACTATTACTTTCCTATCATATGTATCCAGTAATAAATAATAGGTGTGTTTGCTGCCAGTCCTGTCCAATCAGTCTGAAATTCAAGATTAAACTGGGTTCCTCATGAGAAATTGCTGCTATTTAATTTGTTACCAAAAAAAAAAATTGTTTAGAACTCCAAGCCAGATCAGAATCCAAATCACTTTTTTATAGCTGCACAGACTTTCCAGAATTAAGGTGAGTGGATAATAACAAAAGTCTGTTCCTGTTGCAAGCAGCAAAGAATTATAGCTCTGAAATGGATTTCTTGCATAAGATAATTATATCCTAATCACAGCTGTGCTTTTCAAAGTTGTGCCAATTTTACAACATTCCTCATTAAACACCTGGATTTGTGTGTCATGATAGTGTTTCTGTGTTGTATTTTACATATTTGATGAATACTGTAAGAGTGCCTCTCTATTTTTTTATATCATTTAAGCCAGCTGAATTTAATGCTCGAAAGCTGATTAGTAGCCTAAAGGCACAAGGTTGCCTGTACTGATCCAAATTGCTTTCTCTTGAAGTGTTCCATAGTTGTCAATGGATTTATATCAGGCTCCATGTGCAATCTATGTTTATACATCCACAGACTAGAAAGAAACATTAATGAAGATTTCTGAGGTCTATGAAATGGTGGCAGGTCTATACCATGAAGACTATATTTCAGTGTGCTACAATATTGGTGTTTACATTATGAATTTGAAAAAATAGTTGCAATTATTAATAAATGAAAGGTGTTTGTGAAAAACAGTTGATGATGTGCTCTTGTCCACGTGTATGTATTCTGTTGTGTGTGTATATCCAGGAAGGTGTATCACTCTAAGTGTTGTGAACAAAAAGTCCTGTTTAAATCCTAAATTCCTGCTCAGTTTGAGTGAAGAGACTATCATGTGGAATGAGGCCCACTGAAACAGCACTTGAAAAAGAAACCCCAACTATATTTATTGTTTTTCTTGTAGTTCAGGTTTGATGCTAAACATATTTAGGAAGAAATAAAAATGTTTTAATGCTGCAATGTTAAAATGCTTTAAAAGCCAAAACCTAGTTCACATTTCTTTCCAGACTCTCAGTGCTGAAATTTCCACTTCATTTGGGTATTTTCTCATTGGCTTTTCCTTGTTGATCATCTCTGTTGATTGTGTGGCAATGTTAGTTAGCACAGCCTCTCTTCCTTTGCAAAGGGCATACTAACCTTCCATGGCTGCGGAAAAGAAACTGGGATGGAGGTGGTAAAACTGATTTAAGGAAAGTCCTAAAGGAAGTATAGTGCAGAGATGGAATAAAATCACTGTATTTCAGTCTGAGCTTGTTATTGCAGCTACAAAAGCTCCATCTCTATGTAACACATATGGTGGAAATTATTTATAAAGGGTGTATGTCACCATTTTAATAGGTGAAAGCAATTCTGTAAGAGGCTTGGGTGAAGCAGAGCCATCCCATAACAGTGTGTAATTCCTTGTCCAAGTCAGAGCATGGAACAGCGAGTGTGCAGCTCTGGGTGTGTGGAGTCAGAGCTCCTCCATCTCCCAGTACTTTTCAGATAAAATATATAATAGCAAAACTTGTGCAGTTGTTGACCTTTAAATGTATATTATAGTCTTTCATTTCATGGTTTTACGTAGCTATTTTCTTATTATAATTTAATAAATGTTATGCCTACAAACCTGGAAAAATTGGCTTGTTCCATCAATTTCAAAGGAACACGAAGTACACTCTGTACTATGTTGTAAAAGTTTTATTAAACTTGATACCATTTAAAATACTCTTTGAGAATTGCTGACACAATGACTCTAGATTCTTCTTGGCTTATATATAGCCCTAGCAGTGCTTGCAATGAGAAGCTGATTTGCTGAACTCGTAATTGTTACTGTAGCCACACCAGACTCTGGGCATAATGCCTTTCTAGGTCTCAGTGCATTACATTCAAGAGAAGGGTAAAGATCATCTCAGGGAACAGTTTGCCTGGAGGGTGGGATTTCAAGTGAGTAGATAAGAGCATTTAAACTGTTCTGCAGCTGTTGAATGACAGGCATATTTTGTAGGGAAGCCTAGAGTGGTGCTGGGATGAATGCATTGACATAAATACAAGTCAGGCTCATAGCTGTCAGCTGAACCCATCTGTAAAGCAAGACAAAAGGACTTTTGGATATCTTCTTGTATTAATGCATGTTTTAGAAAAGAAATGCCTAACAATACTGCAGAGGAGTGGATCCTCATCAATAACCTGAGTTCAGTTTTCAGCGTGGGGGTTGCAAGTGGCCATCCTTACCTTCCTAGGGAAAGCTAGTTTTCAGGAATAGGCATCATGCTCTGGTAAATACTCATGTTAAAACCAAAGAAATTAGGAATTTGCTTGAGCTGTGACATTGAATCTAGCCCAAAAACATCCCTTCATTTCAGTGGTTCCTAGTGTTTGCCTTCCTATGTACCTTTTTGGTGCTGCAGAAGCCCTGCTGATGCCTGTAAGGGTTAATGTGACTGACTGAAGAATGTAAATACAGTTGTTTTTAGGGCCTTTTAGGCCTCCATGAATTCTGCTAGTTCTGAGAAGGTATAAGAAAGGAGTAAAATGCTGGTAAGCCTCTTTCTCAGAAATTATCCAGTGGAAAAACAGGGCTGGAGAATATCCCTTTTGAACTGAAGGGGCATCTAATTGAGAGGCTTTTCACAAAGCTTCTCTATACGCATCTGTATGGGTAAGGATAATACATGCTCTAGCCAGGGGGAAAAGACCCTTGAGATTATTTTCTGTAATTTGAACTACTAATTTTTATGGCATTTTTCTCTCAGCCTCTTCTAAACAAGGAATCAAACCTTTTACTACTTGCCACAGTATAAATAAGATGACTGTGATGAAAGAGAAGGAGACACAGTGATATTCATCACTGAGGAATTTCTGAAGGATGGAAATTCCATCATAGCTGCATTTGACCCATTCTCTTTTAAGAAAATTGTTTTAAAAGCCTGGTTGTAATCAGTGGTTAGGCAATATGAAATAAAAATATGCATTAGAAAGACATGCTTATGATTGGCATAATTTTTAAACCATCATTTTACCTTGGACCTATGGGACCTGGGACTCATAATGGAAATGCTTGAAATTTTGAGAATCCTGCAGTCCATCCAAGACAAGCAGCATAACTCAATGATTGATGGAATGTTTGGGGTGTAAAGAAGAGGGGAAGATGGCTTTTAACTATGGCCTTGTTGTACATATCTATGTGTGGTGAAAAAGCACCTAAGAGGACTTTAAAAAAAAAAAACAAACCTTGAATTAATAAAGCTGTGTGAGGTGAGAAAAGCCTTGTTGCAGCAAACCAACAAAAACATTGTCAAGGGGAAGGGAGAAAAGAGACCCCAAGAACTCGTCTCTACTTTGCTAAAAGAGTGTAGTAGTCAGCCAGATGGTCATGTATGGTGTGCATTCCTTTTATTTTTCATTTGTTTTCTTGGTTAGTGTACAACAAAGAACAGCAGTGATGGGCAGAGCCACAAACCCACAATGACTGTATATATTACAAAAATATGGACAATGCTTACAGGAAAGTGACACAGCAGATTTAAAACGTGTGGTAACGTTAAAAATGTCTCTGTTTATTCTGGTTCCCACACTTTTGGGAGTTCCAGGCATATGCTTTTCCCTTGGCATGAATCTGACAGAGCACTTAGTGCCTACTGAAGGCTAAGTCAAGTATAGCAGCAGGGCTGGGCCCTCAGGCCTAAGTAGCAGACTTCATCATCCATCATCCCGACAGATGATTTTCTGGCTCTCTGTTACACAGGGAAAAATTGTTCACAGAATACACACTAAATGTAGATACAAAGGAGAATCTCTTTCAGCAAAAAACTTTTGTTCTTATCCATGGCCAAATGATCATTGTTATTAAGTGTTTTAATTAGCTTATATGTCATGAGCTGAAGAAGGGAATTCTAATGTGGTCATTTATAGAGAAATGATTTCCTTTAGTATCCACATGTTCAGCATTTTTGCCTTGTTCTATCTTTGGTAAACTTGTGGCATTTTTTTATAGGGGGAAGAAGATAAAAACTTGCATAAAGATAAAACTTTTTGGCTAACGTCTTTGAAAACAGTGGATCATTAAATGCAGCAGAATGTTCAATTTGCTGTGGTTATGGGAGCAAGTAAATTCTCCTTCTCTTTTCTGTCTTACCCACACTCTCAGCTGAGGCTGGTGAGGGGTTTTTTGTTGTCTTACCTTTCCAAGTAACATATAAAGTTCACCAAAGGAGAACTCTCATCTGGAGTGGTTTACTAATTCTCAACTAAAGCCAAGTAAATGGAAACAGCAACTGCTAACCCAAACTATGCCAAATATGGTGCTTTGGTCCCATCCTGGAGTGTGACATGATAAATATTCTGATGTTTTGGAGCACTGTAAATGGACTCCAGCTGGCTGTTTTTCAATGTGTGGCACTTACAGATGCCTTTTCTTGCTTCTTTCGTATCTGCTAAACTCTGGTGGACTAAACACGTGCCAGCAAGGACAAAGTGTATAGCAGAGATCTCAATGAGTTCCTTTTTAAAAGCACTGTATGCATTGAACTCACATTATGTGTTTCTACTGAGGTTAGAAAGAAGCATGGGGTCTGAATTTGGCCATGACCGTGCCACTTCTCTTAGTAGTTCGGTTTTTTTTAGTTTTTTGCCTCTGTTTATCAGTTTATATGTGCAGTACTTGATGTGATCCAAAATACCATCATGAATATGTGTGCATGTGGTGCCTGGTGTCCAAGTCGCTAACATGGCAGACAGTAAGGTGTGGTAGAGACTTGTAGATGGCCTGATCCAAGTCAACCCAGTTTTGTGCATGGACTCCAGAGATCTCTTTTGGCCTAAGTTATTTTAAGATTCTGAGACTGTGTTTGGTTTCCTTGTGTACAGCTAGCAAGAGCTCATGAAAGCAGGCTGGTTTGTCCATAAAAGTGCAATGGCCTTGGGGCATGCTGATCCACCCAAGTTTCTTCTTGGCAGGAGGAACCCAACCTCTGGTTCCCGTTTTGCCTCCTTTTATAGCTCTTTCTGCATCTGGTGTGGGGTTTTGCCACGATACAGGGCATTGCTCTTCTGGGTAGGTACTCATTGCTGCTGTGGTTGAGAAGTTGGCACAGTAAACAGATGAGTAGAGCTTTGAAGAAGTTTGCTGCGTGTGCTGGCATGTTAGGCAGGCATAATAATAATAATGCAGGTCTTGCTACGCTGCCTTGTGGCACGCTTGTTTGTGAACTCGGGCTGTTCCTGGCAGGAGTGATCCTCCACATTGGGACATCCAGAAAGACAAAACTGAGAGAATAAACTGAGCTACAGACAAAGGCCCGCATTAGTGTGTTTTGTGTATAGCTGTTCTTGTGCTGAGTACGCTGAAGGAGTGATTTAGACACAGCTGTGTAGTATTTATCAGTGCTCTGATGGCTGAACCCAGAGACGTGTAAAGGAGAATCCCCAAGACTGTGGTAAAAGATGTTATGGTTTAAAGCAGGCCAGTAGTCAGTAATTGATCCTGGCTGCAGAGCTTCCTATGCTGCCTTGCACTGACCTTCTGCAGCCTTAGCTGTGATTGCAACTGATTTGAAATACTTTCTGGTTTAGGAAAAATGCCATTTTATAAACCAGAATTTTTGTGGTAGTTTCCAACTAAAAGGCCTCAGGTGCAGGCACAGGCACATTTCCTTTCTCAAATACAGAAAACCCTGACATCTAAGGCCCAGGAGACATGAGGATCTCTTTCCAGAAAGCAGATGGTCAGAAGGAATGTTCTTGGCAGTGGTAGTAAGAGAGGTCTAAAACACCTTTGCTTTGTGTTTTGTTTTGCCTATTTGGGGCTATTTTTAAAAAAAAAAAAATTCAACCAAACAAACCCCTAAAAAGCCCCTCCAACAAACAACCAAAACAAAAAAAAACAACCAAAAAATCTGATTGTTATATGCTTGTAATGAAGCAGGAAAGTCTTAGGAAATCCAGTAACTAACTGTGTCACTGTGATGCAGTTGAACCAGTCTAATCTAAAATCTAATGCTTGAAGTTTGGGGATGCAAAACCTTCCGCATCAAAGGAGATGGAAATAGAGGGTTTGGTCAAGAGGGACCAATTTCTTCATTGTGCTTTTGAATGAGTAATGATTTGGCTAATTGCTGTATTTGGGGAAAAACAGCTGTTCAGTGAATTTAATTTTTTTATTCTTTTGCCCTCTGTCCCTCCAGTGAAGCTATGTGTTTTCATTCACTGGCAAAGATGAATGTATCATTCACTGAACACTCAACCAGTTTGGTTTAATTTTCCTAGGTTTCTGAGAAGAGAGCCAGAAACCAAACCTAGAACCTGTTGCTGTGAATCAAATCATGATAGAAAGAGAAGAAATTATCTCTTCTTTTTTTTTCCTTGAGTTTGGGCTTTGTCCCTTCTGCTCTTCCCTGCTGCTCACAGTTGTATTTCCAAAACTTTGCACATCATCTTACATACTTTTCTGAAATTTGATTATTCATCTATAATTTTTTTGGGAGTGGGGAATAAAAAGGTTCAATCAGCTCTTGTGCCCAGCAGAAACTGAAGAAAGTTCTCAATGTAAAAGCCACACTGTCACTCATGCAGCCAGTTACTGCACCAAGGACTCAAGAACATTGATGGAAGGTTCACATATATTTTATACTGCTGGATTGGGAACATTCAGAATGTGGTTTGATTTTGGGATTGGTGTCTGGTGTCAAGTTTTAGACCACGTGTTCAACTGTAGTGAGTTGTAACAGGATAAGAGAAAGTGGACAGGCAATCCCAACTCCATATTTCCTAGCTCTGTCATTTTGTGCTTTTACTTTTTTGCTTTTCTTTATTTTTGTCTTTGGCTTATTAGCACAGATATTGCCAAGGACAATTCACATCAGCTATTTATGTTCACAAACCTATTTCTATTTGCTCCAGCAATCCCAGCCAGAACATCCCAGAACTGACTTTTTAAAAACCTTTTATTTATGGGAAATTTTACACACTGGATTTTCCAAACACACAACTGGGGTGTGTTCACTGCAAACATCTGAGAATACTTTAGCTCTTTTAATTCTCTCATGATGTCTTACTAATATTCAAAGAGGGAAAACAACTGTTTGTTTTATAAACTAGTCTGCCAGGTTTCTTCAAAAGTTGTTACAGTCCCAGATTTTCTGAGAAGACATATGTGTCTTAAATACGTTTTGTTTTGCTCTGCTCCTCCCTGGTTAAAACTAGTACTCTTCATGGCATGTGTCAGGAGTGGCTTTTTCAAGCATGTATGGTCTGTTGTTGGGAAGTTGTGTTGCTTAATTGCAAATCTTCTGCATATGAGTGAATTTTGCCCTAATTCAGTCTCTCTTTAAGAAGATGTAAATTGATCACAAAACTTAGAATTCAGCTTTGTCTTTTAGTTCTGGTTAAAATAAACGCTACTGAATTTTAAAAGTTCAAATGTTCATCAAAATGCATACAGCACTGCCCCTGGGATAATATCTACAGTATTTGTAGGTAAGCAATATTAATGTACAATTTGCAAAGCAATAACCCATATCCCAAGTGAGAAGGAAATGCTGTGAAGCTAAAAGGTAAATATTAAATGCTGATGAACAGGGACTCTGGAAAATCACAACTGGAAAAAGCACTAAATCCCAAGGTTTTAGTTGTTTTGCTCTTGCTTATTAACTTAGGTACAGAGTTTTGCTGTTTTCTGCTGGTGCCCTGAAGGAAAGGTGTTTGTCACTTTAGCTGAAAAAGATAGTTCTGAAAATGTTAGCAACATGTTCTTCCCTTTTCATCTAGACTTAGTGAAATAAGGAGGGGATGTTTTTGGCAAACACTAAAGGCAACAAAGGAGAGACTTCTGCTAAATTATTGGTAATTATTGATAAATGATTTTCCAGATGCTGCAGGAAAATCACCAAATAAACTAGGCGTTCCTTTGTTAGTTCATGGTATAGTGATACTGATCCCTTGAATGTATAGGAAAATGGGGAGACTTTCTGGGGTTACTGTATTAGAGCAAGTCTTTCACACTTCCTAATGGCTGGCAAGGACTCCAGTCCAGGAAAACGTGGAAGTTTTGAACATTTGAAGCTGCCCCCCGACTTAAAATAAAGTCCAAGTCAAAGTGCTTCCTGGAACTTTGGTTCAGGAACCTGTTTTGATCAATGAATAAATCTATGACTCCTAGCAGAGACACTCCAATGCCGGTGATTTCAATCACAGAGCCTCTGCTGAACCAGTGATTGCTGTCTGACCTGCCAAGGCAAAGGTGACATGAGGCAGCGTGTGCTCAGGGAAGCCATTGCTCCAGTGTTACAATGAGCAAAGACACTGGAATGTAGAAATGGTAAATGACTGCGACCTGCCTCAGAACAATACCGTGATGGCTGGAAACCACTCTGAGAGTAGGCAAGCTGAATTTTACAGGGGAGTGGGTTCCAAAAATGGCCAAGCAATTCAAGTAATGCTATCTAACTAAGTAATGTAAAACATCCAGGCTGAATAGAAATAATTGCAATGACATCATTGGAAAGAAAAATTAGTTGATGAGGACAGTACGTAAAAATACCAACAGCAATTAAGTCAATGGGCCTATAGGCTGAGTAATTGTCTTTTAAACACTGAGTGCCTTGTGTATTTCTTACAGAGGAAATCTAAATGTTCGTGGTAAGTTCATGGACAGATTTAAATTTATATGTAGTAAGAATTTTTCAAAACTACTTTTTAATAAAGTAGCTTAGATAAGGCAATATCTATGTATGATAGAAATAGTAAAATTTTCACAAATTCACCCCAATTCTTTTACTTTGTTAGTAATTGGAAATACAGACTTAGCACTAAATGTGTGGTAGTTTTATGAACTGAATTTGTAATAAGGGGAGGATTGTAAGGGAGAGATGTGTCATACCAAAATCATGTAGCCATGTGACCTCCCAAAATTTTACCAGAGAACCAGAATCTCCTCAGTGATTCAGCATTTTGTAACACTGAGGTGAGAGCTAAATGGGCAGTGACGACTTGAGATTAAGAAAGCATCCTGTACCCCCAGTTCTAGTGCTCCAACCAGGGGAATAGATGGACTCAGTGAACTGTGACTTCAATGGAAAGCACAGAATTTTATAGTTTCATTCTTTCAATCCAAAATATAGAATTTTGAGAGGAAAAGAAGACTTGCATTGCATATATTTATGAAAACACTGCCCACTTTGTGTTCTGGGTTAGTGCACAGATTGGCAGGACTTTTTTGTATATTGAGCTTGGGTGTTTGTGGATACGCTGGGTCTTATTATTTGATTTTGAAATACAAATCTTTGTATTTATTCTGCAAATGTTTTTATGTAGGAATAGTCCTGCTGAGTAACAGGAGTATGTATGAACCTTGAGGGTGAAGGCCTGCGTTATTAACCCACTCTGTGACTTGCACACTGAAAAAAGTATGTCTCAGAAAGTAGCTCCTATCATTCCTGAGCCAAATTCAGTTGCTTGCTGAACCACAGCATTGCCTCTGTGATGAAAAGAGTTACCTTGATATAGACAAAGATTCAGTGTTTGGCTTTCTAAGCACAGTTATTTTATTAATAATAAAAAAGTTGTGTGGGCTGAGTGTAATAGAACATGGAAAAATCCAGTATGTACACATCAGAACTAAAACAATGCCATTATTGAATAATAAAAGACTACTCAAAAATATTTACACCTTGTTGACATCTCCAAGTCAAGAAAACAAAACCAGTTTTAAGACAATGAAATAAAATTCCCTTTCCAGCGGCAATGTTTCCTTAAAGAGAAGAACTAACTCTATGTATAAAGTGGGGAATATGCTACAGGGCTGGCCAAACCAGCCTCCAGTGGATAGTTAGTTTATGCTTATAAAATTATATTGTTCTTTGTATTAGTCTTAAATGACTTGTACATGTGTCCATTGTTTTCAGCTTGGAAAGTACAATTGTGAAACTTTGCTTCCAAATGCTAAAACACTTTGTCATGTAAAAAGAACTGAAAGCAGCCCAGTTTCTTCAGCATTTGCAGCAAGCCCTAGATGGCTAGTTTAGAAAGAAGTCTTTTTTGAGCAATGTGTTTTTAAAACTGTTTAACTCTTGCTGTTCTGTCTCAGTAACTAAAACTACAAGGTCTTGGGGAAAAGTTGCTTGGGAAGCAGGCTTGTTCTCAAGTTTGTCAACTTAAGTATACTAAAAAGGCACAAAACCTGTCAAAAACAACACTGAGCCTATACTAACAGTTAGTGGGAGAGAAAAAGTGGTCGCGGCTACAAGTTTCAGAGTTTTAATCTGGAATACTAGGCAGTCTTCCTAAACTATTTAGTGGGGGAGAAGGCTTTTGTTTTGTTTTGGTTTTTTTAACATATGCCACTGATTCTCTGAATTTGTAATAATCGTGTTTAATAATACAATATAAATTGCTATATTAGAAAATATGTGCATATAGAAATGAGTGATGACTACAGTGGTGTAGTCAGCTCAGCTGCTGTGAGAAATGAGGACTAGTTGCACACAGTTTAAAGCAATGGAAGAAAACACCTCCAAAAATATGAATTTCAGACTTCATAAATGGCTCAGGCATCAATGAACTCACATTGCTTCCAGGCTTGTCATGATGAGCTCTATTTCAATTCCAAACAGCAAATAGCTTTGCATCATAATCAGTCTTTGGCCAGCATTGTCTTTTCATCTGTGTGCCTCCGGCCCTTGGTGCGATGAGCCTTCAGGCCTGACTGAGAGTTGTTTTGTGTACCACATGGTGGGTAATAATACAGGAGGCCCCCATCTCTCTAAACTAAACCCAATCCTTTATTGAGAGTGCAAAGGTTCTGCATCTGCAGATTGCACTCAAGCCATGTGTATGCAGAGTAGCTTAACTGGTGTCCAAACTCCGAAAAATGAAAAATCCTGTTCTTTCAGCCAGAGTCTGGGGGGATGGTGCTGCAGAAACTGCCTTCATAGGAGTATTTCAAATGAATGCACATATTAGAAAAAACAGCTAATGAATGAATAATTTTAAAAAATAGTGATGCTTACACACACTCACACACACATATGTATATATACACATGCACATACATGTAGGTGTAGGGAACTCCTTCTGGGGGAAGTTATAATTTCCTATATTGAGATTTCTTGTGTTTTATTCCTGAGAGTCTTTTTCTGTCACTGTTAGAGACACATTGCTGAGCAAGATCAGTAACTGATGTGGCACTTCCAATTCATCTATTTACCTGTGTTGCACAGAGACTGAGGATTTGAGGGAATGAAAAACGCTTGCTGTTTGGTGCGTGTGTGTTCTCCATTGAAGCTCGAAATAGTTCAGCAACTTCAGTCTGCTTTGCTTTGTAATTTATTGACAGAGATTCCTAACATCATGCTGTTTTTTAAAAAAGACTTTTTGGTTTAACAAAATAGAGGTGATTGCTTTGACATTTTGGATTAAGAGAGGTGTTTATCTTGCTTAAAAGTGTTGACATTTTTGGCAATTATATTGTCTTTATTAATACAGACAAAATGGTTTGTAACATTGATTTTATCTTCCAAAAAAATCCTACCCGGTTAAAAAAGTAGAATAGCTGGAAATGGAAGGACAAAACAATGAATTTAAAGATAGTGTCAGCTGATAAGATTTAGATCATGTTATTGTCTTACGGAATAAAAAAGCATATTTGAAAAATACATTAAAAACCTAAAGCCCTATCATTTTGCCGCTTCTTTTGGCATATTTGCCAAGGGACACAACTGTCGGTTAGGAAACAAAATGGTTACTGGTTTGAGGTTCTATTAAATAATCCCTCAGTTGAATTCAAATTTACTCCGGAAACTGCACTCTCAAACTTTTTATGTGTTTATGTGCAAATGCAGGGGCAAGTCTAGCAACTCTTACTTTCTGGCATTGTTGTTATTTGGAGTTTGGGTATTAGTGTGTGTATCCACAGTAGTGGCAACTGAGGGCCATAGTATGACTTGAGATTGAATGCTGAGTTGGTAAATTCTTTTTTTGTTTTTTATTTTTTTTAATGTTCTGTTTTCATGACTAGATGTGAATCTTTTCACATGGAAACAATTGTGTGCAGAAAATTGCTGGAGCAATTTTGGAGGCCGTTTTTAATTTAAAAATTTGCCTGTGCACAGTGAGCCCTTGTTTCTGCCCAGAAACATATTTTAGCAGTCAAGTAATATGAATTCTTTAAAAATGGAGGATTGTAAGGGAAATACTGATAACAATCTTAGCTACTTGATTGACGAGAAGCTCAACGTGACCTGACAATGTGCGCTGGCAGCTCAGAAAGCTCATCTGTATCCTGGGCTGCATCCCCAGCAGTGTGACCAGCGGGTCGAGGGAGGGGATTCTGCCGCTCTGCTATGGTCTGGTGAGACCCCAGCACAAGAACGCTCCCAGCATAAGAAAAGCATGGACTTGCTGGAACCAGTCCAGAGAAGGCCTCAAAGATGATCAGAGGGCTGGAGAACCGCTGCTGAGGAGACAGGCTTAGAGAGCTGGGGTTGTTACCCTCCAGTAACCTTCTGTTTAAAGGGGCTACAAGAGACCTGGAGAGGGGCTATTTACGAGGCAATGGAGTGACAGGACAAGGGGGAATGGCTTCAAACTGACAGAGAGCTAGCCTAGATTAGATGTTAGAAAGAAATTCTTCTATGTGAGGGTGGTGAGACACTGGAAGAGGCTGCTTAGGGAGGCTGTGGATTCCCCACCCGTGGAAGTGTCTAAGGCCAGGTTGGATGGGGCTTGGAGCAGCCTGGGCTAGTGGAAGATGTCCATGCCCCTGGCAGATGGAGTCAGAACTAGATGGTCTTTAAGGTCCCTTCGAACCCAAACCTTTCTATGTTTCTATAGCAATTTTAAAAGCAGTCCCTCCCCTACATTTAGTCTGACTTTTCATTTATTTTGCCTGTGTACCCAGCTGCAAGTGCATTTTTTTTGTTTGTTTTGGTTTTTTATGGTTATTCTTTTTACTATTGATTGTTCATGCATTGACAAGAAAATTCTTTGCTGTTTCCTTTTTGCAGCAGGTTTTCAATAATTAAACCCCAAACTAGTTATGTTGATGAGGGAATACTTGAATAATTTAGTCAAAATTGATGCAGTTACTTTCCAATTTCAGGACATGCTTAATTTAAAAATTCTTCCTTCACATTTAAAGCTTTATTTCCAACTAAATGGTGTTTTTGCCACATTCGTCAATTTTTCTGATCCACTATAAGTTGTTCCTAAGTTTTTTGTGGTGATTTAGACAATTTATCTATTAGCAAAGTTGTAATAGAAGAATACAGTAATTTTCTGTTGAGTTCCATAAAGTTTTCGATCAAAAACACTTTTCTCTGAGATGCTGTGACATCCTAGAGAACAGTTTTAGTAGATACTTTACTGCCATTGATTCTGGTGTTTCAGGAGTTTGAGTCAATGTGAGCTCCTAATTAAGCATAGAAAGCAGTGTAGTATCTTTTAGATTTATTAAATTAGCTAAGTTATTTCTCAGACAAAATAATTAAAATACTACTCATGATTTTAAATATGTATTTCCTTCTTGGTTACACAGCTGATTCTCAGTGCTTCATTCCTTACTGACTGCATGGTTAACCTTAATGTATGCACAGGCAAATTCAATTTTACTGTAGTAATTAGTATGCCTTTTGGGGGGATGGGGGAAGAAAAGCAGCAGTATACGTAGCAAGGTTTAGTATTATCATATATATAATGCATGTATAGCAAAGAAGAGATCAGAGATGTAGAGTAGGCCCATTAGCAATATAGGGTTTTTTTTTTTCATTATTTCTGTAAATTCCTTTTTAAATGAAGAAAGAATCAAAGGACAAAACAGTGTTAGGAAGTTTAGGTGATGCTCTGTGAAATCAGAAGTGAAGGAATTGTAAATTGATTTATGTTTCTGGAATTACTCAGAAATCACATAGCCTGTAAAACTCACCACAAGGTTTTTCATAAAGGAAGAGACTAAGAGTGGAAACAGAATTAGACATTAGGTCAGTAAACAGAGCCGAGAAATAGTGACCCAGCAGAGGTTCTCTGGAAATAAAAGTGTGGTTGTGTGCATATATTTATTTAAAAGACTATGTGTTATTGTCAGTACCCAAGTAATGCTGCATTACAGTTGTGGATTATTATTTGGTGAAAAAGGTGTCCATGATTTTGGCTTAGGGTTTCTTAAAGGAGGACAGATGTCACAGAAAATTATGAAATGCGTATCCAGACAGAAACAAGTATATGTAGAAAGAGATAATGTTGTAAAATAATACCCAGAGTTTTAGAAGTCAAGCAAGACTCTGTGTAGCAAAGGGGGTTTCCAGCTGGTGAGGTGCGTAGAAAGACTTTCCTGGTATGCAAGTCTTTCCACAGCAGCATAATGCATGGGCTTCTTCACCCCTGCAGCGGCCAGCAGTAGCCTCACTGAGACTAGGCAGACAACCAGTTACCTGAGCCACAGGACCAATCTGCTGACTGCAGATTTACCGGGGTAGGATCTACTGGCACGGGGAGAATTGCACTCCCGTTGTTGAAGTGAGATACAGTGGGAGTTTGGCGGGCTGGAGGAAGGCTGGTGTGGCTGTGCCCTGTCCTGCTGTGGGGCGGGCAGTGGCACGCGGCACTCCCGGGTCACATGCAATTGTTCCTACGTGGCTGCTGATTACTGGATGATGACTCTTGAAGGCAACTAACTCTGGTAATAATTATTGCCCTGGCTGAAGATGTTCTGTCACCCGACCATTGTTCTTGAGGATTTGGAAATAACTCAAGTCTTATGCTGGATTCAAAATCAATAGAGTGAGTTTATTTGATGGTTATTTGTGCCGTAACAAAGCTATGGGTAAAGAACTCATTAAGAATCACTTACATTTACATGGCCTTGTCTCTCCTTGACCTGAAAGCTCTGTATAGCAAGATGATTGAAGTTGTTGATTAGGGTAGCAAGACGACTTGTACCCTTCCTTCAGTGGTGACTCCTCAGAAAGTAGTCTGTATAAGAAAAAGACATACTGCATAGACAGATGTGTGATTAATCAGTACATATTTGTTCGTGTTTCAACATTCGCTGCCTTTCTGGGAATATAGTAGCAATGAATAATTTTTAACTTCAGAGGATGCAATCAATGAGGGTTTTGACTGACTAAGGATTTCAAGGTTTTCCCTGTGAAAAAGCCAGTTGACATTCATTACGGTTTAAAAAAAAAAGTCAATACATTTCTTATTTGAAAACTAAAAAGTTAAGCTAAAAGATGTTTCGTAGAAACATGTTAATGCTGCTGAAATCATTACATAAAAAAGTTAAAATGAACAGTCAGCTTTCTAATTTTGTTTCAAGATTATCGAATACATAATTTTGTACTTGCTGATATATATTTAATATATACAATATAAAATATACTTTGTATTTTAATGCTATTAAAGTTGATATGTTGATTTCGCATTCAGAGGAAAGTGCATAATTGTATGAAGTTGATCTCCTTTTTTTCTGATCCAGGAAATTCCTTGTGCTTATTTAGAGAACAGAAAGCAATGTAAAATCCTGAATTTCCAGTTCTAGTTTCTTATAAGTTCTGTGACTGTGGCAGTTGTATGAAAGGCTCTTTTTTACATTAAGTAAATACATTAAAAGGTACTATCTTAATATTTCTGATAAAGTGACAAAATGGTGTGTTTTTTTTTCTAGTAATTTCCCAAAAATAGCATAGTTCTGGTGACAGCATGAAGGTCTTGTCTTGTAAGCTGTATAGTTCTTTCTGAATACTGGATGAAAAGGTTGAAGCTGCTTCATTCAGACCCTTGTTGCTGCATAATTTGCATTCAAACAGATAAACTTGAAGTTTTAGCTGTGTCAGTGTGTACCATTTTCTCAGAGTAGGCGGTCTGAAAAAACACTCTCCAAACTGGCCCCTTTCATTTCAAAATTCGGAGAGTCAGGCAAGCCTCTGTTTGTCTAGAGCAGTCCAGAGAACTTCCAAACAGGAAAGAGACCCTATATCCTGCTGCTGTTGCACATAAGAAATCACTACTCCTATGCTCTCATCTTCCTGCTCCATTTGTATGTAACACCCACCAATTCTCCCTTTCCATCTCCTTTTCTCTCACATCTCCATATGCTTCTCAGTTAAAAAGTCTGCTGGGATAATCTATGAAATGTGTCTCCTGCTCTCTCCTTCAAAGAAATTCCTTAGAACCCAACCATATTTCAATTATAGTGATTCCATACTTCTATTGCTGTATATCATGAGTTATAAAGAGAATTGTTTTAAGAAATGATGCTGCAGTAAAAAAGGCAATGCAACCTTAGGATGCACTAGGAGTGCTATTTTGAGAGGAAATGCTCAGGCTGTTATAGAGGCTGTGGGGCAGCCTCAGAAATATTGTGTAGTGTTGTGTGTTCCAGTAAAACTGGAACAGATGTAGAGAAGGGTCATAAGGATTATTAAGGCAATGGAAAAACCTGTTTTATGAGAAGAAGCAAAAGGATTTAACATGTTCTAACATGGCAAAATAAAATCTGAGGGCTTGTGCTTTCTGTCTGAGATATAACAACTGGAGACAGACAGGTAAGTACCTAAACTGACTGACAACACAGAAGAAAACAANACCAGCCAGGACAGGATCTTAATGAAAATACAGGAGTGGAAAAAGGAAAAAAGTTCTGTATGCTTTCATGGAATCTATGTGAAATGCTGGGAAACCAGAACATGCACCCTAGGAAATCCTTTCCTAAAATCCTGCAGATTTCTAACTTTTCTCCATTAATGGTTTAAGTCTTTGACTTTATATGTCACACATCTGCTGTAGAACATTTAACCTCATGATTAGACATTCCTTGTCTTCCACATACTTCCTGTGTGATATTAGGTAGGTCATCATGTCCTTCTGTTTTCCATGCGTAAAATTTGTATATTAGTATTCCTTACCTCAAAGGGATGCTGGAAGGATAAATATAGTAATGGTTGTGTTGGCAGAAGCAAGTAAATATTTTATCATAGGCAAGGAATCGCTTTGCATTTATACAATTTCTCTGTTACATGGTATAGTTTCTGTCAGAAAGCCTATACAAAGCACATAGTAATAATAATTAAATGTTTGGTTAGTTTCCATACAGATATTTGCATATCTGCATTTCCCATTTTTTTGTGATAGAGAATATAAAATTATTCAGAGCTTGTTCTGGGTTCCCCAGTGTAAAACTGACATGGGTGTACTGCTCTGAGTTCAGGAAAGCACTACAGAGATGATTAAGGAGTGTCTTTCTTAGGATGGGTGGCAGAGGTTCAGCCTGGAGAAGAGATAGCTTGGGGGGACCTTAGCAATGGGTACAAATATCTAATGGGGTAGGAAATAAGAAGAGGGCAGGCTCTTGTCAGTGCTGCTGATTGACAGAACAAGAGGCTGTGGGCACAAATTTAACTATAAGAATTCTATTTAAAATGAAAAAAAACCCAACTGTGTTTCACCTTAAGGCTGGTTGATCGCTGGAACAGATTGCCTGGGGAAGTTTGTGCAGTCTCCATGCTTGGAGACATTGAAAGCTTAACTGGACCTGGTCCTGGGTACCCTGCTCCAGCTCACCCTCCTTGTGTGGGGTTGGGACCATATGTTCTTCAGACGTCTGTTCCCATCTCATCTGTTCTCCGTGAACTTTTTTTTTCCTGAAAATGAGTTCGAGAAATGAAAAACTTCCTTTTTTAAAATTTCTTGAGCGAGGGAATCTTTGTACATTTCATACATACAGTTAAACATCATGTGCCAGGGCAGAAACCTTTCTAATAGCCCTCTGCTACCTAAGTGCATGGCAGCTTCAATAAGGTGTGAATGGTGGACTTTCATACCCTTGGTCTTTTGCCACTGACTTTTGTGCAGTCAGGATTTAGTGTAAATTACTCAAAGTGGAGAACCATTGTAGATCTTAGAGCTGCTGTTTTCATTCTCGATCAGTACCAGTTTACTTACTAAATCTGTGTACTATAGAAGTATATAATGACATTTTGGTTTATGCTGTGTAAGACAAAAAGAAGGATACGTTCTGTAACAAGGATCTGGCAAAAGACAAACAACTTGTGGCTTCTTCATCAATTTCACAAAATAAATGTAATCGCAGCCTGTCAACAATGGAAGGTTAAGTTTATGTCTGAGTTTTATGTGACAACACAGAACTCCAAAGTTGCAGACTCTTTCCCAGTCTGGGTATCTTCCTGACTGTTTTCACAAAATGAAAGCCTTGCTGTTCTGAATTCTAAAGTAATATTGTAAATATATATCTTCACTCTAGCAACATAATTTTTCCTAAAATAGTAGAAAGAAAGCAGAGAGGGACAATGGTTCCTTGAGGAAGGCATTTGTCTTGGCTTATGAGGGAAATATTCATCTGCATCAGAGAGATGAACCATGCTGAGATATGCTGGAATAGCTCTAGTCCCAGTTTAGAATTCCAAAGATATTTTGTTTTGAAAACTTTCTAAGCATCTTGTTAAGGTAAGATACAGCCCATTTTTTTTATTTTTTATTTTAGTATCAGCTGAACTATCTAAAATAGAACAACATCAAGATCTGTCCCAGAGGGACTCTTCTTGGACAGAGCTTTATGTTCCATGATAAGAGACAGAATCAGATCTGTCCAAATAATAAAAACCAGATTCCTGAAATGGGTTTTTTGAGAGAGACTCAAATTTGATTTATTGCTCATTGTAGGGTCTGTTTATCTGTTGTTGTGAATTTTCATGTGGCCACTGGTATACATCAAAATGTTGTGAAAGTTTAATAAAAGTTTGAATGTGAAGTGCATTTACATTATTTATTGTTCTACTCTACTTCTGTTTAAAATGTAACAATAATGTGCTATCTAGTCAGACAGCTGAAAGTATTCAGTAGCTAATCAAATGCCATTAAAGGCAAAATGGGAAAGTGGAATACAAAACAATTCTTTCCAGGAATACTTTTAAGTCTACTTTTAATTGGTCAAATAAGAACTGTAACTTCTGAATAGCTTTATAGAAATTGAAAGCTGCTTATGAGATGTTTGTAAAAGATGGCAATCAGTTTGGTTTTGACCCCCCAGAAAGTATTATGTAGCTAACTCTCATTAGGATATGTTAGTTCATCACATCTCCTACAAAATACAGGGGGGAAAAAAGGTCTTATGCACTATCCTTGTCACTGTGTAATGCCAACTGCAGTGGGGTTTATTTAGAACCAGTTGTCAGCCCTTAGGAAATAGCACAGTCTAGTCAGGCACCAAGAAGGAAAGACAAATGTTTGTGATGTAAAATTCAGATGTATGTGGTGTCAAACTGGACGGTAGCTCCAAAATGCTGTGTCAGTTGGTCTACCAATACACATTGCTGTGAGCGAAGGCATTTCTTCCTTGGAAGGTACTTCATAATTTTTGTGGCAACAATCAACGAGCATTTCTGTGACCTTATTGCATTCATGCCTTCAGAAGTGATTTAACTGCCATAGTTATCCAGTCTGACACACGCTTCTGCTGGCACCTCCAATGCATTCTAAACTTGCAGTAGTAAAAACGGGAACACTTTATAATACAGTGCTGGTTTTATCAACATCAAATATAGTAGCATGAGTCCCCTTTTACATGCTTGCTGAGGCTGCTGCCATACAGCAGAAAGTTAGCAGCTGGAATATCGAGGTTACTTCTCAGTATGTGTAAGTGTACTGAATTATGGAAAACATGGGTAGAGAGATCAATAGAGTTGCAGGTCTAAGTATTACCTAACTTGTGAAGGGTTTTGTGGGGTGCATGTTTCCCATGGAGTAAAATGTGTTTTCCATCCTCTTGGTGCTTCTGAGGGTCTCTGGCAATGCCTGTGCTTTTTTCTGTTTGCATGTTTTTATTTTTTATATTGGGAAGTAGTGACTTACAAGAACAAGAGACCTAACTAGAGAAGTGTACAGCTAAGGTGATGGCAAGTGAATGTAAAGTAATGTATACTGGAGGGGAGAAAATGGTATGTCACTGTACTCTACACTCTATTAAATTAACTGTGTCAACTGAGGTAAAGGAATCCACTCTCACATTAGACACTGAGGTGTCAGCTTTTCCTCAATGATAAAAAACTAAAGAGAATGCTGAAGTTGCAAGAGGAATAGCTGACAAATAATGGAGGAATGTCATGGGCGGTCCTGTCAGATTAATATGAGCAGATGCTGATCACTGGCTCTGAAAATTACAAAACAGAAATGCTTGGGAAAGCAAATGTTGAGGAAGGACTACAGCCAGATGGGAAAGGTTAGGTTTGCCTTGGAAAGGAAGGGTGACCATTTACCAGTGTCAGGAGAGCTGCAGCTCTTCTTTCATGTGCAGGATCAGAGCTGAAATCTGTTACTGGGCTTCACAGAGTTCACACAACTATGGTTTTAAAGGCCATTCTCTAAAGTTTTATGTCCCTTAGATTCAACACTCTTAGATTTGAGAGTCAGCTTTTTTATTTTAACTAGTTTACAAGAGACAATATATGTGACTGTATATATTTGTCCAGCAGAGCTGCTTTTTCCCTCATAAACTTGCTCTTCTAGAACGTTGAACGCATGGAAAAAAAATTTATTGGGAATTATTGTATTTGAAAAAGGCCTTAGCTATTCCCCAGAAAGAAGAGAAGCGAACACAGGGTCAATTTACAACCTGACCTGAAAACACAAAGTTGATAATCAGCCATCATTGCTTATTGTATCTATGATCTGATTTGTTGAAATGCTCAATAAGTCCACTATTAGAAGAAAAAGTGCTTACATGCATTTTTTCTTTAAAAAAAAATTAAACAACAAAATAAAAGATTGATTGACAAGACATCAATAAAGCTTTGAGTACACACTGCTGACCTTTTTTTCTTTGCACTGCAATCTGTGTTTATTAGAATTCAGCTCCTATAAATACGTTTCTGTGGATAAAAAAGCAAGCAGCTTCTTAGGAGTTTTGTTCAATAAACTTCTGTGAAAATTCTAAAGACTTAATACATGGCTTTCAATTTAATTCATTCTGTCTTC
Source organism: Campylorhamphus procurvoides (assembly GCA_013396655.1). Classification (NCBI taxonomy): domain Eukaryota; kingdom Metazoa; phylum Chordata; class Aves; order Passeriformes; family Dendrocolaptidae; genus Campylorhamphus; species Campylorhamphus procurvoides. Next base: position 1,607,720 of record WBMV01000309.1, read on the forward strand.
CCTTCTTAAAAATAAGATATAAGTGAGGATGAAATAGGTTTAGCTGGTGGAATCTTTTTTCTAAAGCTATATTCTTAAAATTCACCCTTCCATTAAAATGTCTGCTACAGCCGTTCATTCAGAACAGACAGAATATATATCATCTCATGCTTGGTACTGTAGGCTATTTCTTCTCTTTAAATAAAAACATATTATAAATCTGTTCTGCACTTGAGTGTGGTAAGCACTCAGGTTAGTGACTTCAAAAGTAGAGCTGCAGTGAGGCTTTGGAAGGCACTAGCAAATACTGACCAGTTCCTCAGACCCTATTTTCTATTTGATCTTTCCAAGAAGAAAATCTCTTCAGAGCCATTCAAATCCATAAAGGTAGTACAACAGTGATGTCAAGTCTTTTAATTTTATTGCAGGCCTAGTGATATTCCTGTATTAGGGTTTTTGTGCTTCAAGCCCTTCCTCTTGCAGTCCTGTGAGAATCTCATTCATCTTCTGTTGCTGATGTAAATGTGTAGTTGATGTTGCTTTAAGTAAAAAGGGAAATAAAAACCCTAGGTTGAATGGGTCAAAATTTGAAGCATAATGAGAAAAGTCTCTGGATGGAGGTTCAGAATTTGCTTTCTCCTTGACTCCTGTTTTACTGAGCCTTCCTCTGTCCTGATGGCAGACTAGCTGTGGCTTTTCCCTGAAATGGTCTGACTAGAAAGGCCAGCACTGTCAGATTTTGTTCCACAGTTTTCTTCTTCATTATTAATTCCTAAAAATTAATTTCTTCACCATTTTCTATTATTCTCTTCTGACACAGTGATGTTGGCTCAAGCATCTTTCCCATGATTAGTGCTACTAATCTCTGACAGTATTTCCTCCCCTTCTCTCCTTGTGGTGTTTGGTTTGTTTTGTTTTTGTTACTGATTTTGAGTTTGTGTTTTAATTTTTATGTGTGTGGAGCTTTTTTGGTTTGTTTGTGATTTAGTTATTTTTCTTGAATATCTCAGTTTTGTTTGATGGGAAGGTTCTTTCAATAGGTACTGACTGTTTTAGGAGTTCACAGAGCACAAAATAGGGAAAAAAAGCTGTTGGCATTTCTTGTAACACAACCCACAAGGAGCATCTGCTGTACACTTGAAATGGTCCCTTGTAGCACAAAAACACACCCTGAGTGCTCCAGCTCAGACACCCCTGGACAACTGGGCTCTTCTCCTGTGCTGGTATTGAAAATCAGAATATTTTCTTCCTTTGGGCCCTGGGTGGGAGCTGAATTGGCCATTTATATTAATCTAAGTATTTAAAAATATTGATGGTATTTGGTTCTCTTCCTCTGTTTTACTCTCAGCAAGTAAAAGTACTAAACTGACTTGGAAGAGAGTTGGTAGCTCCTGAGTAGGGTGGATGGTATGCTCAGGAAGTATTATCCTACTTCATCTCTGCCTGCACTAAACCTGTCAACACCCAGGACAAAAACACTGAATACAATTATTTCTTATTTTTGATTATGCTATGCCATGATTAGGGTAAGGCTGGGCACAAAGCAGGTGATACGACTCTTGCAAACCAAAAAGTGACAAGGTAGAAGTCATGTAGCATTCTGCAAGGAAAATTATGCGAAATTGAGTTTACTTTGTCCTCCCCTATATGTGCACAGAGGAAAAAAAAGCCATTATAGGTGATTTTATCAAATGCAAGAACTTTATGAAGTTTCCTGCTAACAGGAAGAAGGTAGTACTCAATATGAAGCTTTTTTTAGAAATTCTGCAAATTTGTAATACATACCATATACTACAAATCATTCCCATTTCTATACAATATATCTAAAAGACAGCCACACTCCAGTTAAATTTTATCTGTTAAATATAACACTTTAAAGAGGCTTGCAAGCATTTCTTTCAGATACAAGAGGACTGTATAGAACTTTAATTCTGCTTATTCAGTAAAAATTTATTTCGTGAGCGCTGATCATTAGGATTATTATTAATTACTGTGCCATTCAGCTGTGCTGACAAAAAAAAATTCAGATATAACTGAGCACATTAAAAATATTGGATTAAAGAATAAGCTCTGCCAGATTTTAAATAGAGCAAAATAAAATGGCTAATCAAAATCTGAGCACATACAAGGTGATCATTTACCTACTTTCATTGCACATTGTTTGAATAGTTTGTATTATGGATGTGAAATTGCCCTCGAGGAGGTTAGTTAAAGTAATAAAGGCTTCCCTGTGCCTCAGGAGCCACTCCCTTTGTGATATGACCTTTCTGTGACTTCTGAGCTCAACTCATTATGAAGAGAGACAAATGAGTATTTTAAGTCTTTTTTGAAAGCTTTTCAGGCATTAGATTCAATGACAAGCTGCTTCCCCATCCCCCCTTTCTAAACTAGTTGCAATTAGGAGTGTGGGAGAAAAAAGATAATCATAGAATCTGTTAGGAAAGACCTATAAGAGTATGGAGTTTAACCATATCCTGAGCACTGTCCCTAAGTGCCATCTTTTAAATATCTCCAGGGGTGGTGATTCCACCACGTCCCTGGACAGTCTGTTCTAATTCTTGACAGTCCTTTTGGTGAATAAATTCTTCCTAATAACCAATCTAACGCCCCCCCCCCCCCCNCCCCCCCCCCCCCCCCCCCCCCCCCCCCCCAGCACAACTTGAGGATCTTTCCTTTCATCCTATTGCTTGTTACCTGAGAGAACAGACTGACAGCCCACCTGGCTACAACCTCCTTGTGGGTAGTTATAGAGAGTGATGACCCTCCTTTCCTCAAAGCTAATAATCACAATCATACCTCTTAATGAGTTTTCTGTGTCTTATTTTGTTGGGTTATGTTCGTTTTGAGGAAGGGTGGGTGTTTTTATCTTCAGAACGAGGTGATCTCTGCTGGGATTTCAGAGCTTTGGAGCAGCATGGGTAGCACATGCTCACCCCAGTGCTGCTTTACCTTAAAATCACACCCAATTTTTCCACCCCAGGGTTGGTGGTACAGTGTGATTCCATGAGGAATTCCCTGCCCACTGCTCCCATTTTCCCCTGTGCTCGTTGCTGTCCTCATGGCAGGGACCCAAAGGCAGTGGCAGGGAAATGGTGAGTCCTGTCTATTTAAATGCAGTGTAGTGCTATGCTGACAGCCCAGCATGTGCTTCGCATCTTCCAACTAGGGCTTTAAAAGAACCCAAATGTGGCTGTTGCAGCAGAGAACTGAGGCCCTCCCAGCAGCCTGTGTCCCAGCAGCAGCTGAGGGATGGCTGGGAGAGAGGAGCACCCAGGCTGGGATGTGAAACTCTAGCAAATCCTCCTCGGGCAGAGCAGCCCACTGGCTCAGGGCTCTCCATTCCCATCCCAGAGGGCTGGGGAAGTGAGGGCACTGACCTTTCTCTGAGAGCCAGGAGAGCTGTGGATGAGCCTTCCTGAAATGCTGGTGGTGTGGTGAGAGGGTTTCTTCATGTGTAATGAGCATCTTCTGCACCGGCAGCAAGTGTGGTGGGTAGAGAACTTTTTATGAGGTATAGGTTTCTTATCTTTGATTGAAGGTTTAAGATGAAAAGCCATTAAACTCTGAAAGTTGCCATAAACTTTCAGGGCTACTAAGCAACACTTCAGAAGACTTATTTGTATGCACGTGGAACTGAGCAGGTCACTGCCCGATAACCTTCAGGGGAGGGGGTGTTGGTGGAAACCCCCAGGTTGCTGAGGTAGAATTGGAAAATGAAGTAGAAATACTATAAACCAGTAACTTCATAAATGTGCTCATTTCTAGCCTTGTTCTAGTTTTGCTGTAGTTGAATTTCCTGAGTATGTGTTCGGAATTACTCACCAGACAATTTCTGCAAACTTTCTTTGCAGATGTTTTAGGAGGAATATCTTGTGAGTGAAGGCATGGAGAGCTGTGACAGGTCAGCCGTGTGGTGCCTTGCAGCAGGGTATGTGGGCAGGCAGAGCAGTAGTGCTCAGGTTTTCAGGCATTATACAAATGCTGAGGGTGATTATTGTAAAAGTTGTTTGCCTTCAGATTCAATAAAAATTGTTTGTATTAAAAATAAAAAAGAGGTGTGTTGAGAAAGCCTCTTTGCTAGGATGTTTGTTAAAAGTCAATGTGCAGGCAGTTTTTTCATCTGAGCAAATATTTGTAGGAAATTTTGTGTAGCGGTGTACTTGTTTTGCCCTGCAGAACTTACCAGGGTGCATTTGGGAGTATTTTCCTCACTCAGCTGTTGTGTTAACGTGAAGTATAGAACTCAGTACACCATTTCCATTTCAAAGATCACCTAATATAATTTCTGCAAATTTTTTAATTTGTTTAATTAAACTTAGCACTCCATTCCACTTCATTAGATCTGTTTAATTTTCATGTACCTAAGCAGTTTTTCAAGTACATAATTAAAAGAATAGTTTTATAAAATCAGTACTTTTTTGCATTAACATCCTCAAGAACAGGAACTATATTTTCCTGTTGATTAGCATGTGATGAGAAAAGCATTAGCGCAAAGTAATAAGAAGGAAGTAATCTACTTCTGTTTAAAAAGTCCACCCTGAAGCTGGCCAGCAGGTATTTTGAAGAATGTAAAATCTGTATTCTTTACTGAAACTTTGCAGGAGATGTGAATCCTGCAATAACCTTGATATTAATTTTTTGCTGTCAGTGGAGACTGTTCTTCATGAACAGAAATGATATGTGGTGTGAAAATAAGAGTTCAGCTTTGGGTTTCCATTTGAGTACCATACAGAGGTGGATTTAAGTAGGCAGTTTTTGTAAGTGAAGTAACTGGGCTGTAGAAAAGGTGACTTGCACATGGTCAGTTGATAAACTGGAAGCAGAATGAGCAGAGTCTCCAGCAGTTTTCTATGTTGTACTTGCTCAGAGAGGAGACGACTGCAGTGGTTCTCATGCTGCCTGGTGGTTACAGTCTGTGGATGTCTGGAGCAGGAGATGATGTTTTAGAAATTGATCTTTGAAGAGAACGAGGGTTAATTCCATTTGTATTTTCTTCTGATAGGCCAATGGTATGACTGAAGGGAAGAAATTACTGTATACCTTCATCATCATCATAGCAAAATAAAATTGCTGTGTGGATATATATTATACAGTTTCAGTCTGTAGCTACTTGAAAAATAGGTATCAAATATGGATAGAAAAGATGAGGAAACAATGTCTCATCCCACAAGAGCCACCTATAACTGCCTTAACACTCAATAGCCTGCAGGATTCATATAATGAAAACTAATCTACAGTACAGCAACAAGATGAATCTGTGTAATTTAGTTCCCTGAACTCACTCTCACGTCTGTGGTCTTTGAAGATGATCTTCAATATATACTTCTGCTAAACTGTTTTATGCAGCTGGAATTTTGCATGCTAGAAGAGATACAGTACTGAGTGGTGAGTAAATCATTGCCAAGTGTATTTGGAGGCTCTGCGTGCGCATGTGCTTATGTATGTTTGCGTGTAAATGTCTGAGGGTGTTATTTAAAAGAAAATATGGTAACTGGGAAGTGCATGTTCCTGATTTAGTTCCCTACAATGGCAAACAGCTGTCTCCCAGATCTCTTTCTTCCAAAGTCCCTACAAATCGTGCTCCATGTGCCATGCTGCACTGTGGCCACAGCACATGCTTCGGTATGCTGCACCCTATGTGTGATAGTATGCACAGTATGCTTTGGCATTACACACTCAGGGCATTTATTAGGAGACTGAAAGTCCATAAATCCGCTTCCACAAGAGGAAGATGAGTGAGATTTGTGGCATAGCTGACATCTACTTGAGAGTTTAGATGTTTTTTTCATCTTACGCAGCTTCAGAATGAAAGCAAAGTAAATGAAACTATTTCAAGTTCCTTATCTGCTACAGATAAATGTTAACAAAGCTTTGTCAATGCATAAGCATTATACTTTAAAAATAATGTTTTAAACCTTGGAAATATTGTGGAAAGTCACACTGCATCTTAAGAGTTCAGCTCCAGCAGATGTAATTAAGCTGAAGTTTAATTAGATTAGATTACTTTTAATGTATTTTCATGTTTCTCATGTAGAATAAAATGAACTCCATGTCGCTCAGCTTAACGGCAAGTGAGAGAAATGGGAATCTTTGCAACTCACATAAAGCTCTGTAAGACTTTTTCTTGTAAAAGGGAGGAGCAGAACATTTCCATGACACTTGGAAACCAATAGGTTTGGTAGTTCTGTTAATAACACTCTTAAACAAACCTACTGTTTTCTCAAATTTCAGCTTTAAGGATATTGGTAAAAGCTGCTGTGGTGAAAAGCGTAGTTATTCACCTCTTCTCTTTCTGGTCTTTTCTTAATGAATCCTTTAATTGATATGTGTGAGGCTATTACCTGTTGTTGGACAAGCCAAACCTTACAGCAGGACTCGGTGTGCTGATAGCACTCAGTTTCTCGGTTCACCTGGATCTTGGCATCTGTGTCTTTTTCCCTTGCAGGGGGTTGTGGCAGCTGGTGTGTAATGATCAGTCATACAACCTGAGCATGTTTATTTGGCACAGTGAACAAAGCATAAAGGAAAGAGAGACTTGACAATAAGCAGTTTACAAGTGCATCTGTTTGACATGAAAACTGATTAGCACATGCTGGGAAACCAAACAGGCCTGACTTACAGGTCAGGTGTATGCGTACCTCCAACCCGCTGTATGCAGTGACACCTGGGTCTTGGCTTATTCTGGCATCAGCCACTGATGGTCCCTGTTGATCTGCAGAAACCGGGGCCATTGGTGATCCCTTGTTTTGGCTTGTTGTTCTTTAAAAGTTATTGTTGAACTAAACTGATGGAGTAAATACCCCACTAACCAGGCTAACCCCCTGTCTTTATAAGCTGCTGCAGAGCCACTCTGGGGCTCTTGCAATCCTATTAAGGAAGCTTGGTCCCTAGTTGCCTCTGCAGAGGAGGAGTATGCTCTTTGAACTACATTCTGAGAAGATCAGTGTGTTAAATATTTCAAACTTAAATAGGAATTAGCAACATTGTTCTGTCTGAAAGTGATTAATTTTGAGAGCTCCTCTGGCAATTGCTGTTAAAAGTCTTTGTATTAAATTTGCCATATTTCAGTCTCTGTTTCCATTCCATGTTTGAATGGCAGTTCATTCCACAGGCTCGGTGGAGGGGAATTATGATGGTATTCAATTAGCCAGGTAGCCTCTGAAGATTTGCTAATGTACATATAAAATAGAAATTCACTCTTAAAGCTTCTCTGACATGTACATTTATTTTAACCACTAAATAATAGTTATGTAATGTACCAAAGACAGCCTCCGTGATGGTATTCCAGGGATGAGTGTTGTCCCTGGTACACCAGAAGCATGTTCTTTATTGATGGGGCAGAGATCTGAGAGCTGACAAAATGTTAAGCATTGTCTTTCATGAGAAGGTTTCACATGTAAAATGAGGAATTGGTAGATCAAAGGTTTTTTAGGACCATTTTGCAGCAGTTACTGAAGATTCAAATCCAAGTTCTAAATATGGTAAATAATATGGGCCCAAAGATTATTCCTTCTTTGTTTTGGGTTTTTTTCTCTTATAATAGAATTAGAAAACATGTGTGTATGTATATGGTAATGTTAGAGATAGGCATTCCATATGCACAAGGAACTCTGCTTTCAGGATGTGTGACTTTCATTGTAGATAAAAGGAACTGACAAAGAAATAAAAGAACAAAATTAAAACTCCAGGAGAGAATAGAGAATGCAAGACTCCCTTGTTAACAACAGACATCTGCCAACATGCAGACAAGCTATGAAGGGAGCTTGTTTTATCCTTAGGAGCATTACGTGTAAAATAGTCCTACCAGGATTAAGTTGTGTACACTCCAAACCAAAGAGCCCCTTGTAACAATTTCTCCATCAGATTTCACATAAAACAATCTCGCTAGTTTATTCATACAATGGTTTTTTGCTTTTGATCCCTTATGTGTTTTGTGGTTGTTTGTTGTTTTTTTAATGAAACTTACATTACAGTTCATCTCTTCTGTGTTCAATATGAACTGCTGATAAGATGATTGTATGTGGAATCTTAATAGATTGTAAATGCTGCCTGTTTCTGGGACTGGACTTCTTTTTTTTATCTCTGATTTCATAAAACTGAAACATTAAACATTGGAGGGCCAGGGGGAAAAAAGTGTGATCTATCACTAGTATTTATTGCATATTTCAAGCAAATTAGAGCAAATTATTCACTAGAATAGATCCTAATAAATCCCAATATGTATAAAGCATTCTGAACAAAGCAGTTACAATTTGCAACCGTAGAAATGCCAAATATGTTCTCTCACTTAAATACTGTATTAATGAGCAAGAGTTTGCTAGTGTTTTTATGGTATTTCTATTGCTATTTAAGCTTTAGAGAGATAAAATATTTTACTCTGAGTGACAGAAACTGAGAAACTGTTAGAGTGAACAGATGAATGAGAGGATGCAAACTATATGCTGTGAAATTCCATGTTTGACCTGATCATTTAAATAGAGCTTGAGGTTTGAAAATAAACACACTGAGAAACACCAGGAAACCCCTACAAAGGAGCTTTAACGTGTTATAAAGGCACATATCAGTAATGCCAAGACATTTTCTCAGTTTTTAAATGTTTGCAGCCAGTTTTTATAGTCCCTCTCTAAGCTGGATGTCGTGCAAAGTATGACACTGAAGGAAAGCTTGTAGGGAACATTGTGATGCAGAAAGGAATGGCTTGTGACTCTCTAAGTAAATAGAGGCCAGGGCTATGCAGGATTTTTATTATCAGTTTCTCAATAGCTTTTCAACTGAATATAGTCAGGCTCATTTTTGCAATCTTTAATTTTACTGGAATTTAAATAATCCTCTCCCCCCTGCTACACACTGTACACCCTAATTTCAGCTCCATTGTTTCCTGACTCAGTCTCCAGTGTTGCTGTTGAGGCCCTGACCTTGTGTCCACATAAAATAAACTGGACAGATAAAAGCTACAGACGAAGTAAAATTTTTTCCAATCTTCAGTTAGCAAAAGGTGCCATTTGCCAAGATGTTACAAGATGACACCTCTCATTTTGTACTGAGAAATTGGGGGAAGGCTCTGTTAAACTGTGGAATGTATGAACAAGTAGTGTATTCTCAATGAAGAAGCGCCGTCATGTAGCAGTGTTCTGGCTTGATTCAAAAGATAGGATCTCAGTAATCAGAGTATGAAATAGGAACCAGAGGTGGACAATCCTCTTCAGACAGTGACTTACCCCACTAATTTAAAAGTTATACAGTAGCTTGTTACTTATAGCGGAGGCACTTGCAATAAGATAAAACTTCAGCCAGTTTTCCCAGTACTTCAGGGAGAAAAAGACGGTTTCCTTTTAGTTGCTAAAGGGCTCTAAATCTAGATAATTAGGGCTGAGCATGTATGTCTGTCTTTTTACTAGATGATCTAATTTCAGTGCAAATGCATTTGTCAGTGTACAGCATTTAATGCTGTCAATGTTTTAATGGGAACCACTTAGATATTGTAGTTAACATCATGATAATGAAAAGTGTCAGTATCTTCAATATTAGGGTATTGTATATGTTTTCAAGGAACCATACAAAGAAGTCATTTTCCCTGGGAAGCAATCACACAGATAAAATTATGTCTCAAAGTGTGTAGGCTGTGCTTGGGGGTGGGAAGCAGAGGGGCAATGGAGTGGACCTGACTAGAGGCATTTTGACTTTAGCAGCCTGCTTCAGCTGGCTGGGGTAAGGTGGCCTGCACTCCCTACACCTCCAAAACATCTTACCTGCTCTTCTTCTGCACCTGCAGCCAGGGCCTAGCACTGTGTGCCTACCCCCCTTAGCTGGGAAATGCTTTGGGAGCTCTTGGCTTCTTGCTCATTTTGCCTTGCCTGTACTGACAAATCATGTGGAATGTCATGTTCCTTAGCAGGTCAGGACAGGCAGATTTCTGGGTCTCCTTAAAGCTTTACCCTCTGAGTTATTCCACCAGTGCAAAAGAGTCAATGGATCGATCCCAAGCATGTAAGACAATCTTTGTTTAAAGAAGAAGAGAATTATATTTCAGCATTTTTCTGACAATTATAGTAATCAAACTAAATTATCCATAAACCAGAAAAAGGTATCAATTTTACATTTGAAGGAAAGTTTTTTATTAAAAGATAGTTTTGTTTGGTATTTTACGCCCGGGATATAACCACTTTAGCCACCCAGAAACCAGACTGTGGTTTGTTTTTTCTCTATTATTGCTTGGCAAAGTTATTGAGGAAAAATATTAGAATCTGAGGCAATTCCAAAAGATGTTTCTTGCCCTGACTCAGTAATTCTGTCTTCATAAATTTGCGCTGTCTTGTGGACTGTCATACTGGTTATATATCTCCTTTAACCACAAAAAGCCATTTAAAATGGGGGAATAAGTTCACGTTGTAGGTATGGGATTCACTCTGGGTTAGCACTGAGGTTGCAAGATGCTTTGCTGTCCCCAGAGTCAGGGAAGCAGAAGGGCTAATGAGACTTTCTCTTTCTTCCCATATTCCCTGAAGTTACTAATTGTGAGAAAGTCACCATCTATCTCTCTTAACAACACTGTATTTTTAGAGATGAGGGACCACAGCTTCTTCAATAACTGCTGTCTAAATTTTTGTTAAAAGAAATTAAAGTGTTTTTTACACCCATAATGGACAATAATATTCTTGAAAACGCGTTCCTTCTGCATGCTTTGAGGAAAGTCAGAGGTTCAAAACTGATATTTTGAGCAGAAAAATTGAGTGGCTGAACTCTTCCAATTTATTTTGCTGAAATTTGCTATTTTGAAATTTGAGTTCATTGCCTGTGCAAATACCAGGTTAGGGTTCCTTTTTCCAAGCATAATTTCAATGGTAGGATTTATTTCAAGGATTACATTGTATTCATTTCACTTACCAAATAAAAAAATACCATTCCACTGAAATTCAAAAAATAAACCTAAAGCAGCATAAATTATTTTTGTAACATCTATCTTCAACACTGAATGAAAGAATGAAGCCTGGAATAATTCCTGCACTGAAAATTAAGACATCTGGGTTCATCCCTGGCTCCACTCTTGTGTTTTGCTTGAGGAAATTGTATCATCTGTCTCAGCTTTAGTCTGAAAAAGGAAGATATGTGCAAAAGTGTTGAGAGACTATTATTTCTCATAAGAGACAAGTACAAAACAAGCTCAGAGAAATAGTTTTAACTGCTAAATATAGGGTTGTGTGTAATGGTAGTCAAAATATAGGTATTGTATGTGATATATATGATGTATTTGGCATTTTTCCTTCTTCATGCGTCATTCTGATTTCTACAGTGGTATTCATGGTTGTGTAAGTATTTGCAATATAATTAGAGAACAAAGTTCAGCCTGTGGATGATTAATGAATGACTATAAATATCATTTAATAGGTAGTTCTTGGACATTATTCCTAACTTTCTCTCCAGCCTATCACAGTTGAGCTGATGGTGTGATGATTTTTAAAACTGGTTCATCTCTTGGGATACAGTTTGCAGTCCTGGGAGATGTGCTCATGTGTTCAAGGAACTTACCTTGGAATGATTGAGTGGAACCTTGAGCCAATGCTACTGCACTGGCAAAGGAGAAGGCCAACATCCTAGAAATACAGGCGTGCATATTGCATGTCTGTTTGGGGATGAAGGACTTATTTAGATAATGCAGTGAAAATATTCAGATTCTCATGACCATCTCCACTGGTCTGCATTTTTTTTCCTGGAAACTCTGTGTAACAGAAATTAAATTTCAAGGTGAACTTTTGCAATTCTTTCTCCAGCCTTTAAGTAACATTTTTGGCATACAACATCTTAACTTGAAGCTAGGATTTAATTCAGTGATGTCAGGAATTTAACTTCAATCAAAACTGAAGTATTTGGCTTGAAGTGAGGGATATTTCTGTTGTGCTCTGTAAAAAAATCACGCCATAGATTTTGGGAGGCTCTGACACACCTCTCAGCTCCACTTATGTTTCCTGTATTGTCTTCTGTCTCTTTTTAGCAAACTAGGAAAGGAACTTTGGCATTAGGAAGTGCTCATGATTTTTCAAGTTTAGAAAAAATACTGGTTTTCATAGACTATGTGGATACCTATTTAAAAAAGTCTTTTTGCAGCCAAATATCAAAGAAGCTTTGGGTGGACACAGGAAAATTGGTAAAAATTTCATTGGTAGAAATTTCTGTGAAGTTAAAAAATGCTAAGATATATAAATATTATATAGTGTACAGGATGTAGCAACTTGCTAAAGTGTGTAGCTGCTCATTGGGGCATAGCTAAGCTTCTCTTCCTTACAGCTCTAGTGAACTTGTAAGAATCTGCTATGGCTTTAAAGTACAAAAAACCCAAAGCACATCCAATCTCCGGGGCTGTGAGTAAGTGTCAAGTTCAGCAGGTTTCACCTGCTGCATGGTTCCTGTGTCTAGGGTAAGTGAAAGTATAAAGTCTGTGCCCTCCTGCCCTCCTGGGCTGCTGTGAAAGGACTGTGGCCTGCCCGTGGGTCCTGTACCCTGGTCACTTCAGCCCTCCTGATTTGTTACCCTGGATCCTCAGCTCAAACGTACCAGGCCTTTGGTGGTAGAATTGGGAAAGCGCAAATGCAGCATGAGCTGTATTTGGATCTGCTCTGTGTGGGCTACTTGTACACTAAACCGTTTTTCAAAGGAAAAGGATTCTTTCTAGTAATGCTTTTAGCCAAAAATTTGTTGTGTGCTTTTCAAGATGTCTTGGAATGCTAGCACAATAAGTTGGCTGTAAAAATCTTATTATCTCAGCTTTCTATTTTTTTTGGCAATGTTATTTTGATTTATTTTTGAAGCTGTTAATGAACTGCATTGGGAAAGAGATTACATGATTTATGTAACATTTATTTTCTTTTATTCTTTGTGATCTGCATTGTTATAAACCATGAATTGTTTAAGTGCTATTTTTGCTTTGAACTAGCAGGAGAGTGGCAGCATCCCTTGTTGGATTTGCTCATTTTTCTAAATGAATCTAAAATATGACTGGCACATCAGGCTGGTAGCCCTGTACTTTCACATGGAGGACATCTTTGTGGTGATCCTCTCCTTTGGAGAGTGAAAGAGTAACTTGCGTTCTCTTTCTACCTTTGACCTCACTACTGAGAGCTGCAGGAGGGCACCAATGTCAGTTTTCTCTGATGGCACAAGGACAGTTTCCTGGAGGTTGAGCTACCAACACTGATAGTATTTAATTGGGGAAAGAGTTTAGTCCAGCCACATGCATTCATGCTCAGCTGGAGAAATGCTTTTTCTCTAGACCAGTGTAGTCTTCTAGTCTCTGAGTAGAGGTTCAGGACAATCTTTCTGCCCAAACAATATTTCTTGTTCCTGAGAGGGGGAGCACTCCTTTAGCTGTTGAAAGCCAGCATGCTCATTTGCTAGAGGGAAAAAAAAAGATGATTTTGTGCAAGTTTGGGAAATTCTGACCAAGTGGAGAAATTAAACTACTGAACAATTAGGTTATTTTAAATTTTTTAAACATCTCTAGGAACTGTGGTTAACTTAACAATGTAACTAAAAGTAGTATGAGACTGTGTTTTATGAAGGTTTAGTGATGCTGAAAAATCTGGTGATTTGGATCCCTTTCTCAGAAGTATTGCTTGGCAGCCAGATTATAAGGCTCTAGAGGAAAACTTCAAGGGAAACTATTCTTGCAGTCACTTTCTTTTCTTTCAAGTAGTTGACCTTAGTGTTTATAGTGGTTTCAGCTATTAAACAAGTCTCTTTTTGTTTTGTTATGTTTTAATTGCAAAAATACTATATATGTTCTGGACCATAAACAGAACTGAAATCACTGACTGCACAGCTAGTTCTGTCACTGAAATTATTGCAATAGTGTTTTATAGTATTTGTGACAATAACTTTTGTAACGAAAAAGTAAAATCCTGATCTCATCCTGTTGACTACAGCATAAAGTGGAACATACATGTAAAACATACACAGCTACACACGCTATGCATATACACACGTGCAGTATTGCATTTTTATATATAGTAGTTAGTATTAAAAGCCAGATTTCTTTTGCTGAAACTTTTTGGACTTCAATTAAATTTCCTGTCTAAGAAGTATTTTCTACACCCATTTTCACAGTAGTGACATTCTGTCTTCTGCCTGTAACTTGGGTATGAGAAACTTTTAATCTTAATGGTGAAGGAAAGAGGGATGGTGTTTGGATTTTCTTTTCCTCCCACTGAAGTTAAGGGAAAGAAAAAGTGATTCAAATGATTGAGGAATTAGTTCACGTACAGGGTCAGTAGCTGGGGTTAGTACTTAAAAGTGTTCCTTCTCTTAAAAAAAAATAAATACAACGTGCAGTTAGCATTAAGTAGTGCAATTTGGTGCCTCACATTATTTAGAAAGTTAAAGCATTTTTCCTATGATTTTAAAACTCTGTAATGTAATATCTGCAGTTCTATGCTATTTAGTAGAGTTTGAAAAATGACTTTGTAAACTTTTCTCTTACTTGCATTTTTAAGGCTGAGGTTATACAAAGTGTCAAGCCCTTGTCTCCTACTGAATCAGTATGAGTTGAGAGGACCGTAAAGATGTGTTAGTGTGTAGAACCAAACCTTGTGTATCCAAAAAAAAATAAAAAAGGCAATACAGAAGGGCTAAGGTGGGATGTCAGCTATCTGTTAGATAGTTTCTATAAATAAATGCTTTGCACTTGTGAGAATGCTGGCTGAACACTGGCTTGCAGGTTCAACACACAATGTGTTTTGATATTTAGGTATTTTCTAGAGGAATGAAATGTGTTCCTGATTGCTGTGATTTTTCAAATCAAGCCCATTTTAACGAAGTGTTGGGTAGCTGTTTCTTGAGGCACCCTAAGGAGTATTTGTTTGAGTGATGGAGGGCACTTTCCAACAACCTCAGTGAGTGCTGCTGGAAGGCACTGAGCAGCCTGGAGGGATGTGGAGCCAGAGGTCCCCCAAAACAAACCCCTTGAGCTTGGGGCCAGTTTCTGCTGCTGGAGTAGCAGAGCTCAGAGTGCTCTGTGCTGTGTATGGGGTAGTGCCCATGTGCCCACCTTCCATTCTGTGCTCTGTGAAATGATGATAAAAGCCTGTATCTTACCTATGTTGCTGCAGAGCTGCAAATAAAAGCAAATACACAAACCCCCCAACACTTATGCATCTCAATAGTCCAACTGTTTCTCACCAGTAAATTGCACACCCTGGTACCTGTAATGCAAGACTAAATTTTGGTTTATAGGAGTGTGCTTTTGATTGAAAATCCAGGTGCCCTTTACTAAGTGTGAGAGTCCAAAATCCATTTTAGGTTAAGTGAGACAGTGCAATTCTATATGCATTCAGAATATTCATTTTAATTCGTGTTATTCCACATAGCACTGGCCATCTCTGACCATATTCATAAACTTTAATAAAGGAACTGAGTCAGGTAATGTAACACATTTATTCTTCACTGCAAATTTAGCATTATCCTGAATTTAGTTCTTTTCTTTTTGTTTGTTTACAGAGAAAACCTACCTCAGGAGCCAGAGCTTCATGATTTCTATCAAAAGGTAAGAGCTACCTTTGTTCAAAGATATCTGAATGATATTTGTCAGTTCAATATAAATCTAGTTGTAAAAAAAAAAAAAAAGGTAACAATGATACATAAAAACAAAATTTAATGAAAAGAACTCACATTATGGGTGAATTTCATGAATCATGTAAAGGTGTGCATAAAAAATTGAATATGTACACTTTAGATCTCAGATCTGATAAATATTTCATTGGATTAAGAAATGCACTCTTGAAGCTTACCTGTATATAAAACATAAGAATGCATTATGGAGGTAAGGTACTCTGTCAATTAACACACTTGTGTGTATGTCTGTCTGTCACTAAAAAAAGAAAATCTTTGTAATTATTAGACTTAAGGTGGCTGTATCTGTAAAATGTAAAAAACGGAAGCCTCTGAATGAATAGAACTAACTGCTGAGGTCACTGACTACTTGCATAAAATATATATGATTGAAGAGAAATATGACTACGGGATCTACCAGTGCACACACTTAAAATACAACCTCAGTGTTCTAAATTGTCCTCAAAGGTGTACTCTTTGAGGAGGATTAAGGTTTGGTACTGCCATCACTGAAATCAGAGCCAAGGTTACAAAAGCAGTTAGTCCAATGACTGATGATTTTGGCAGGCTTGCCATCAACCCCCAAATACGACTAAGTTTGAGAGAATTCCAGTGTAATGAAAATGCCTTTCCGAATCAGCCTGACACTTAGATGGGATGCTGAGACTTTTGGCGAGTGCATTGCACTGGATTTAGTCCTCTTGAACTTCTGAATGTCTCTGTCACATTACCTGCTCGGCTTTCTCTCAGTGCCACATTTCTGGGTGTTGCTCCCCTGGAGTGCTTTCCTCAGGGTTTCCTGTAAAGGTGCCCTTCTGGTAAAGTTTGAGACATTTCTTTTTCTTCATTTCTCATATTTATAGTGCACAAAGGAGCGCTTTGATGGGAAGTATCAATATCGTATTGAATGATTCTATGGCCTGGATTTGAAAAGCCCAAGCACCAATACCAAGTTTTGTTTCTTCAGATTTTATTGATAGTGCATTAGCAGATGGATATTTCTTTTGTGGTGTCTGATATGTGAATGTGTGAAAGTGCTAGAAATTCAATATAATAGGAGGGAAATGACTCTTCAATAAAGCAAAAGAAAATTTCACATCTGAGCACTGTAAATGATAAACTAACACTGAGTTATCAGCATGTGGGGTGAACTTCCCTAATAATTCTTTAGCAGTAATGAGAAATAGTAAAGAATGGAAATACATTTCTGCCATTTGAGAAAGAGAATTGTTTGGGTTATTTTGAAATAGATGTTTCTGTTCACACTTCTTTAATCTAGTTGCTTATACATTTATATGGTTCTATTCTTTTTGGTTCAAGATGTTGAAGGGAGGAGGGACAAGTATTTTCAGTGCTGGAATCATCTTAACTAGTCATACCTCCAATGTAGGATTCTTTCTGAAGAACAGGTACCAGTTTCTAAGCTAATATTGCTGCTGTAGGTACAATTTTGAACAGCAGAGCTGCATATGTATGTGATACTACTACAAAATTCTGCCACTGGAATTAATATTAGAATTTGGCTGACAGGTTCTGTGAGGACTTTGTGGACATGTTTTGCATAAAAAATGTTTATGTGGTGGTTGTGGTTTTATTCGGATGTGACAGATCAGCAACTGCTTAAAGAATTAAAAAAGCTATAATTGCATTGTGAATGTTGAGGTGTGATGCAAACAGCTTCTTACACATCCTTCATGCCAGGGCAACCTTATCTTGCATATCTCTTACCAGTCCACAGTGGAGCAGATGTGTTATATGTTTCTGTGTTTTTCCTTGCTGTTGAACAAGGCTGTTTCCTTCCCTCCAGTTCCAAATAAAAATACTAAGGAAAAATAAAAAAAGCCAGTTCTCTTCCATACAATGTAACATCCAATAATGTTGAGTGTTCTGAGGTTTGAAGATGAAAGAAACAGGCCATAAGTTATGGAGTTGGAGGACAATATAAACAAAATGACCTTTGGTATCATGCTTGCCATATTCTGATGAATAAATTGAGTTCATGTTTAACATTCAGATAATACTCCTGGCAGAGCAAAACATTGCCACATTAAATGTTCAGATCAGAAATGTTCAATGCAAACTAAATTAAGTTGGATCTTAGGACAGCAAACTTAAAATGAGTAACATGTGGCAATATTTGATTTAACAAAGAAATGTTTCTTTTTCCTTTTCATTTTCTCTCTCTTTTTTTTTTGTTTTTACTGTAAGTTTAAAAGTATAAAGATACACATGCCCCAATGCAGTGCCAGGAACATTAACTGCTTTTGATCTCTCTCCTTAGATATTAACGTCTCCCCCTGAACAACCCCCTTGTTTGGCGTCTTAGGAGTTTTCATACCAATAAAGATGCAGGGAACAGCAGTCTTTGCTTCTGTTTCTTCAGCTTGTTTTCTTAGTGTTGCATGATCTATGCCCCGGAGAGGTCAATTTTAATCAGCCCCCAGGCACTGCTTAATATTTAGGGCCAAATTGTCAAAGAAGGCCTCAGCTGGATTTTGATTAGCGAGCATACGATCGTTTCTTGCACTGTTGAGCCTCCCAAACACATGTATGTTTTTGCCTGCCAAAATACAGTCCTAAACTCTTTGAAGTGAAGATGTGGCTGTCCATGCTACTGACATGTGCATTCTTTGTTTGCAAATTGGATAGTTGCACATCTGTCTGTATCCGCCATTGATTACTGTTGTACAGCTCCACCTGTATTTGATTGTGGGAATGAAAGGGTAGGGTTGGAACTGGAATTTGTTTTTGGAAATGTGGTGCCAGTATTCTGTAGTGTGATTCTCAGTCATTCCTGGTTTGCTGTTTTTGCAGTTAGAGCTGCTGGGAATTATTCTACCCTGTAGAAATCTTAGTTCTGCTGGTATTGAGGGTAAAATGTAAATATATTGCTAGTATTTTAATAAAAGGTTTCTTGGCTTCATGGGAGCACTGAGTTCACAGGGAAGATGTATAAATCTAGTCATCCTTGAAAAAGGCTGTTAGTCATTCTGGCTTAAGCAGCATTTAAGGGAGCAGGGACATCATGCACAAGCCCCTTTAGATGGCTAGGATGATTTCTCAGTATTATAATTCTGGTAGGAATGCCAAGCATAAGCATAGAATAAAGCCTTTTGCAAGCCACAAATGTTGGTGCTAACAGAGAACTGTGCCCAAAACAGTAATGATTTACATAAGTATTGCAGAGAAGAAATATCCAGTACTTTGATGCCACTTATATATACTTCATTGAGATGAGGGGACTGCTAAAACATATCCACAGTTATTACTTATGCATGTGGTTATGTTCTGAAAGATTGAAAATATTTCAGTCAAGATCAGGACTCCACGTTTCTCTTGTGGATGAGAAATTGGTGCCTGCCTGAAGGATTATTTCAGTCAAATATATTGGTGTTAGAGAAATACAGTCAATGCTGTCCAAACATGCCTCAGAATTGAAGAAGGGAGTTTTCTGCATTACCGTGACTCTGTCGAACCTGCACCATTGTGAGCAGCTGAGATAAGTTGTGTGGTTTTTTGGTNTTTTTTTTTTTTTTTTTGGTGATTTGGGGCATCAATCCCTTTGTAGTTAGTACTCTCTGCATAATTTCCAGAAAACCCAATTAGGACACACATTAGCATCCAGGACATCCTTGATGTAAAAAAAGATTATTTTAGGTGCAGGCTTTTCAGTGGGAGTAGGAGGACTCCTTTCTTCCCAGACCTTTCCTCTGCTTGGAGAATGTGCTGGGGGTTGTAGTCCTGCCCCACGTACCAGGAGCAGCAGCTGGAACACAGTCTTTGACTGCAGAGTGAGCAGAGAAAGGCCTGTGGTAATTTAAAAAATGGGCAGGTTGGAAGGGAGCAATCAACTAGTAAAAGTTCATAACCATGCAATTATGGCACAGTGACTCTGCAAGCTGAAATTCATTGGCCATTTAAGGCTCTCCAAGGCACATATCAGCCTCTGAGAATTTCTGCATCTATTTTTAATTTATTTCAGTCTTACTGAAGGTTCCACTTTTGGCATGTCCAACTATATGGCATAGAACTTCAAAGAGCACACAGCCAGAAACTACATGAGTTGTCCAAGGCTTCCTTTATGTGTGCTTATGTATATGTGTACAGATTGACTCCTAATCTGTAAGAATGTTGCATGTAAGAATCTGGAATGTAACCATCATGAGGAAACAAAATGCACAATCATGAACATCACAGCCACAAACTGATCTCGCTGCCCCAGCTTATTCTGGACTCTCTTAGGGGCTGAAATAATGTGTAAAGAATTGTTTGAGGAAAGGCAGAAGTAGCATCCCCAGTCCAGCCATAGCTTCACATTAACTGTGTAAAGTGAAGTTAGCTTTGAAAATTATGTCTTATGTTGATAATAGAAAGGAATTTAGGAATGGGGAGAGAAAGAATAAGAACAGAAAAAGGCATTCATAATGATTACTTTGCTTCTTTACCTTTCAGTCTTATGTGAGAGGCTTCAAAATGCTACACTGCATGCTGTATTTTTTTTAAAAACTTTCTCAAACTGTGCAGAGATCCTGAATTATCTTTGAGACTCAGGGAAACCATTGAGATCTTGACAAGACACTGTTCAAAAACCCAGACAGTGAAACAGAAAACATCTTCAGAGTACCTTACTGACCTTTGTTTGGGATAATAATTTTTTGGTCTGTTTTTAGTGCTGCTTATCCTTTGCAACATTGTGTGCTGTGTCTGAGCAGTTGCAGGAGAATCAAAGGGAGCAGCTAATAGGTGCTGGCTTACGCAGCTTCATCTGGGCACCACGCTGTTCCAACTGTGCCTGACTGAGTGAATACCAGCAAGTGTGGGAGTACCTGTCATTTGGCTTTACTGTTACATTCGCATTTGTAGAAAGAGAATAGAAAGGCTGAAACACTTCTGTCGTGTTGTTGTTCAGTACCAGAACACAGCACAGCCACAACAAAACCATCCTGGTAATGAATAATGCCTACTGTACAACAGAAGGAAATAGTGTTTATTTTATGGGTCTTAAAGTTATTCTGTCGACTTGGTATGAGACACCCCAAATTCTCAGTAATTTCTTTTTATTGTCATTTGTGCTGACTCTCAAGTTCTAGCTTTGGTACTAAAGCAAGCAGGCAGCATTCTTTCACTTGGGCCTTTGGGATATGTACTGTGGAAAACAGTTCTTCTGATACAGAAGGTAATGAAAAGTCTCCCAACACTGAAACAAAAATGCGTTACTAGAAACAATGACAGCTTGTCAGAGTGAAAAGCAGGATAACTTTCAGAGATGTGAAAGAGCAAACGCCATGTGAATTGAAATATGCATGACTTGACTTACTGCTGGAAATATACCTGGTGACTTGTTTTTTTGTTTTGCTGCTTTGTTAAGCATTGTAAAGCTACATCTGGATGGCCATAGGGATTTTGTGAGAAATTTAAGAAAATGCATGTATCAACTGAAAGATGACCATAGATTAGATTCTGTCGCAAAGCCCTTTCCCAATGCCAGAAGTTCTGACCCTGGAGAACAGTTTGAAATTTGATAGAGCAGAATGGGTCCCATCAACTCTGAATCTTTAGCAAAGAAATCTCTCACAGTTACAGTATTCAGGATGGAAAGGCAGCTTTAAAGCCACCATTTTCTAAAGTGTACCCTTGAAACTCACAATATGAGAATCTGCCTTCCTCCAGTGATCTATCTGGCTTTGAGCAAGGCATGAAGCTCTCAAGCCTTTCTAAGCCTCCTTCCAAAAGTCCTGATGATAAGAGGAAAACATAACTCCTCGTCAGATGCTATCTCAAATGTCTTAGTTGCTCTCTGGCAGGTTTTCTGATGTGAAACCCCTCACATGTGGTCACTGTGGGAATAAGGACGAACTCAGACTTTGCCAGCCTGGGCTCAGTACAGTGCAATCTTGGTGGATGTTAGGAAAGGAAGATGTTCTCAACTGTGTTTTCAAAATCACAATGGGTCATGATCTGTTCTCCCACCCTAGCTCTGTTCCTCTCCAGAAGAGCTCATAAGGGCCCCCAAGGCCAAACCCCTGTTTATATCTATTCTTCACGAACAATACAATGTCAGTGCCTGGTGCCCTTGTCTGTCAGGTCTTGCATCCTTCACCCCTTCTTCTACTGCAAGGTTGCGGAGAGAGAGACTGAGACTGTTCCCAGGAACCGAAAACTGAACTAACGTTCATTAGCTGCTAGGCTTTGTAAGATCCTGTTGGGATTTTCTATATTAAAGAGGAAACCTAAATGTTGAGACAGTCAGGTAGGTTGCTTAATGATTATTTTACAAAGATGTTTGCAAACAGAACAATGAACTTGATTGTAAATATCAAACAGTTTCAGCTGTTAAAACAGTTTTTCAGGCTTTCAGGGGTGCTTGTCCAATAATAGCAACATTAAGTACAAAATTGTAGGTGGGCAGACTCTTTTCTTTCTCTGAAACTTCCTATTTGCCTTCTCCTGACTAGCTCTGGCCATCCTTTTGCAGAACGGGTTGAAAACTGACAGAAATGAATGCATTTATTGTCTTTTATCACGTAGTCCAGAATAAACATGGTTATGCAAGGCCTGCCATCTTAAACCTTCTCTGTCTAGAGCTGTTCTTCAGTTGATGATGGGTTGGATTCTACCTTTCTTGTCCATTTTCTTTTGAGAGGAGCCATCCGTGTGCTGAACCCATTACCATGGGTGGAGGTTGAAGTTGCAGAGTTCCTTGATGCTGGTTTTGGGAAGGGTGTTTTTCTGTTATCCACCAAGTCCCCTTGTATTCTCAGATCAGCACTGAAGGTCTGTAACAGGTGACCTGCTAAGCCCAAAGTTATTGTAGTAAAGCTGTCAAAATGTACAGCAAATTTGGACTCTTTACAAGGAGAATTTGAGAGCTGTCATCACACTGAAACCTTTAGTTCTTTAAGTCACATTCTGTAATGTACAGTTCAATGAACAACATGTTAATGTTCTGTGTTCTAAATGTTGTTTTGACATTTAAATGTTCAAAACCATCTTGAGTTAATTAAATGTAGAAGCTTCTAAGTGAATGGACTGTGCTGACAACTCATCATCTAATTACCCGTAATTAGGAGTAAAACAACATTAGCTAATAGAAATAATAAATAATTGTGATAGGAAAGAAAATTCAAATATGCCGTCCAGCAGCATGGCAATTTTTCTCCCAAGCAGAATTCATACATGAAAGCGCTGAATATAGTTGTATTTAATCACACACTGTACATGCATAGGCATTATTCACTGGATGGGTTAGGTTAATAAGAGCTCATCTGAAAACAGAAGATACTAAATGATGTTTTAGGCTGATGAATTCCAGAAGCTGAGACACTCTTGTTAGAACAAAATAATAAAGAAAGAATAATAAAATAGAATCAACAAGGGGATTGAAGAGACAGAAAGATATTTTTGCATCATCTACTAATCTTTTCAACGTTAAAAGATGAGAAAAAAAGAATTCAAAGTAACTAAGAAGTAAATTTGGTTTGATTTTGATCAGTGTTCTTTGCCAGTTGTTAGCTGGCAGATTTTAAACTTTGAGGAATCAAGTGTGGGCAAGTTCAAATTGTTACCACTTACCTGGGACAGTCTTGGAGAAAACATTTCAGTAATTTTCTCTAAGTATTTATCAACAGGAGCAGTTTTATTTACTTATGCAATTGTTAAGTGGAAAACATCTATTTCCTGATGACCTAGAAAATATCGTAGCTGAAACCTAGTTTTCTTTTCGTGTTTAAAGCTAGGAAGAACCTGGAGTTTTCTGTGCTTTCTTCACTCTGTAGTTAGCAAAGTGTTTGTCTTACCTCAGTCTAATGAGTTATAGACGCTTTGCAGGAATGAGTTCCTCACCACAGACATCACTAGTTGCTGCTAATCTTTTTATTTGCCATAATTAATCTGTGTTTAATAAATTAATTATTTTTCCATATCTTAGATGAGGTGGGACCAGTCCCTTGGAGTTTACTATTATTACATATGCAAATTTTTTCATGTCTATATTACTTAGGATGCTTTGGAATAATAAAAATTTAAGCAAGTACTGGTTTTTCAAGCAGGTAACACATTGTTATGTATGTTCATTTTAACATGTGCTTAAGGTGCATCTACCATAAGTACTTACACAAAGAGCATTAGGAATATAAATACAAATGAAAACCAACTACTTTTGGTGTGACAAATGCCTAGCTTGGAATACATATAGAAAAAAATCCTGTAAGATTTGTTCAGGAAGATGTACAGATAGAAGTGGCAGCAACATTGGCATGAACATCAGGTAACAGGGGTGTGAAGGGGCATATCTGACAGGCTTGCTGGACTGAGAAAGAGACCACAAAGAACCCAACACAGAGAAAAGCAATTGGTAAAGAAAGAGAAGAAAGTGAATAGAAATGTAATCCTTTTTATTCTTAAAATTAATTTTAACAAGGAATCTAAATTTGTGGCTACCTTTGTTATATTTCCCTAATTATGCCAATAACATTTTTGTTACAAAAAAGAGAGAATTATTGTTATAAAGTGTTCCAGTTGTAAGATTTGAAGACAGCCTTTCATAATTATGCTTCTATTTCCTTTACAACTTCTTATTTTCCAAGATCAATTTTTACATCAAGAAGTGATCCATAGATACTACCATGAATATTTATATTCAGAGAATGGAGCAGAAGCATTTGTAAATCCTTATGCTCTTAATTAATGCCAGTCTTCAAGGTTGTGTTTCGCAGTGATTGATAATAAAAAGGTTTCAGTGTGGCATGGTTTCCTTTGCAGCATGAATCATACAAGACCATAAAATTGTTAGGTACATCATTATGGCTGAGTGTATTGTATGAAACGAGCACATACCAGAAAATGAAATGAATGTTTTATGTGTTCTCAGCTAGATACAGGTAGTGTGCAAAACGTACCTCTCTGAACAAATCATATCTCTAAATGTGTTTTTTAAAGTTTGCATAATTAATTTGAGTTCACTTTTTACTGATTGAACACAATGAATTTAATTCCACATGTCTTTATCTTACGTGCTGACTGGCTGAGAACTTGATTTGACAGTCACATTAATAGAGATAGAAACATGAATGCTTTCCTGATTTCAGTAGCATTATTTACCCATGTACGGATCTATGTAAGCACTCATCAGGCAAGAAATTTTCCAAACTAGCTATAAATAGATTAAAAGTAGATTTCTTTTGGGTTTTTGGTGGCAGAGGAAGGGAGGCAGCTGGACCCAGAAGCCTTTGGTTAGAAAATCTGCAGTAATATCTGACAGCAATGGTTATATCATGGTTTCATCCTTACTTATTCCTTTAGTGATTAGATCTCCTGGCCAGACGCTTTATTGTTTTTTCTCTCTGAATGATGAGACCCTATTGCAGCATGGGGGATGTAGTCCAGGGAGAAAGCACAATTTACAATGTGAGAGGCTACAGAATAATTCAACAACAACAGCATTTTCCATGAAATGTGTCAGTGCGACAACACTGGGGACAGCCATAATGCCTTCTGGAGCACTTTCCTTGGAGTCTGATCTTATCTTTGGGGTATAACACAACCAGGAATACTCTTTCTAAGATAAGTTAAAAATTGTTTAATGACTGAGAATCCTTTTACCTACTGCTAGGGACTGATTAGGTAAAATTTACAGTGCACACGATTTTTAATAAATGTATTCTTACAAAGGTGTAGCTTTGTTGATTTCACATGGCTCTATCATTATACTCCTTTTTCTCTTGCTCTATATTTTCTTCATTTTAATGTTCATGTAGGATCTTTGACCACAAGATGCTGAGAATTGAACTCATCACCTTTTCTAATGATAAAGTGGAAATTTTTCACTGATGAAGACTTCTTAAAGGGTTTTTCTAGTCTTTGCAGCATCAGAGAGGTAGAGCTGGGTCAGAATATTCAAGACTTCTTGGTTTGGTTTGCTGTGTTGTCGGTTCTGTGTTCAGTAGAGCCAGTCCCTCAAAGAACTTTAAATATTTGCAGCCTTTTGGGATTGAAGGGTCTAAAGGTACTAGAGCTAAATTCTAGAGATAAGATGGGATGAATCCATCCCAAATAATTTTACACACTACGAAAGCAATAATCTTCCCTTGAAATTAATTCGATGCTGTGTATGCCAAGTTAAAAATATTTCTGGTGTGACATTTTAGTATCATCCTC
Organism: Campylorhamphus procurvoides; assembly: GCA_013396655.1. NCBI lineage: Eukaryota > Metazoa > Chordata > Aves > Passeriformes > Dendrocolaptidae > Campylorhamphus > Campylorhamphus procurvoides. The sequence continues at coordinate 1,633,451 of WBMV01000309.1, forward strand.
TATCAGCTGTCAGACCCTTTTTATTCTGAGCAATAACACACCCTGAAGGACAATATTCCATATTATCAAAGTTGAAAAAATAAAAATCCTCCATCCTTTCTCCACAGTTATGATGGATTACGGGGAACAAAAAAACCCAAAAACCAGAGAAATTTGAACACATGGAGAAGGGGAAACTGTTTAGAGTGAAATCAGAAAATGTTTACCTAATCTACTGCATTTGGTCCATAGTCAAAATGGGTGCTCTGTCAAATATTGCTAAGAGTAGTCCCTCTGAGCATATGGAAACAGGTGTTACAAAAATCCCTCAAATCACTCACTTGACCTGTTAATTAAGTTTCACTGTTTACCTATGGAAAATTCTGGGGTTTACTCAGTACTGAAAGTACCCACAGGTTTGGATCACTCCCTTTCCAAATTAAAACCTCCTCAATCTTGAAAGGATTGATGAGGAATGAATTGGAGAATTATATTGGAGATTTTATTTCTGCAGTGTAATCCCATCTGCTATAGCAGAATCCTCTGGATAAAAATTGTTAACTTTCTGTTACTGTAAATGGTTTTTAATAACATCTTGTGTATTATTGTTCCTACTTTTCATTTGGTAGCCAACAATTTATAATTAGTACATTAGTAAGAACTGTACGATATTAATTCCCTTGTATTTGTCTTGAATTTGCAAGGAGCAGATTAGTACAGAAAGACTGCTTGTCCCTTTAAAACAGAGAGAGAATTTAATTACCATGTCATTTTCTTTTCTCCCTGAATTTTATTTTGCCAAACAGAGAAGCAGAGGACACAGAGAGCTGTTGGGGTTTTGTGAGGGAAGGCAATCTGCAGATTAATACAGGTTTTATGAATTGCAGCAGAAAATGTAGGTGCAGCCAGCCTGGTACAGGCCTGCTGTAAACAGAGGTAGGAGATTGTTGTGGGGCTTTTTGCCTGAGCTGCCTAATTAATTCTTGACAAGCTTGCTGAATTGTTTGTTGAATTAAAACAAAGAATCTCCCAAAGGAGAAGTCTACTAGAACAACTATCAGAAAGAAGCACAAACTTTGGATGCACAGGGTTGCCTAAAGAGAGATTTATGTACTGAAGAACTTGTCTATTTTTCCAACTCTGTTAGTCCAATATAATATTTCACATTTGTCCTCATGCTTTGCTTTGTTTGGCCTTGAATCACTGCAAACAAGGCAGCATGAAAAACTCCAAGTATTCATTATTCATCATTTCAGGTAAGCATTTCAGAGGGGAGGAATTCCCCCTGCAGGACCCTGGGGAGAGGGGAGTGCCACAGCTGTCATGGGTGCTGTGGTGACAGGATGGGAATGCCAGCAGGTTGAGGAGAAACTGCTGGGTATTGGACCACTTCTGGTTGTCCCTGGCAGGGAAAGGGAAACCTCTTCTTTCAGTGGGGAGAAAGAGGCATAAAAAAACCAGGTGACATTAAACCAGGCTCTATGGGGGAAAATAAAAACCTAAGAAAAACAAATCATAAGTCTTTTCACCAGAAGCACTATAAGGAATTGCCAGCAAGGTTTGAGGAGGGCTGTGTAGGCAGCCATGATATTAGTTGATTTTGCTTCAGGACTGGAGCGGAGGAAGATTTTCCCAGGGCAGCTGACAGGCAGATTCAGGGCTGGTTCCTCCACAGAGCCACTCAGCCTCTCCTAGTTTTACACCTGAAACGGACAGTGGATTTTCATCTTCACCAGGCTGGAAGTGAGAATGGGGCAAATGGATGAAGTTAGTATCAGCCCTCATGTGTCTAATGTCCAAGCAAAGCAATCCGGTCACGCAGCCCTGTGTCCCAATTGCCATACCTGGTCAGACAAGAGATTTGTCTCCCCAGTATCTGTCTTTGAGCATGGCCTGTCATGAATATCATGGTGGGGAGAATAAGAACAGAGCAATCCTGCATCAGTGCCTCCTCAGGAGGCTCACTCTCACACATGAGTTTGTTTCTTAAGCAATTTTCAATTTAATAGCCCTGGATGCACCTTTTCTTCTAAGAATTCATCCTTTTTGCATTTTGAAGCAATGCATACCGTTTGCATCCATACTGTTCTGTCACAGGCAGGTGTGATTTACGTGGCTCTTGCATGAAGGGTGTCTCACCTGCTTTGTGCTGCACACCTGCTAATTGCAGCTGGTGTCCCTGGCTCTGGGCTGGGAGGAACCACAGACGTTACTGCTGTCTCTGGCCTCTGCCTCTTCATTTTCTCACACTGACAAGCACTCTTTCCAGAAGAAAGATGATAGTTGCCTTTTACAGAGCTAAAATCAAAAACCTCACTGGAAAGAAAGTATATATTTTACCGTTGAAAATGCGTACACATAAGAACAGGATGATTTTCCTTGTAAAAGACACTTCTGTTTCAAAGTTACTCTTTTCCAGATATCTATGAGTTCATTTGTCTTAAGTCCTTCGGAAATCAGGGGGGAAAACCCAGGTCACTCAAAAGGACTGTGTAGATTCAGCATAGTACCCACTGTAGGTGTTATTGTTGCATGATACAGGATTTCTGTGGACATGAGAACAATTGCTAATTATTTTTCGATGAGATATGCACACTTACAGTCTTGGCCTATGGACAATAATGCTCAAATTAAACTAACCTAGAAATTGGCAAATTTATGGGCACTTCCTTTTTCCTTACTGTGTTTCTTGAACATATTTTCTTTTACCTTGCACATGTTTAATGCTTAAGGAGTAGAGAGACTTTCTTGTAGCAGTCATGCAGAGGTGCCTTTCATGAAGTGATTGATTCACCTTCTACTGGGGACAGTCTCAGAGAGGCAAATTGAATTAGGAGGAGGGGAGATTCTAGTTTACAAAAGATAGGACTGAGATTTGAAAATTAAGGAATTTATTCCCTTGGTGATACATGAACAGAATTCCCATCAAGAGCGATGGAAACTGTGCACATGAAGAAAGAAAATTAGAGTGGTAAACCAGGCTATAGCAATATTGTCTTCAATGTATTTGCATAGGAACCACAGTATTCCACAGGCAGCTGTGCAAACCTCGGAGTATGTTTAGTAGGGTGCATTTTTATGCATATGAAATTACAGCAATTTACTCTTCGTGTTCAACTTGTGTTTCTTTTATTTTTTTTTTTCAATTTGAAAGACATACCGCACTACTGTCAGTCTTGTAATGCAGACTGTGGCCTCACTGAACAGAGGTGTTAATCTTGCAGGGAGCCTCAAGGCTGGTGCACTGGCGCCAGCTGGTCCCCTCGTGGATCTGTGGCCACACTGGGGCTCTGCCCTTGCTGTCAGCTGGGATTGAGAGCTGCCTGTTTGCTGCTCCCCAGTGAGATGCTCCCCTAGCACCAGGTAACACCAAGTCTCATTATATTTGGTGATGATCCTTGAGACTGGATTGTGGAGTGAAGTGAATGTGACAATTGCAATTTATTTTTCTCTTTTTAAAAGTAAGGCAGGAGGAGAAGAGTGAAATTAAATGACAGTTTCTTACTATCATGACTCCAGTGAAGATTCAGCATAGGAGAGCAAAAAGATATTCCCCATAAGATAACTCTTCTAATTTAAGTGTTCAGATTTATTTTTTCAGTAGTAATATAAAAGCAGTGAGAAAGTTTCCTACTTTTTTTTCTTCCCTCTGGGCAATGAGGGGTTCTAATTACACTAAAACCCCCTAGTATTGACTTTATAATAGCTTCCCCCTGCCTACATGGCTGCTGTACATAGAAGGCTGAAACATCTCGAATCATTACAATGGGAATAAGCTGTTCTTTGAAGGAACATTGAATATTTTCCAACTTTGACCAGTTTGGAATGAGAATGATGTATTTTTCAAGTTAATTTCTGCTGCTCTTTTCTGTATTGCCAGCAGAGTGAATATTATTACACTACTTTCTTAACAGGAACACTCTGTGCCAAAGGTTTTAAAGTGTTTTATTTTAATGTCACAGATGATTAAATGCTTTAGTGTGACTGACAAGCTTTAGTAAATTCGTACAAATTAGATATACTAGCTCTTAGTAAAATAGATTTTCTAAACCTGTTTTGTGTGAGAGGAGAAGTAGCAGCTAATGATAGTAAAATACATTAAGATGCTGGCAAATTAAAAAAGCCACTTGCAGCTTAGTGGTTACGATATGACAGCTCCCCATAAGGGTGAGGTTGGAGACTGCCAATACAACAGAAACACCCATAGGGATTGCTGCAATATCATTTTTATTGTTGAGCAAGCTGCGCTGATGCTTCCTCAGGATTACAATAACCTCCAACTTGTTAGTAGGAGTAAGGCCACTGCTCTGCTCTCCTCTTGTCACTTTTGAGCTTGCTGGTACCGCTGGAGACACCAGCTGTCAGCAATCTCAGTGTCCAGGCTGGTATAAAAACTAAAAGCGGGCCATAGTTAAACATCTCTTAATGTTTTTTGCTGTATAAGTGAATATGTAAGCACCTACTGAAAATCCAAGAAGCAAAAGTCTGTTAGAGCCCAACTAAAACTTCTGTGGTGTAACTCTTGGGGAGAGGGGAAAATGGGAAAAAAACCCTCAAAAAATCCCTGCCCTACTGGCAGAAACTGCATGATTAGGTACTTCAGTAGTAGGTGTATTGAAGCTGAATGCATGTGTTCTGCCTGGTAACACAGGAAATATGGTTGGCTTCAGGTTTTCCAAGCTCCTAACTGAGTTTCTTCTGAAAGAATATCAGAAATTCACCAATCTTCAGGAGAACTGAAGCCAACTTTTGGCCTATACAGCAAACTGCGATTTTCTGCAGGAAAAGAGATGGCACACAGAGCCATGGCCCGGATCCTTCCAGGCTGCAAAGACAGCCATACCTGCTCTCTTGTTCTGGTAGTGGATCGTGGTGTTCAAAAGGAGGAAAGGGGATGTGCACCTTGACAGCCTTCATGTTTTTCACAAAATGCTGTGGCTGCTGTGTTTGGTAAGGAGCTGAGTCTTGCAGCTGTAACCTGCTGGAGGTTTAAGGGAAATAGATCGAGGAGATGCCTCAGTTGAACAGATTTTTGTTGTTGTTTTGGTGGGTTTGTTTGTTTGGTTTTGGTGGTTTTGTTTTCTTTTGGGTTCTTTTTCAAGAAAGGCTTTGTATTAATCATGTCTGTTCTGTGATTTTGATGGGAAAGCTCTGTTTCCCATCCTTTCGGTGTGAAAGGTGAAACAGAACCTCCTCGCAGAGGAAACCTTTTATTAGGTGTTTGTGCTGTGTTCAGTCTGAACAGCATTTCCACCTGCAGCCACAGCATAGCAACTGTAATAGTAACATATGAGGGATACATTTCAAGCTTGAGCATTAATGGTTTAATAAGAAAAGGTTCTTAAGAAAAAACATGTTGTTAACAATATTGTCTTTTTGATCTATGGAAAGCTAAGTGTCCTCTAGTGGAGGTAGTACCCTCCTCTTCTTCTCCTATAAAGCTTTGTTCTCTTCTGATGCATATTAAGCACCAGATGAAAAATTCTGTTTGTCTGTGGTCTAACAATGAAATACCTTGTAGGAAATGAAAAGGTCAAGCTTTCCCTGTCAGTGATTTATTATAAACAGTGCCGCCTCCTTTTATTTCCTGATACTTTGCATTTGGATTAGTGATGATACATCACCAGCTGCTAGATAAAATATGAAGTTGGGAAACTATGGTCAAACACTTCTGCTGAGGAATGACCCTGTAATCAGCTCCCAGCACACACAGGTCTTGCTTGATTTATCAACCCAAACCTGGGATTCTAGAGAGGGATGAATTAGTTTAAAGATATCTAAGGGATAATAGCTAAAGCCAAAAGTGCTGTAGGAAAACCGTTTGTCACTGGCCTGCCCTGCCCTCCTTAATTGCAGAAAAATTGAGACTGGAAACGTTCAGCACCTGATATAAATCATTGGTCAAGTAACTAGCGATGTATCAAGCTGGGGGAGTTGCAGGCCTTTTTCTTCTGCTCCTTGCAGGCAGGGTACTTGCAGTTTTGATACCAAGAGAATCTTGGTTCAGTGTGGTTTTGTGCACATCTCTCTGTGTGTTGAATTCACCTTGGCCTTTCATGTGGCTTCATGCATTTTGTTGTTCATTCCAGTTTTCTATGTGCTATTTTAAATGTTCTGTAATTTTGCATTTGGGGACCATTTGTCCTATTTTTTTAGCTGAGCGTGTGACAAATAGGAATGTGCAATTGCCCAACACATGTTGTAAATAATCCCTTATTGCAGAACATACTTGGAAGTTTAGTGCTCATCAAGGCTGTATTAACAAATTAATTAAATGTCTGCACTCCACTGTCATATTCTTCTCATTCTCTAGTTGTTTAACTACGCTTACCTCCCAAATAAATGCATGTGTTTAACTTTACCATCTTTGCATACAGTTTAGATAGATCTTAATGATATTAGATTTTTAATCTCATGTCAGTGGTCTGTGAAGTTAAGCACATGTATGTACACAAATTCACACGACTGTAGAGCCTTCTGCTATGAGTGTCTTGCCTTCCAGTACACATTAGGGAACAATTAGAAATTAGTTCAGTGCATGTAATCTCTTCATATGAAACAAAGCTGTAGGAGAATAATAACACATTTTTCTCTCCCTTAATCTAAGTGTAGTTATGAAATTTTTCAGAGCTATGGTCCAAAGCATGCATAATGGTATGTCCCTTCTGCTGATATTTGTTCTTATTTTATGTAGCTGTGCCTGTGCCTACTTTTTTTGTATATTGTAACTTTGCTATAAAATAATTTTGCAGGCTAAGTGAAAATTCAGCAGATTGCTTCTCTGCTTATTTGTCGCTTGGATAACACAGTAGTGAGCATGGTACAAAATCCATTGTAATCCTGTAAATGAATCGGGGTACTGCAAATTCCCTCAAACGAGCAGGCAGGAGAGCATGCAGAGGTGGAGGAGAGCCCAGGATGAGATTGGACCTCTCGAGGTCACAGCCCCTTCCTCTGGACTTGGTTAACACTTAGCATATACTTTATCTGCCCTTGACTAGAAACTGTAAAAATATTAAGGGCATCAGGCACTTGATTTCTACCCTCTTCTAATGACACTTAGACTTAACTGCCTCATATTTCTGTTGTTTTTTCTGGGTTTAAATTTCATCATTGCACTGAAAAATTGGATGTGCTTAAGGACATTGTGATTATGGATCAAAATGTCTTTAGAATTGGGCTTTAGTGAATAAAACATTAAAAATATTACTTGCTCAATGTAAGTGCAATTTTTCAAGGCTAAGTTATATTAACAGAATTTATTATTAAATTGTGTTGTAATTCTTTTAAGCTAATGCATGAAAATGACCTCAAAATCAGATCAAACCTAGTTAAGAAGGTGATTATCTAAGTCCCTAAATGTCTTTCATGCAGAAGCTCTAAGCGAAAGAACAAGACTTTATCCAATCTAGAGAACACAAGCATCATAATTTTAACCACAAAAAATATTTTTTTTAAAAAAGAGGAAAACTCAACAACAAACATTTGTCCATGTTAAGTGACTTTTGCCCACCATTATTAGCATACGTTTTATGGTGTATTGAGCACTTACTTCCCTGCATGAAGGTGAAACACTACTGCAAATTGCTACACCAGGAGGAGACTCTTAAGATTGAATCACAGGGGCAATGTGAAATTTTTGGTTGAAAATGCTTGTCAGCGTGCTGTAAGGGATAATGGAATTTGATTTCACAAAGCATATTTCATACTCAAGGTGTCCCAAACCACTCTACAGATGAATGAGTTAAATGCTGGAGAAGCAGTGACTGTGTAGGTAAATGTGGTGCCTATTATGTACTTGGTGATAGCTTACACACAGCTGTGGACAATGGAAACAGGTTTTCTCTTTTATTATTGAGGGTCACTCAGGTTAGCCCCTGTTCTTTTTGAAAAGCACTCTGGGATTTCTAATTTCCACCTGGATGATCACCAGAGACAGACAGAAAGGGCCACAGTTTAATGCTTCACCGAAAGGATGGATGAATGATTGTTGGATGATTAATGGCTGGTCTGTGCTGAACGATGACAGCCTGTTATAATGGAGATAGCTAACGTGTAATTTTCTGCATACTGCAGTTTCACAGTCTCAGCATTCCCACATTGCAGGCATCTCGTGGGTAAAAGGCACAACAATGAAGACATAGTTTTTGGTTAGAGTTTGCCCCTTCTCACCAGAGAGCAATGCACGTGGTAAACCCCGCTCTGCTCTGCCCGTGCCACTGCTGCTGCTGGAGGGGTGCATCCCCGAGGCTGGCAAAGGCATCAGCTTAACTGTAAGTGCAGCATCAATGAGAAGTGTTTCAGAGGGGTCAAAGATATCTTTTATCACATATCCAAATTTTTGCTCACTGGCCATGTGGCATTTAGAACACGATTTATCCAAACCATGCCTGAGGTCTGCTCATGGACTGATGCAGCTGGCTCTGCAGGCAGATACCCAGTCACCACCCTCGGTGGGCCTGGCCCGCTGTCATCCTGTTGCATCCCTGAACGCAGCCTGAAATGTTGGTTGCTAGATAATTGTTACTAATACTGGTTGATTTATTACTACAAAATTGTTATTATGCAAATAGCCACCCTGAAAAACAACTAGACTTGACTAATTGTTTTCTTGGTTTGAATATATTCTTTTTTTGGCACTTAAAAATGTTCTTTCCATTTGGTTGATCTCGAATATACTCATAGTCAAGTTCTACTGTGCACTTGTTTATAGCAAGACAATCTCAGTTGTACCCAAAACTGTTTTTCAGAACCAAGGTCACAATTTCAAATATATGCACCTTACTTCAAGAAGCATTCAGTGAGTGAGGGCACAGAAATAGTTTCTGGTGGCTTTGTGATTGTGCCACTTCCACAGTCATTAACACCAGACCTGGTGCATCACCCAGCAGATCTAATTTGAGCTGGGTTTGGCAGAATCATGTTCCTATTGCGTTAGTCAAAGCGCATTACCCAGGCCTTGTCCTGGCTTTGTGCATTTATGGTGACCGTAGAAGGACATGCTGTGCTGTATCTGGCGTAAACTCTGAGTGGTACAGACAGATGATACCTGATCCAGTCTGTGCTTTGCTAGTACAAAATTATCCCATCAAAAATGTTGATCAAATCGGAACTGGCAGAGTGAGGTTATACCAGACCAACCCTTCACGTCATGTGGCTGTAGCAATTTTTAGCTGGTACTGGAAGACTTAGAGGCTACTTTGCTGTAATGATTAGTCTAGGTTTAAAAACTACTTCTCCATTTTGAAACATTCTGATTAGAAATACTTTGGGGAACATAGTATTTATTAGAGAAATAAGTTTCTTTGATCTGTGTTATTTTTTAATGTAAACATTGTCTATTTTTCATACAATTTCAAAGTTGCTGAAAAAGGTAAAGGGGTGGTTTTTGTTTCTCCATAAGAAGTCAGGTTGTTAAAAAGAATTAATAATTTGGGTCAGTATTCTGTGGGGAAAAAATAGTTTCTAGTGAAATTCACTTCTTAAAGTCGAGTACCTAAATTCCATAAAGCTTTAAATATTTTCAATACATTTCTGTATCTGTTTAATGAAAGGAACTTGCAACTGCATACAGATATTCTACGAGCAAAAGAAATATGCAGATCTAATAATTTGATATTATTCATTACCTTAAGTAGAGTTTTCATTACCATTCATGCAAGTATAAAATAGAGAAACCTGAGGACCAGACTATCAGGACATGTACTGAAGCTATAATAATAAAACAGTGTTGCTGTATACAGCTTATGGTTGGTAATTAATGAAAAGTCTATGTTGAAAATGGCATCAAAAAGTTTTATCTGTACTTACATCTACTTATAATCTGCCAAGCTTAAAAATATCCATTTGGGTGTCTTTCTCTTAGCTAAGGAACTTTTCAATGATAGAAGATTCATGTGGATTTTATTTGGTTTTTAATTTGAAATCATGGATTGTTCAGCTGTATTGATTATTGCTATTTTCGGATGTGAAAATTAGAGCACAGCAGAATTGATCCCACTGTCTTAGTTCATTCAAAGTTTAGTGACTTTTGGGTAGTGGAAGTAAAGGAGAACTCATAAGACTTGATCCTATTGTCACGTATATGCACAGAGCCACAGATAATTAAAATACTGAGGCACTGCTAGGAGGCAGAGACTGGGCAAAATTTAAGGGGTTTCATATGGGTGTTTTCAACTTAGTGTGAAGAAGTGAAGCATTCATCATTTGTAAAAACACTAGACCTCACTATTGATAGATTGTACACTTTGTTAGTGTTTTGATATTTTGCAGTGCCTTACTTAATAGATAAGGACTAAAATACATGGTGGTTGTTTTTGTTGGTGGTTTTTTGTTTTGTTTTTTGTCCTATTAGCTTGAGCAAAACATATTAAGAGAATTCTCTAGCTTTTTCTTCTTTTATATCTTCTAAGTATTTTTATTGACTAATAGCATCTGACATTTTTATTTTATGAAAAGAATTGTGAAGTGCTTTATATACTTAATGATATATTTTGAAATCACTATCCTGTAATGAAGTCTCAGGTTGTCTTTTCAGAAAAATAGATGCTTGGGACAAGAAACAAAGGCTCCTGCAGGCTGTAAGACTGCAGCAATAATGTAGGTCAGTAGAATGGAAATTTGCAATCTGACTGAAGCTCCAGGGTTAATATCCCAAATGTTCCCAGAGCACTGGAAAGCATATCAGATCTTTAACATAGCAGCACACTGCCACCTAACATCACATAAAGCATAAATTCAGTTCCATCTTCGCCACAGATTGAGTCAGGAATTTTTCCCATATTTTAGACTGTCCATCCAAACTATTTAAATGTATTTTGTGAGGATCACTGATCAGGGTTGCTTTTATAAGGGCTAAAACCAAGCAAACCATTTGGATAGAGGCAATCTTTCTGGGAGCGAACAAACTCAAGTTGATTAAATTGTCTGAAAATGTGTCTTAGACCATCTCACTGCAAAGACCTGCTTCCCTCCTTGCCATAGAGACCCAAGTGCCCAGCAAGGACAGGCTGGGATGTAGCAGTTCCTGCCTCCCTGTGGTTACTTGACCTTAACTCTAGTAGCAGACTTAATGGTGCATTAATTTCTTAAAACATTTCAGTCCGTAGGATGTTTGCTGGTTTAAGTAGTTCAAAAAACAGATCTTTGAGGAGAAACCTCATCCTGATGGAGAAGGAATAGGGCCTGTTTATGGGAGCAACTTACCCAGCTGAGTGTGAGGGAGGAGGACAGCAGACATCAGAGGTATAACCTGAGGAAGACTTAAGGGACACCAAAAGGAAGGAGTGGAAGAATTCACATGCTTTAGCCTTCCATGACTAGGAATGTCTCTTGGCGTTTCTTGCCCTACAGTTGTATGTAGGATGATGTTCAGGCCCAAGTGAGCATCACACACAAAGTCCCTGAAGAGAGGAAGTTGCAGCTATGCAGGTACCAACACCTCTTTCTTCACCAATTTCAAGGTTGTTTGGCAATCTCACATCTGTATATTGACATGTCTTGACCCTGTTTACTTGTAGAATCTCACAGGATCACAGAACTAATGCAAGAGGCTGCAATACATTTAAGATAGAAATAGATTCACATTTCTACTTCAGTGCTCAGGTCAATGGAGTCACTTCAGAATTACATTCATGTTGCTGAGAGAAGAATTTGGCCAATAGCCCCCCGTGTCCAGCCCATTAAATTTAAAAATAATTATCTAACAGTTGTGAATACCCATTTCCTGGCAATATCCTTAGAACACCACATTGCCAGGAGGTATTTCTGACTGGACTTTGTGAGTCTCACCTCGCACTGTTACATGCCAGTAAGACTTCCCAGTGCTTCATTGTTAGCACTGGGACATACCAGCTTTGCTGATGGCAGAGTTAATCTTATGCATGATGGAGAGAAGGAAAACAAGCCCTTTCAAATGTGTGCAAGTTTGCATTAATGGAAGATTCTCAAGCTTTTGAATTTTTAGTTTAGTTTAGGAACTTTGGGTAAGACCTTACCCTGAACAGTATCAGGTAACAAAGACACTGCTTCTTGGTCCATGCTGAAAGTCCACACTGAAGGACATCAGAATTAGAAGAGAAACTTTATATGAGGCTGACTGGAAGTGTTTGATAAGAAATAGTTTTTAAATAGAGTAAATGTTGTTCTCACATTTGTTTTAACAAAAAAGATTATGAAAACAATTTTCTTTTAAGAGCTTAACTCTCATATTTATGGAATAGTAGGACTTTGTTTAAAACCAGGCAATGTGATTGAATTATTTATGTAGCAGCTTTCATGTGTTTGTTTTTTTTTTTCCTATGGATTTGTTAGCATGTCAGTTTGGGTGCTGGAAGTCAGATTTTTGTGTGTGTCGAATGCTCAACAAACCTATACTTGGGACTCTCAAATAGGCATTTAGGTGTGAATCAGTCAGATTCATACCATTTCCTCCCCAAACTGACCAGATTTGTAGAGTTTCCTTTTTCAGCCTAATGCATTCAGGAGAGGTCATTTCTGCTTCAGGGACCCAATACGGTGTTCTTCAAGAGTTGAGTTAATACATCCAAGATGTCCTCTGACATCTTCAAGCAATCTGTTAGACTTCTCCATATTCTTCTGTACTCAGTTTCCTGATTTGGGATAGGACAGTACTTTTACATGCAGAGCAAACTGCTTATGTGTCATTTGTTCACAGCCAACTGTCTGTGACAGGATGGTCCAGCTAAACACGGATTATGCTATCAGTCTGCATCTGTCTGAGGTCCCTTGGCTGTGCAAAATACACGGGTCTTCCCACAGCAGACAAAAAGTGCTCTTTACTGCAGAAAAGGAAATATGCATAACATGGAGAGAGTTAAAATGTGATCTGTTGGTAGTTTTATGGGCACTGTGACTTTAGGGAAACATTGACTGAAAATGTAATCAGTCCCCAGCATGCTTGAGATTTCTTCAATGGGTAAATTACCCTAATTTTTTTTTTCCTCTAAAACTTGCTTTGACACTTCTTATCTGACAGTACACAGCATTTATAAGCAGTTTTCCCCCTCATGTTATGTGTTTAACCCTTTACAATCACAACTCCTGTGGCATTGCTGTACCAGAATGCTTGCTACAATTTTCTAAATTATTAGAGTGACAAGAAAGCACAATAATGCACCCTTTTACTAATCAAACTTCCCACTTAATAAAAATACAGTGAAGTCAATCTCTCTTCTTAAACTTTGGGTTTGGGTCTGACCAGCAGATCTGACAATTCTGAAAATATATTAACAGGCTGTGACCTTCAAGGCAAACTCCACTCCGGTAAATATCATAAATATCACTGGGACCAGTACAATGTCTAGAGCAATGATAAAAACTGGTCTTTTTAATTGCCACAATTTGTTCACTAAGCTGCTAAAGAGATACAAAAAATCCTCTTGGATATTAAAGTAGTTGTCAAGCAACAGGTAAGCAGAGTATCAAACTGTGGAGAAACAATGGCACTGTTACAGGTTACTGGCTCAGAAATTTGTCAGCCTATGTGAGGAAATCAGATGTCTTCCTTTATCCCTCAGCAGATATAATTCTGGTGGCAGGAAAGAGTCTTTGACCATCTTCTTGAACTCCTCTTGACCATTCTACCTTCCTTTGCTTATTAGAGAGAATGGGTCTGTGGATTAGTTACTCTGCTCATCCTTTCTGAGATTGACAATGTGGATAGACTAAAAATGTTATTTAGGAAGGGTGGCAGTGTCTGCAGTACCCAAACCTTCATGTGATGAAAGAAAAATATCTTGACTGTGACGATCAGAAGGTCTGCCTGGGACTGGATTTCAGAGATTTGTTGGTTTGCTAACGGGGTGTATAATCTTTCACATTATCAACCTGGCTTCACCCATTCAAATCCCTTTACTGATAAACTCTGGATGAACAATTTATATCAGTCAGGATAATTTTTTAAGGGGTTACATAGTTTTAATTTAAATATCCCTATGTATCAGTACTGCATTACACAAAATACATTTTGCCACACTACTGATCTGTCCATTTGTGTTCTTAATTATACATTTTCCAGGCCTACATTTTTCTGTAAATTGTTCATGCCACATTAAAATAGCTGTGAATTAAATATACTTCATTCTTTATAGAGAATATACTACATTCCTTTTTCAGATGCAAAATGAATTATTTTAATTTGCAATTCCCATCTGGTTCAATGGGAACTAGAACTTTACAACCAGAATCAAATATACCATGTTAAATTTGGGTTCATAAATTCAGTAGCAGTATGTTTATGCTCTACTAGTAAACAGTTCCTGCCACCTCAGGTGATAATGTATTTTAAATTTGTTATAAGCATAAATATTTCATGCAAATGTTTTAAATGTCTTCACCTTATTATTAATGATTTACAAGCTCATTATTTAAATGAAAATGCAAAACAAAGAGGCGTTATGAATTGACTTAGAATTATCGTGGCTTTTATGTCTCATGGTGAGATTCTGTACATTGCAAAATTTCAGTCGCTTGTCTAAGGAAACCATGTTCCTTTGAAGTCTGCTTTCCTGAAGTCAAAGATTATATATTGCTTGTTGCTCGAGAATTTAAAACCTAAGCATTGAGTAATTCAACTATTATAAAGATTAGATAAAGAACTGACCATCAGCCACATTGCTTCTGACACCAGTTTTACTTCCCACAGGGCATCTTACTTAGGTGTTAGGCAGACTGGTTTCTTTTCTCCCTGAAATAACTGACAATTGGAACTCCCCTTTGATGAGCACAGGCAGATTATGTATTATACATTCAAGCTCATGGTTGACCTTTGGAGATGCATAAATGAAAAAAGCAGCTGTTTGAATTGCACTTTCCAGTCCCTTGTGATTCGAAATTGGGATGCCATTTCATATATGCTTATTTAGTGGCTGTGATTTGTTTAGGCCCTTTCTAAACACTGAAGAAGAGAGACTCCTTCCTAGAGCATCTTACAATCTGTGAGAAGTAAAAAGAAGGGAGGCAGAGGTTAAGGACCTAAAAAACACGGATACAGTCACACCTGATTTTCTTTCCCTGTTCAAAACAGCAGTGGGCTCATGAGCAAATTACTGGCTGTGTACACATTAGTACCGTTATGTGATAACTTCAAATGCTTCCTGCCATGTCCTGTGCTCCCTAGTTCTGAAAGATTCTGATCTTTGCAAAGTTTTGTGAGGCTCTTCTCTCTATATATATATACATATAATCATTTTGTAAATATTGTGATAGGAAATGTCAGCAGTGTCCCACGTGCCCTGTTTGTTAAATCACGAAGATGCTTGTGAGAGCTGACCTAGTGGGCACTGCGTGGTTGGATGTAACAGTGCCATGTGGCAGGTCGGCACTGATGTTCTCCTTGTGTTCCTAGGGCTGCAGCACAGCCAGGCCTTCCTGGCATGAGTAGAGCTGCTGGGGTTTGGTACTTTGGTTAGAATAAATACCATGGGTGGAATTCAAGTGTATCATTGGAGACGCTCAGAACAACACAGGCTGAAGTGGGGTAGAAAAGGATAACTAAAAAGAAGTCAAGTAGAGGAAATACTACTGAATTTGTTCCCATATATAAAGCACCCATTTAGCCTGCTGTGTTTTGTAACATGGCTAAATAATCCTCCTCGCTGCCCTGAGCAAGTGTTCTTGGGGACTTGTGGTCTAATCGCTGGATTTGCTCATCCTGGAAACAGTGGGATGCTGTCTGACCTTTATTTCCCAATGACATAGCACAAATATTTATTTAAATGCCACTTTTAGGCTGAAAATAGAGTACCTTGTTATGGTGGAACATGTAAAGTTAGCATTATTCTCATGTTGCCTTCATAATGTGGATATGTTAAGCAAATAGGGTTGGAGACACTGGAGGTGGTGAACAGTCACATAAGTGTCTGCTGCACTTCTGTGTATAAAGTGGGCTCTAATACTTTTTTTTAGTCTCATACAGTAACGTTCTCAGTGGATCATCTTACTGCAGTGCAAAGGTTAGAAACCCAGTGAAACCATCTGACTTTTTCCAAAGGTACATTATGGAGCCTCCTAAGCTATAATAACAGGAATCCGAAAACATGGGAGGGTGACCAATTATACTTAAATCTGGTCAGTGTTTTATTTTATGTGGTTGTACTCTGGCTATTTTTTGACTTGTTTGGATCATACTGGCTAAGTGTTCCTGTCCAGTAATACTCATTTTACCCCAACCAGCTATTTAAACCAAGTATAAGCTGGTTTTGCTATTGAATAGGCGGACAAGCACTTCCATTATGGTTAGTTGTTTTGTGGATTTTGGTACCCACCCATTTATTTTGGTTTGTCCTAATCTATATTTATCTATGGATGACAAGATGAACTTGAAAAAAGAACATGTTTAAAGTTGCATACCAACTCCCAAGATGTAAATCATATTAGGCTTTCAGCTCTTTCAAGCTTTCATAAACAGTGCTTGCTGAAAGACTGAATCATATTTTTCTGTGACTTTAGTTCATGTCAAACATTTAATTTTTAACAACAGTGGTCAGTTTCCTGATGTGAACACATGACACTGGCCCAGGAGACTTCAGCTTTCTTTAGCTGTCATCATAACAATTTTTCTTTTTAAAGATACACTCACGGCAAAATTAGAACTGGGTTAAAAGCTTTGAATGTAGTTCAGACCACAGTGGTCCTAAAGCGACGTCTCTTGCAATGAGAGTGGAAACTGTGGGCTGAGCCCTGCTCAGCTTCCTTAAAAAAAAAAAATGAACACATTAGAATTAGTTAATGGCACACCATTCTGGGCCGTGGTAAAGACAAAGGCTGACCCCTCTTATGCTCTTTAAAGGACTAGATTGTCACCTGTCTGTATTAAAGCTTACTGTAGAGACATAACAAGAGCTGGTGAAGAGCACCTTGTGGGATCCAGTGCCTCGCAGGGAAGCTGGAGTAGTGCAAGGATTTCATTGTGGAGTCCTCTGCCTGCTTCTTCCCTTAGGGGAAAAGAGCTCTAACTCAAACAGGAATTATTTCAGGCAGGACTTGCGGTCTCTGTTGCACAGGGAGGTCAGGCTAGTTTATTACAGTAGTTCCTTCTAGACCTATATTTAAATATACAGAAGGGAACAGAGGAATACATTAAGCATGTTTGATTTTCAGATCTCTCCATTACTTCTAGGGCCCCCTCATAAATTCTTGTTTGCTCTTTGGTTTTATTATTTTCTGAAAGTTTCCTTTAAACTCCTCACATTTCCCAATTATTTTATGCAGAGCTAGGAGGGAAATGTCATTTTCCCCCTTCACATGTCAAACGCCTATTTGCAAATTGCCTTCCCTCTAGGAAGAAAGGGATGGTGCAATAGTAGTCATCCTTCTTACGCCCCAGCTCTCCTTTCTTCAGTGCAGCTCCAAAAATGAAAGTAAACAAAGTGGAAATGGGTGGTAGACATTGATATGGGAGGATTTAGTAGTTAAACTCATTGCCCTTTTTTCCCCCCCGTGTGAGTTACAAGGACAGCTAGTAACAGACTTTATTAAGAGCTTAGTAAAAAGTCTTCTGGAGTTGATCAAAAGAAGCCCAAGGGCTCCAATGTGTATCACCCTTCCAATGAGTGCAGAATAGGAGTTGTACACTTATCTTCCCCCCAAAAAAACCCAAACATACTATCAATACAAACTTCTTAGCTTTTTGTCCTTCCAATATCATTGGATTTGCTGTAATTGTTTAGGATTTGGGATTTTTGAGAAGAAATCTTTTAAATGTCTAGAAGTGGCAGTAATTTTTTGTACTGGGTCTGACTTGAGACTTTAGAAAATGTCTTTGTGAAGAGAATCGAGCATAATCTTGCATTATTATATTTTCATGATTATTTCCTTTGCAAGCTGGAAAAATGAAGCCTCAGATCATGTGTGCATTACATAGTGTAGATTTCTCTACTCTTACACTTCTCGCTCATAATTCAGACTTCCCACTCTGATTTCATACTAATTTAGACTTTCAACTTTCTATATTTTTTCACCATTGAAAACATTACTGTGAGTGACATGGAGGCGGATTTACCCTCTTGCAATTGCAAAGTGACTTCAGCAAATCACTGGATTTGTTTTGGTGTCTATGCAGGAAGAGAGTTTAGCTCGTAATATTCAGTTTTCAGATTTAGAGCTATCATAATAGGAACCAATCTACCTCCCTGTGAGGAGGTAGATTTATTTTGAGAGGGGGGAAGGACAGCAGTACAGAGAAGAGCTCTTGCCCAGTATATAAATAGATCTAGCTTGACAGCGTAACAATAGCTCTGACTTTGCTTTTGCAAAGGAAAACCAACAGGGGAGGGAGATGGCTGGGTTTCTCCAATGCTCTCATTTAGTAATCAAACATTTATATAAAGACATCTCACTTTAATTTATGTCCTCATACCATTATTTTTTGTCTCTTTAGAACATTTTATTCCAAAATTTTGCACTTGCTGCTTTTTCTTGTTGTCTAAGGAATCCTCCAATGCCATGAGGTACACTGAAGAGTTCAGCAGTTCCCTTCACCATCATTGTATTAGCAGATTTCATTCGCGACAATTACTTGGCAGCATGTGGCAAAAGAATCATATCTGAAACCTTTTGTCTCTGAATGGGCTTGTCAGAGGCAGTCACTTCTGATCTTGACTTCTTCATGGTATTTGGCATTTGAAAGAGTTAGTGTTGAGCTGAGTTTGGTCTCTTTTCTCTTCTAACTGTGCAGCAAAATATTTGATTGTGGTATTTTGATGTTTTTGAAGTGTTATTTCTCAGTATGCTAAAATTCACAATAAGGGTTCCTCACCCAGGCATTTAAGCTCTTAGTCTATTATTTTTATTTTTTTATTTCTAGTTGAGAGAAAAGAGAAGGGGGAAAAAACCACAACTGAAACTTGGAAAATTGTCCAAGCCACTTTTCTGGTGAATACTGGAAAAACTGAACTTTGTGCTACATCCTTTTTCTTGTGTCAGTTTGATGAAGTTATTCTCCCTAAAAGCACTACCTGTGTGATTTGGCACACCTCCTCTTATTCATCAATATGTTATATTTTCCTACCCTTCAGGAGATGTGTGAGAACAGGGACCCCACATTTCCCATGGATTAATTTTCTTCCAGTGTTTGAGATAGTGTTTTGCCTCTGTCCTCTGAGCCTTTGTAAGGCTGTATGGGACCCTGCTATGCAGCTGGGGAGGAACACCTGATGGGTGCTGGCAGTGTTGAAGTCCAAGCCCTGATGGCTCAGAAACAGGAGTGCCATGGATTGATCAATCACATGTAAATGTAGGTTGCAAGCCAGGCAAGCTACTGGGCAACTGAGATTTCCACTGTTGGAAATCTGTTGGTCAGGTGAGGATCCTTCCCTATTTTATTTTTTTTTAAATTAGTTTACATACCCTTAGAATGTTTTTATAGTGATAAATTGACATTTTCTCCCAGAAACATGTTTCACAGGAAAATTTCTGAGTAACTATCATTATGATTTATAAAGCCCTCAAACCAGGCTACCCAGGAGACCACCTGTGAGTTTATGCCACAACTGAGATGAATGGAAACACCTGACCTGCTCAGCCCCTGTTACTCCATCTCTCCCCAGCACGGCTGTTCCCCTCTCCCAGACTGCCGACATCCATCAGCCTTCTGGGCACACTGCATTTCAATGAGCACTGGTGGAAGCTAGCATGCAGTCTGAGAAGTGTGGCATTTCAATCATAGTGGTTTTCTGTGTTGGGATCAAGCAAAATGTGGGAGAACAGGACAAGGAGTTGTAGTTTTGAACTACTGCTCTGCAAGTCAGGTGGCTTACAGTTTTAATTTGTGTGACTCAAGGCGGCTGTTTGATGAGAAGGCTTTGAGTATATATATACACACACAATTCACAGAGGCACATAAAATCCTTTTAGTGTGGTATGGCACCTTGTAATGAAAATTATTTTACTATGGCAAAAAGGATTGAATGCTGAAGAACTCCCTTCAGCCTCAGTAGGGACTGGACATGAAGGATGAGCCCTAGGAAGCAGAGCTGGTGAGGCAGCTTGCATCACTTTTGCATAGTCTGCTTTCATGTCACAAGACAAAATAAACAGAGATACCACAAATTGGTCAGCCTGTCTCTCTGTTTAGTTTTGTTGAGGTAATGCTTGTTCCAGCCTTCCTAGCCAACCAATTTCCTATTGTTTTGTTTTTTTCTTGTACTTCCTTCTGCTTTTGATCTTCTTCCAGTTAACATCCAGTTCTGATATGGAAAAATGATCCTTCTCCTTAGGTGGCCACCCACATCTTACCATCCATAGACCAGCAGAGCTGCTCACCCGTCCCTCAAGTACGGTCTCCTCTGGGGAGTAACTGTGCAGAATGATTTGAACCCAGCACATCAGCAACCATTGGAAATGAGAGCTGTGATGCTGTACATGAGTACAGTGTGGAGATAAGTGTGTTCCTCTGTGGGCGGGCATGGCAGGCTGGTTCCTGGCTGTGCCTGGCTGGCACTGGGGCCGGGCTTGCACCTGAAGCTCCCTGGGATGCAGTGCCCCCTGCGGATCCCGCTCGGCGCCAAGGCACAGCGGACAGTGCCATCTGCTGCTCCGCGGATGGAAAATAAACCATGATCCACTGTGGTGGAAGCGCTTCAGTGTCGCTGGCGCCACTGCTGGAGTTCGGGGGCACTTGTGGGGACTGAGGGTTTGGCAGTCTCTGCGCTGGGTGTGAAGGTTTTGCATCACCACCGAAGGTGAAGGGGGTGTGTCCCGGGGCGAGGAAGGCTCCTGCAAGTAACTCCTCAGCAGTGCTCTGTAGGCATGGGACAGCTGATGCCCTGCATAAAAAAGGCGTTATAATCATCCATTATAACACATTACAGGCAGCTGTCAGTGATGTCAGTGGTAGTTCTTCAACCTGTTTTCCTGTAGAAGTTGACCTGCTGTGGGTATTTAGGGAAGACGAGTAACTTGTAAATGTGTGTGTTGGTGCTAAATTCTGATGGAACGGCCACAAGAACTTGGGAAGAAGATTTTTGTAAATTCAGGGTTGAACAGAAAAGAAAATATGATCTGCCATTGCTGATCCCAGAGGTTAGAGCCTCAAAGCTGGTATAAATTGTGCACTCCAGACTGCATATTCCTCGGCTGTAAAGAGATGTATCATGGATTCTTGTACTTCTTTATCACACAGGGAAGTTTGGTTCTTTCCTAATCCTTCCCTCACAGATCTATACCAACCCTTTTGTAATCTCATTCCTAGTCTCTCTAGAAAGGAACTCCAATGCCAGCAGTTCACAGCACCTTGGAAAATCTTTCCAAACAGGGAGCTTTTATCTACTTGCCTGCCACTTGAGCAATGACTTTAGCTGCCTAAACTGGCTGTTTGTCAAATGCAGATTAAAAAAACAAAAAAGGGAGATGTTCGGCATGTGGGAGAGGTTTTATTGGTTCCCTCACTAAAGGGAAAAAGAATATTTCATACAGTAATATAGTAGTGCTGTGGGTGGGTTCCCACTGCACATCACATTAAATATTTGTCTGCCTACATATGGAGTTGCAACATGTTAGAGGGAAGTCCTTTGTCTCAGTTTATGCAAGCCTAGAAATTAAATATAAAAAAACTTTGGTAGGACACTCACAAGTGTGCATTGATAGGAATTTTCCCTTGATATACAGTTTTGAATTCTTCCTCCTCCTGATTGCCTTAGTCTTTGCTTTGATGTGGGGAACAGCAATACACTAATTTCCATGGCAAAACCCCATTGTCACCCTTACTTAAACAATGCTTTTCTTAGACCAAGAACGAGTGAGAGCAGTGATTGTGTAAATTGCAATAAGTGGTTTCACACCATAAATCAAGCAATCAGTGAAATTGAGTTCTTGGCTTGAAGAGCCAAAAGGTGGGCTTGTTTTCCTGAAAAGCTTTGCTACAGTCTCCAGAGGTGTAAATCTTCATCATATTAAATTGCAGTGGAGCCAGTGGGGCATGGGATAAGAGGAGAGAGATACCCTNCAACATACCCATCAGAAAAAAGGGACCTCTGCCTTTCTTGCCTTTCATGGCCTAGTAGGAGAATATTCTCCTTGCTGTGTACAAGAAACTTATTTACACCTGTAGCCATATCTGTTATCCCATATTCTGTTAGTAAGACCACATCAATTTTTATGTGTGATTTTAATCTCACAAATATTGAAACACAGTTTCTCCTGCTTGAAAAAAGTTTGGCGTTACTTGTTCCCTATTTTGGATGAAGGAGGTTGATTTTGCTTTTGCTTTATAGGCAGGAAATCCAACTACCTAGTGCTTAGTCATGGAAAAGAGGGATTTTTTTTTAATTTTGCATGCATTAGAATTATCAGAGATGCTTAATTTTGACTTTTTTCCTTTCTGAAGATTTACTATATTTTACATATGTTTGTGAGTGTACAGTTATAAACAACAGTGGAAAAGCTGAAATGCTCTATTACAAATGCTGTGACCATTTTCTTTTCTCTTTTGTCACATAATGCATATGACTGGCCAGAAAATGATCCTTTGTCCTAAAAGAGTCAAGCTTCTGAAATTTTTATTATGATGCAAAATATGAATGAAAGAGCAGGTGCGTGCAGTGTGCCTCAATCTCTCCTCTTGGAGTTGTTCCACTTGGTATAAATAATTGAATGTCCTACTGGCCATGGGCGGGGGGGCGGAATAGAGCAAGTGAGCAAGAATGACAGCATAGCCCAGTGACCAGAACAGTGTCAGGGCTGTTGGGAAACCCAGGCTCAGTTCCTTCCTCTGAATCATGAGAAGGTGTCTTTATTTCTTGCAGGAGTATCCTAATCACTGGGCTGAAGACTATTTTAGGACTGCTTTCGTTCACTTGTATGTGTCTGATAATTGGGCATCATTTACAGCCAGAGGCTTATGAGGGCAAATGTTTCTGCAAGAGTTAGTCTTTTTCAATGAGGAAAAAGAGTTTTGTCATGTTTTTGGCTACATCTAGTGATAAATAGGATTTATAATATGAGCTAGTCATGGCTTCCAATGTACATCAGTGTTAGTCAAGCTTAAATTATACACAATGAAATAAGTTATAGAGGGACTAGAACTTGAGAATTAATTTGTGAGAATAGGGTATAATATCATATATTTCCCACAGCTGCCTGGTTTCTAAATTTGATATCTTAAAACTGTTGGAGTTGCTATAATTTCAGATAAAATGTCTTTCCACAGGCAAAAGATAATTTTTCATAAGCTTTTTAAAAACTAATAAAGAAGTAATCTACAGTATTTTATTATTTAGAACTCTAGCCTTGAGGATATGATTTGCAAGGATTTTTTATATCTCAATTCAGGGTATACTTGTGAGCAGCCTGGGTGAATATATCTGTCAGTCTTTTCTATAGGTTTTTTCTTCCTACCAAATGCTGTCTGCATTCGGTCCATAGAAACACTACCACCTCTTTAAGTGGTAATGCTCCCTGCAGAGTTTTTAGCCTGTAGGAGATATGATTAGGGGGTGATAGTGTTAAGCACTCCTCCTGTATCTGCTGGCCCACTATGATAACCTTAGGGTTACAATGCATGTCTGACAAATACAATTCCATTGTGACTAGCGCCTTATGGCAATTTAGGAGGCTTATTCATCATTTTACAACAGACTTCTGTCAGGGATTTTGCTTATTTGCCCTTCACTGGTGTACAGTAGTTGTAGGTTTATCTCTAGGAGTCCAGCCCTAATAACCAATAACAAAGTGCTTAAGCTCTAAGCTTGTGAGAAATGGACTTGCATTATACTCCAACTGCACCTTAGCTCTCGACTGATAAGACAATGTGTCTTTGAGAGAAGGAAGGATTTGTATGAACTGATCCTTTACAGTAGGGTGTATGCATTGGTAGAAGATAGGGGGAAGTACATTGTGTTGTAACCATCCAGATCCTAGCTTTTTACATATAAAATGTACCCTTGCTATCATTAGAAATGTTTCCTTTAAAATATGAAAGTGAAGAGATATCTTGCCTTGGAAATTGCACTACAAAGTTGTTTGTAACGATGGTGTGGGATTTGGAAGAACTGAGTTACTTTTGATGAAATCCCCATGATTATGGTTTAAATTACACAGATTTATTCAAGGAACAACAAAAGTTGGGTTTTTTTTATTATTATTCAGATTCCTGCTGGGTTCTGGATATTAATTAGGTAGTGGTTCCAGATGAAATCCAGGAGAGAGGAAAAAAAATGCGACTCACATTTTAATAACCTGGAGAATTTTAAGTGGCTAACCATATTGTTTACTATATATCAGTCTGAAGAATAA
The DNA here is from genome assembly GCA_013396655.1 of Campylorhamphus procurvoides. NCBI lineage: Eukaryota > Metazoa > Chordata > Aves > Passeriformes > Dendrocolaptidae > Campylorhamphus > Campylorhamphus procurvoides. The sequence continues at coordinate 1,657,682 of WBMV01000309.1, forward strand.
AGAATAAAAGCGCATGAATAGGCAGGCACACAGCATGCAAGAATAGCACCATACACCCTAGCTAAAGTGCATTGTATATTCAAGGTTTAGATCTTCCACCCAGCAGATTTAGAGCGTGAGGGGGCAACATTTGAGAAGTGTGTACTGAACAAACACAAACATGAGGATTGCCTTTTTTCAGTTTTAAGTGTGAAAACATTAGCTCTCCCTCTATGCCTTTGAAGTCTTCTCTTTCTAGCAAAGCTCTGGCAGGAGGGAGGTCTTTCAATTAGTTTCTCACCCATAATGATTTCTTTGAGAAATTTTAATCAGGTTTTCCATCACAGAGTGCATTTGTTGCTGGTACTTGATCTCTTGGCCAGTTGAAGCTTCTGTGGTCCTTTGTCTCCTGAGCAGTTGGGTCTTTTATAAACTTTCTGGAGTAGTTATTAATCATGGAACTTTTCTACTTTTTTTTTTGAGGTGTAAAACTGCACAGAGGGAAATACCAGTGTAGTGACATGAGCTAATTATCTGCAATGTTACCAAGATAAGAGATAGCATGTTAGCAGTAATGCCTACAACAGTGTAATTACTTTCTGTTTCCATTATTTTGTAGTAGCTGTATAATTAGCTCGAAGTACCAGAAGCTGTCTGCTTTTTATGGCAACCTGTACCGCTAATCACTAGAAAAGTTTTGTAAGGGATCTGTAGCCCTTACACTCATAGACTAGCACCAAGTAATTTCAAGGGGTGGCTGTATCTGGCCCCTTCTGCAGAAGTAAGGAATGAGAAAGAGACTGACAAAGCTGTAGGACCAGAAGGACTAAAACCTTTGCTACAACTCCACAAAAATGTTTAGTAGAGTCTTAGCCACTTTGTACAGTTTCCTCTGGATTAAAATATACATGCCTGTCCTTGGTCTCTTGAATCTAATCTACTTTAAAGAATTTTGCATGACTCAGTAAGTGTTGATTCTCTTAAACAATATAATTTATTCTGACTCTCTGAACTTCAAAGGGGATGCTTTCTTATAAAAGCAGAACTTCAGGAAGGAAAGGGCTCAGCAGGGCCAGATTATTCATTATGAAAGAGACGTTCTTTGGGGTATTTTTCAGGGATGATGTGCTCTAGCGAGGAATTCCTCTCCAATGCCAGGGAGATGGGTTACTTGTCTGTTACTGCCTTTTGCAGTTCCTGTATCAGTGAAAAGGCAGGTCACCCTTGCACTTGTGGTCTGTCAGAGCTGAGTCTGCCACAGCCCGGGGGGTTGCTGGGCAGGTGGATGACTGGGAGTAGTTGCTGTAGGGAGGAAGCAGGGCAGAGCCGAGCTGGGCCCTTGCAGAGCTGTGTGCAGCCTTGGAATCCAGTCAGGACAATGCCACTGCAGCCAACAGGGCATAGCAAAAAAAAAAAAAAATTGACACTTATGCTAAATCATTTCTGCTCCCTAAAAATTGGCTTTTGTGGATACAAGTGAAATCTCCCATGTACACAGTACTTTACACCAGCAGGAAAGAAAAAATACAAGTATTGTACACGTGTAGAAGTTGGATTGAGAATTTTGTTCTGCTGTACCACCTCCTGCCCCCCCCACCTTTGTTTAAGCACAAAATTTTGGGATATAGAGAACATGCTTTTAATCACCATTTCCTTCTACTTAATTCAAATCCTGCTGTCAGTTAATTATAGATGCTACTTTTTCAGATAATATTGCATAATTCAGTGGAAAACAAAAAAGCTCTGTAAAAATGGTTATTAAATTCAGCTTTAGATATTTGATATGGTTTTCAAGTACCTCTTTATTTATTTGAAAATAGGAATCCTCTTGAAATGTGCTCTTTCTTCTTCCCCTCTGTGGCCTTGGAGCTGGTCCCTCTGAGTACTGCTCCTACATTAATTATTATGGTAAGTAGGGAAGATCAGGTGATAACATGAATACTCTTAAAGCACACCACCAAGACTGAGGCAGGCAGCAATGCTACATGGTTGTAAGCTACATACTGCCTGATTTATTTTTTTTAATGTGCCAGTAAAAACAAGGCATTCTTTAGCTCCTGTTTGAACCTTCAGCTTGGTCCTGTCCTTGTGGACAGCCCCCCAACCCTGCAGCTGCTATTGCTTGTGCTCCATGAATTGCCTCGTTGTGACAGCAGAGTCAGGACCTCAGAATAAAAACCCCCTCTGCACTGGTGGACTGGTCATGCCAAAAGCCAGCTAGGTTTAATTCCACTGAAACCACTGAAGTTATGCAAAGCATTATTTGGGGTCCATGCTAAGCCATTGCATTGCTCACTGCTTGATAATGTGTTTAGCATCTGTGTTCTGTCCCGTAGGAGCTGTGTGTGTTTGAGCAGCAGTTCAGTGAGGGCAGGGACGGGGAAGGCCCCCAGCATGAGCTGCTCGAGCTTTTTCTTTCCTCTCAAGTAGTAAGGCACTCCACCTTTGCAAAGAGAGGGGATGCTGTTGGTGGGACAACACATGAAAACACAGTAATCTAGTCCTTAAAAGTAAGTTTATTAATATTCTGGACATTTTAGGGTGTTCTTAAATTTCAGTGGATCATGATATATACAAGATGTGTTTTTGTCACTGGCAACATTTAGAAAGTTTAACTGGATGTCAAAAGTTCAAGTAGTGCAGCAACAGAAAATTTATTCCAGCACTTCCTTATCAGCCATTGATTAACACAGATTCCTCACATCTAGGAGGGTCAGATTATAGTTTGTTGGGTGAAACATCCAAGCTGTCCTACTCGGTTTCATGGACTAAGATCTCTGTTTTTCTTCCTTTTGAATTCAGTTTCAGTGTTTTTCTAACATAGCAAAATTTGTTGCTGAGTAAAACAATTTAAAGGCCAGTCACCACTTTTACCCTATTTCCTCTATATCTCAACATAGCACTGGGACTCCAGATCAGGTTCAGCTCCCACATCCATCTGTTCTCTATGATCTGGTGATGTTGAAGAGATAAAATCCCCTAAGCTCCCCATGCTTGGCTTGAAGAGTGTCACGTACCTCTGTGTATGCTTTTCTTTGCCCTCTTGCCTACTTTCTAGATAAAATATTAGGCAAAAGCAAAGAAGAGAAGGTAAACCTACTGAAAGCACCATGAAGTGTCCTGTGTCTGGAAGACCAAGATGCCAGGCTGAAGTAATTCTAGTGGGGTTTTGATATTCATTAATTGCAGACCTTTCACTGCCCTTCAGACTGGCTTGCAACTGTGTGGGGGTCTTATTCTGCATCTCTCCATTGATTTAGGAAAAAAAATAATTTGGCAGAGCAATAGAAAAGTGTCAACAAAATCCATGGGTTTTAAAAGGTAAAATATTTGCAAACCATTTGGAGATGGTGACTTGAATACTGCAAATATTTACTCTACTTGCAAATTGGCTACTTGAATACTGTGCAGAAAATCACATGGAGCAAAAAAAACATAGGAGAATTCAATGGTTTGATGTATTTTGTTGCATTTATAAATATGCAAACTTTATTTTGGATAGCAGAAAGGATGAAGCAATAAGTGGCTGTCTCTCTTCTCATTACAACTGATTCAGCACCAAATTCTGGAGTCCAGTGGACCATTTATAGACTGAATTGGTCTCTGCATACTCCAGTGCTGAGTTTCCGAAAGATGTATCCTCTATGGCATTTGTTTGTTGTAGTTACTGGTTGCTCCATAAAGATTTCATTATAGACAGTTTAAGAATTTGCGGCAGGAAAAGGATTAAAGTTTTCTTTATTTAGTATTTTAAAGTTTATTTTGAGCCATCTCTAGGATGGGTTTGAACATCTACTGGACACTTAATCAGCAAAAATAGAAAAGAAGTGTACTTCAAACAATCAGGCCTGCCACAAACAAGTTAGTTATCTCAAGTCGATCTTTGTATTAACTTTATAAAGCTGAAATAATGTTAGTCTTGTTTACAGTCATGGAAGAGATGATTTGCTTTTCTAGTATGATATTTTAAACCAACAGAGCCTGTGGATGTTGATAGCTTAACACTGCTGAGGTACTTAATAAAGACTTATGCTATTATATGGGCAGAATGACTTACCATTTAGAGAAATGCTGCCATTTTATCATATGATAGAGCTCTTCATTTGCCTTATCATTGCATAATGAAGAAAAAAAGTATTGTTTCTCACATTTGGAGAAAAACTATCAATAAATATTATAGCTACAAATGACCCTGTATATTTTTTTCTGAAGAGATACTTGAAAGTTGTAGCAATGACTGCCTTTGAGGTATGTATCTGTAGGTGTTAAAACACCTTGCCTACAGACTAGTAACTTCCTTCCGCAGGGTACAAAGCCAATACTCAGACCTATTAACAAAGTGAGATTCGTTTCAATGTGTGTTTTTAGGGAGTTGTTTAATTATGAAGTTGACTCTTATTAAAAGAGAACAATGAGAAAATAGGGCAGTTATCTGTAGTCTTGCTGGCCTTTCTCCTAAAACAGCAATTATACCACTGCTGATATGCTAAGCTAATCTGCATTTTGATTTGTGTTTCTGAAAAGTACACGTTTGGTTCCGGGACATTCGTCAGTGTGTTGCCTGACTGTGGCTTGGCACAAAGTGCCTGGCACTACCGCTGTGCTGACTAATCAGCTCCATAGGAGGCAAAGGTGATGGCAGCCTCCATGGCCTGGTGACTATTCCCCCACTCTCGGGCCACTCAGGCACTGCCTGCCCCAGTGGGGAAAGCTTGCTGCCTCTGGTAGGTGCAAAACAGCAGAGGGAAGTCGGGGCCAACAATTTCCTACAAGCAAATTTGTCTGTAATTCCCCGCAGCCTCCTAGGGATATCCCTGCAGCTTCCTGGAGGTCAGTTAGCAGAGGACACAAACTGGCTCAGGTGACACAAAGTGTTACATGAAAGTCTTCCTCACTGCCACTTACAATTCAAGATCTTTTACCATTCCAATAGACCAAGTAAATGGTATTAAATTGGTAATATCTAAGGTCAGTCAGGGAGGACAATGGAAATGTTGGGGTTCATTGCTGTTCCTAGTGAAATTGGCTTGGAGAAAAGCAGGATTTGATTTAGCTCTACAACACATTCCACCTGAGAGGTTCCCAGTAGGTTTTTTGCTGGGCGTGTGCTAATAAAGAGGTGAAGTGGAGCAGCTGAATTATAGAATTGTTAATGTTGGAAAAGACCTTCAAGATCATGGAGTCCAACCACTGACCAAACACCATCAAGCTGACTAAACCAGAGCACCATGTGCAATGTCCAGCCATTAAACATGAGGGTTTCAATAGTTCTTTATCACATTCCTCATTTGGGAGCTAAAATAGGTAAACTTTTGTGCTAAAGGCAAGGTGGGTTAAAAATCTGTGCTTATCTTAACATTAGTGGAAATGCAAGAAAAGAGCTAAGTATATAGAGTTATATAGCTATGTGTATACTACTTTTGTGTTATACATCTAAAGGTACATGTGTGTATTATAACAAAGACTTTATTGTAGAGTAGAAATGAGACAGAAATCTGTTGAGAAATCAGGCAATTTCACATAAGGAGCTCTTTTCTAAAAGTGAAAACAAAAGAGAAAAAAGAGTTAACCCCAAACTTTTTCTAAAAGATGTTTTAAAGAAGATTAGACAAAGCTCTTTCATCGCTGGGAATCCTTCTAATATGCAAATGTATTTGGAATAAGTATTGGGTAAAAGAAAAGTAGTTTGATTAATGGAACCTGTCCTTTATAGTTCTGTTGCAATGTGTAAGGCTCTGTGTTGTGCCTCTATGTGTGTATGTGTTTCAGCAGTAGCATAAGCATGCTGGCAAAAGCCACTGCCAAGTCTCATTAATTGCAACTCCCGCAGACTTATTCAGCCATAGAACTCTTATTTGTGGTGTAGTTTTACATTAATTTGGGACGTAGGTTTCCTTTAAATTTCAAACTACATAAAGCAAAGTGTATCCAATTTAAAGGAAGCAAAAAACAGAAGGTGGCTAGATCTCAGGAGATAAGTAAGATGATTTGCCCGTTAAATTCATTAGAATTACTATATGGTCTCATTTTTGTTGACAAGTACAGTCCAAACCCCCCAATAAGTGAGAAATTTCCTATCCACCTTGCTATTTCAGCCAAAGCTGTGTAATTGCCCAATATCACAGGCATAAACGGCAGGAGGGCAAGGGAGTTCAGTCAAGACCCCCCAGTGTTTGTGTTTGGTATGAAACACTCCATACAAAAATAATGATTTTGGCTCCTTGAGCCTCCCTCCAGTAGTATGTTCAAAAACTTTGCAAGTTGCTGTTGTACTTTGTTCTCCAAGAGTACACTGTAGAAAATGCAACTTCACTAAAGAGTGGCCAAAGGTTAGACATTTGCAGGGAAATAAAGGAATTTTTTATACATATCAAAGATTGGTGCAAACACAAGAATTTATTTTGCATAATAGTTGGTGTGTTTCCACCAAGGCTGAGCTTCCCACCACTTCTAAAATTTTCATAATTCTGCCTGACTTTAATTTTTGCAGCCATTCTCTGAATAACAATGACTGCTTAAGACATTTGTTAAAAGTCAGTAATGTGTCTATTATGCATAAAAAAAATGTATTCGAGCACTTCTGTAGATTCTCACCACTAAGTTAATATTATGGACTTTAAATGAATGTTTTAATTAAGATTTCCTATTAATTGGAAGGTTTCTCAAATTAAAACCAGATCCTTTGTGGCCAGTATTTCCTTTTGCACTATCAAATTAAAACTTGAAAATATTAAGCAATGATGGGCGAGTCATAATACAGGCAAGAAAAAAGCTTCACTTTTTATGTTGGTATCACTTTGAGATTAGCTAATCTGATGGAGGGAAGTTCTCTAAGTGCACTGGGGGAGAGGAAACAAAAGGTTTATATGGTAGGAAAAAAGTATGTATTTATTGATCCTTCTGTGTGTCATAGACATATGCTGTATATCAAATCAGCAGTCTCCTAGGAATCTCAGTACTCTGGATGTGGACACCAAAGTGCCTTTAATTAAAATACTTCTCTGAATGAATTTTCTTTCTGTAATTTTCTGTTTATTTTTAGACTACTAAAGTATGACAGATATGGAACTGATACTCAGCAAAGTACTTCAAAAGATGCATTGTTTCTAAACCTGGTGACTTAAATTCTGATTTCATTTTATGTATGAGGAAAGCAAGACAAAGTTCTCTACAGATTTGTGAAGAGAACGTAACTCATTCCCTTGAGCTAGCTGCTGAAAATGCACACTTTCTAAGGAAAAAACAAAAGCTGATACAATTCAAGTAAGTGGGAGAAAGAAAGAGGGGACTGAAACTCTGACATGACTTTGAACTTCCAAGTCCCTCAAATTGCTGCTCAGACTGTTGTCAAACACAACTACACAAAGGCAGCTTGGAAAGGTATTGGGAAGGCTTGGAATGGCAGTCTGTATTTATCAGTTCTAAGGTCTGCATTTGAATTTTATATGTGCAGATCATGTATATTTTATATCATATATGGATAAATATGACATGCATATATATAAGGAATTATTTGTATATGAAACTATGTATTGCTGAGATTAGGAAAGTAAGAATTGTAATCTGGGGTCAGGCCAATGGCTTGTGTAGGCTGATCTATTACAAACAGTGATCATACCTGATGATCCAGCAACTGTTTATCCCACTTAATGGAAAAATAATGCAGTTTCTAGATGATGCAGAAAGTTTTTCTCAGCCCATGAAGATGGTTGCTGGCCTCCATTCTGATGCACGTGGCTCAACATCCTATGTGTATATTTGTCTTGTTGGGAGTTACTTAAAACTTTGAGAATGGAAAATAACTCCAAGGATCTTGAGGGGAATTCATCCAAGGTGTAACTTGACTAGGGAAATCTCTTCCAGAGATTAATGCCACCTTTATATATAGAAGAGGTGACTTGTGCAGCCATATGCCCTCCAACAGCCCCCTGTGAAATTTGCACTGGAGTTTTTCCAGCTTTGGTGTGGAAACATTCACATGTTATGGAGCACCTCCTTGTGCCCTTTCTTGGGTAGAATTCTCTGCAAATGCAGCTGTTGGGTAACAGCCAGAGGGCGAGGGAGATCCACAAGGTAAAATTCCTGTCCTGACATACAGAAGGGGTGACCAGTGAATCATGTCATCTTGGCTGATCTTTGGGTGCAGCGTTGGGGCTTCCTGTCCAGAAGGCTTCACCATTAGTGTGTTTCCAGATGTTACATGCCCTTTGTTCAAGCTGCAGTGGACTAGGTAAAGTTTCCCTGAAGTCAGCAGACTTTGGCCTGAACCTGTACAGTTTTGTCTTTCTAGGCATGAGTTGTTAAAAGAGATGAATATTGTTTATTTTTTTTAATGGACTCAGTAGCTTGCTAAAATAGGGTCATTACTACACAAGAGATCAAGCTCTTTCACCTCTTCATCTTGAAAAAGGTCAAAAGAATAAAGGTCTTACTGGGGATAAAAGTCTTAAGAGAATTTCTTTAGTGGCAATTTTTATGTATCTTTTTTTTCTCTTGCATTTCCACTGAAGCATGGAGAAGAATAGCTTTGGTTAGGTTTGGGTTTTTTATGTGGTCATATACTTGGGAGCAAAACTAAAAACTAAATCTTTGTTTTCTGTTGGCTATGTATTTCTTCCAAGCTCAAGTGAGTGTGATATCTTTGTGGCTGCAAAACCCTAAGGGGGACCCCTGCATACACTCAGAAATACAATTGCAAAAAGCTCATTCCTTTATACAGCGGATTACTTTTAGATTTACTTCGAAGTGATCTGTACAGATTCCCTTCATCTAAGGGGAGGTCTGATTCTCCTAGCTGACTTACACAGCCACACACCAAGAGAGCCTTATTTTGTGGAAGCCAAATCTCATTAATGGCAATCTGCTGCCCATCTTTTAATTAGCCAGAGTCTGTGACACTTCACAACCACAGCAGTGGCAATAAAGTAGCATTGTAATATAAAATAAGGTGAGGTGTCCAGCAGAATTGAAAGCCCCCATTTATCTGCATTAGTCTACTGACTGGATTCTCATTTTATATGGGGAATTGATGTATCTATTTTTATTATGTCTCAAATACACAAGTTAGTATTTTCTAACTTCTGAAATACTCTTAGTTAGCTAACTTGGAGATTTGAAGTGGCACAGATTTCAAACTAAGTGTGAAACCTTTTTCTACAGTCTGCATTCCTTGGATATGATGTAAAAGCTAACTGACCTTTTAATGAAGCCACAAACCTTAAGAAGATTTATAAAATCATTCCCATTATTTAAAGTTTAAAGCCACTACTCTTTTTGGCAAAATTTTCAAGTCCATACACTGTAGGTTTGCATGGCTTGCCTATTAATTTGATTACAAGTTTTGTGGCATATTCTTCCTATTTGTGCATTGATTTTATCAGGTGCAGGAAAATTTGTATAATTTAGGTTGTATACTGTTTGATATAAGGACTTCTCTCCCTTTTGGTTTATATAACATTGTGTTCTGTAGGGATTCATAAACAATTTGTGCTGCAATTATTTTCGACTTATTTCTCTTTGTTTTATAGAATACATTTTATGCTGCAGTTTCAGTGTATGTTTTGTGATTCAGTAAAGTTACCTAGACTAGGATCAATACTTACATCTTCCTTGCTCATAATAGTAAAAGGCATATAAAATGCATGAGACAAGGTAAGCTTTCTCTAAAGATATAGATTAAAATTGAAACTGCACTTACAAATGTGAAAAATTGAATGAAGAGTTTTGAGTATGGGACAATTGTCTGTGATACAGAGGAAATACCCAAGACTGTCAGAGAGTATTAGAGCACAGTGGTAGCAGCACTAACCAGTGCCACTGCCTTTACTTGTGTGCAAACAATTGCTGCTGAAGTAATTGTGTATTTTGTCTCCTGTTAAATCTACAAGTCTTTTATTGTGGGCAATGCAGAATAAAATTTACTTAGAAACAGGAGAAATCTAAGTCAGTGTCAAGGGCTCTGAGATGGGAGCCAAGAACTGCAGGAGGCACGTTCCCCTGTTTCATGTGTTTCCCATGAACCATAATCAATGAACCATCAATGGTTTTGAGAGCTCTGAGGCAAGCAATAAATCCAGTGCTTACTGCATCTGCACCGGGATGTTGGGAGTCACAGTAATTCATGTCATCTCTATCATGGTTCACCTGTGCTTACAGTGCAGGTCATAGAGGTGCTCTTTCTTAATTTTTGAGTCACGTAAAATACAGCAATGAAGAGAGATCCGAGTTTTGGAGAGCCATAAAGGTAATTTGTGGACTGAAGACATACATTTCCTTAGAAGAGTTTGAAGAGCCTTTATATGATGAAACATCTGAATCTTTCATACTTGGCATGTATAGTAAGCGTTTACGAAAAGATAGGTATGGCCATGGCAATTGTATATTCTGGGATACAACTTCATAATGGAAATTTTACATGATCCTTTCAAACTTAACTGTGATTTATACCTCATTAAAAAAAATAAGAAATCAAGTGGCAAGGATATACATGACAAAGTAAAGTAACAGACAACAAAAACTTTTGGTAAAAGCTTACATTTTGAAGCCATTTATGATACTAGACTGAGTGCTGTGGTTCTTCTTGGCTGTGTCACTGCACTCAACTTGTAAGGAAATCTTGTTTTATTCCCTTTAAAGGAATTAAAAAGAAACAACTATGTGAAGAAATTTAGGTCTGAAGGCCAGCGAGCTGGTCCCCCAGAGAGGTCTGGCTTGGTCATAGTAAGGAGTGATAGAAACCACTAAAGAGGGAGCACTCACTTACATGCTGTTGCTTTCAAGCATCTTTTGGATCTAAGTGTTGCTTTTAGTATGGGTGGACAATGAAGGCGGCTTGTACAGAGGAGAAACTTTTTGGAAAGGGAACTAATGCTCAGTTCAACCATCCCTGGACAGGACAAAGATGATTGCTCAGTTGAAGATATGCAAGCTAGCGCAATCAAGATTTTCCTCCAGTCACTGGAGTTAGTGTTATTTTGTGACAAATACCCCAGAACGGCAGTCCTCATCTTTACCTGAATGCTGTAGTTTATGACAACAAAGTCATTGAAGCAATTGCCTTTGTGGCCTTTGACCATGATCATAATCTTCTTTCTTTTCTCAAGTAAAATATACACATGACCAACTATTAATTTTGCTTGTGTCAAGTTCTTGCCAATCTGATTAAAGAATCCAGGCAATAGCTTCAAGCAGAGATTAGTTACTCAGGACAATTCCTTTAAACTATCATCATAACATCTGTTTATTTTTTGTAAAGTTCAGGCCTAAACAGGCTTCCTCTCATTAGATTTGTCAGGTGTGTGTTGAGCCACAGAGTCCTTTGCAGTGAGAACAGGGTATTTCCCTGTGTGCACAGTTCTGTGCCATGCCCTGCATACTGTGGTCTGGTATCGTCTTCCAGAGAGTAACCTCTGATGGACAGGATTAGGGGAAATCCTTGTTTCTTTGGTGATTTTCAAACACTATCAGACAATGATGCCAACTAAGAGTGAATTAATGAGATATTGGAGCCTGGCAAGTAGAAAGTGGCTTTAAATAACCCTGATTAGCCTTTTCTCAGTTCCTTAGAGCACAGGCAAGGCTTGAACAACAACAAAGACCCCACACTCACATTTTTTATTAGTTTGGTGGAAAAAGAGTGTGCTTTTCAGAGGGTGTTAATTAAAAGATTTAGGTCCATTCACACTGCCCATATCCCTTGTTTCATCTTTCCCTCCTTTTTGTGTAGTTTGTTTGCCATGTGAGAGGTAGAACTGCTGTTATGACAGATAATGTTGACTTTTAAGGAGTTCACTCAGATCTTATCTGTGAGAAAAATATAAGCCTTAATTAAGCATATGAGTTTCACTTTTTACATGATGGCTTCATTAGACATGAATTTTTATTTTAAGTAATTTAAAATGTCTCTCAGTCTTTTCTAAACAAGTTTTCACCTCTTTTCTGTCTTTTTCAAGGGCTGTGTCCCCTACATCTTTGTAGTTGCTACATTTTGCCAGTTCAGTAAATAAAACTCTTCAAGCCCTTTAGTCATTAAGTTGTGCTGCTATAAACCTTAAGCGTAGTAAAATCATTGCATCAGCCTCCTCTAGTCACATGAAATTCAGAGTGTATAGGCCATGGTATTAGCCAAGAAGTTTTTTGGAACCTCAGAAACGTATATAAATCTATTTTAAGTAGTTGAAACTTGAGTGAATGATTTAATCACAAAATTATCTGCTGTCTTTCAGGACTGTTTTTAAGCAACACTTGCATGTACAGTCCCATACCTTTTTCCCAAATCAAGTAGACTGATATTTACTTGTCTGATTCAGGCAAAAAGACTGCAGCTTACCAAAAATCCCTCAAAGAAAAATATGGAAACAGGAGGCAATAGAACACTCAGATTATTTTTTTGTGATACTTAATTCTGAATCTGAAACCATGGGGGTAGGAGTGAATGAAAAATAGATTAGATTTCACCATAATTTCTGGCTAAGAAATTTCTTTGTTTTAGGGCTGTATTTTAGATATGTGTAAGTGTCTCTAATCCTAACATGAAACTCATTATACATGTACAGTATATCGTTTAGTGCTGAGAAAAATCCTTTGTGCTCCCCTTTAAAATGATATTATACAAAAGGAGATGTAAAAAGCTAAGTAAAGGCTCATTTCTCCTTGGGACAAGTATAAGTGCTGTGTGTGAGGCTTCTCTACTGCAGTGAAATGTGGAGTCCCTCTCTAATAGCTTTGAAATGTTTTTCCTAATATTGCTTGATCTCCCCTCTCAGTATAGGAAGGTGAGGATACTGGTGAGACATTTGGGAGGAAGAGAGGGAATCCTGCTTTTTTATAAAAAGCAAATAGTTAATTATTTCTACATGCTTTCACTGGCAAACATCTACAGCACACTTTAAAAAGGAAAAAAACAAAGTGATTGCTGCTTGTTAATGGACTGTGCTATTTCACAGCACTGTAGTCGAGTAGCCACCTACAGTTCATCCTTATGTTAGTACTAACATTACCAATTTTAACATTATATGCCTCTTTCCACCGGCCCCTGTTGGAACCAACAGCCTACGGCAAGTGCTGTACTGCCTTTTACTTAATTGCTTCTTAAAGCTAACAGTGAATTACATTAAGTGTAATTTCATTGTCGTTGGATCTTGGTGAGTTTGAGGTGGCACATTTGCCATGGGAGTTCTTTTTCTCTGGTTCAGTGGCTATATCCGGGTGGGATGCATTTCTCCTGGAGTAATCCAGGAGAATCTTTCCTTTGAAGAGGAACAGATGTAGATTTACATATCTGGAGGTCTCTGGCCTCTGATGAGATTAGTTGGTGTTTTTAAACCCTACTGGAAGGTGCATATTTAATAAATGCCTAAAGCAAGCCTGTGTGAAATGGCTGGGCCCTGGGAGACGTTGAATGAGAGGAGAGGAGGAGATGTCAAGTTGCACATTGTGGTACCATCATAATCACTGCTGAAAATAGGCCAACACTTGAAATCACAAATAGATTGAGATTCTGTTGTAAAAGTAGTAAATAAAAAATGGACAAGGGAGCTGACTCAGAATCATTTAGGTTTAAATTTCAACTGATAATTTTGTTTCTAATTTCATAACAATCACAGAGATATGAAAACATAAAGGTTTAAAAGCTGTCAACCCTTCCTGCCTCTGCCAAATACTCTGTGCTTTTCTAAATGCTTATTTGAAGTAACTGCATGCCTTGCAAGAAAAATCAGTAGTTTTGCTTTACTAAAAGAATATATTGTGATGTGGAGGGGAAGGGTTTGTGATAAATCTAGAGATTAAATAAAATTCCATAAGAAAGGCTAAGCTAATTTTTGAGAGCAGACTTTCTGTTCTTTTAAATAGAAAACAAGTGTGAAACAGACGTTAAAAATCCTACATCAAACACTTCTCTTGGTGTGCTGTTCCTCTCGGTGTAGCTATGGCATATGTGCTACTGTGGTAAAACTGCAGTAACATATTCTTGCTATTCTGGTTTGGATCCAGATCCTGCAATGATTTTTGATTGTACTCACAGCATTTGAAATTGTTCAGGGCTTTGTAAATGTCTTATGGTCACAACCGCCTTCCTTTCCCTTTCCCTTTCCCTTTCCCTTTCCCTTTCCCTTTCCCTTTCCCTTTCCCCGCTTTTCAGTTTCTCACAAGATTTTTATTTTTTCTTAGAAGCTCAGCATTTGTGTTACACTCTGCTGACTGCCTGTTCCAGCCCGTGTTGCACAGCAGGTTGAGTGGTACCATTGCCTGAAACCCGTAGTGTTCTGGCCGAGCTGTTGCCCAGCCACCTTCACTTCCTACAGCATTCTGCCTCTGCTGCCCGAGCACCAACAGCATCCCTCTTTCACGCCGTATGTGACTGCACCCTGTCAGGCAGCTCTCCCCCACCGAGTCCCACTGTCACCTACAATGCCATCTGCTCCCTCCTGTCATGTACAGCACACTCCTTTGCTGCTGGTGCCCATAGCATCACTGCCCCTGTCACTTGCACTGCTCCTTTGCCACACCTTTGCACTTGCCTAATGTGCCTGGGTAGTCTCTCCTGTCCCACCATCCATCTGGCAGAGATTCCTGTCTGTCCTCTGTCATCCGCATCCATCGTTCACCTCAGTGTTGCCATTGAGAAGTCAGTGCAGATTAAAATTTCTTGGGGTGTTTTGTCATTTCAGAAGGCCTTACAAAGGCTGGATGCCACAGGGATGGGGGCAGAAGCCCTTTCCGAGGTACAGGCAGATCTCAACCAAAGCCTGCAAGCGACAGTGTTAATCCCTCACGTGAAAGGGCAAAAAGCTAAAAGAATACAAGGCTCTGCTGAGATTAACAGAGAAACAAACAGAGCCCAGTGTAACAAAAGAAGGTGCTCAGATCTGTAGATAAGGAGCTTTCCGAGGCCTCTGAGCAAGGACCCTGTTTAACTCCCTGCAGAGCACCAAAGGATCTGCAGGGCTCAGGGACAGAGCGGCAGGAGAGATGAAACAGCAAGAGTTAAGACAGGGAGCCTGTTCTCTGACTGAACTGCATTTTTCAACTTCCAGCTAAATTTTATTGTGTGGTCAGAACCAGTTCCTGTTCCGGACCTAGTTTAATTTCATTCTGGAAACATGACCATCTACTGTGTAGTCACACTATTATTACCTTCCAGCATCTAGTGATAATTGCCCAGATGGGTACAAACTATATTTTATTGGTAGTTTTGCTTGGTTAAAGTTAGAATAGGGACTGCTTGCCATCAGGCTCTGAGCAGAAAAACACTTTACAGTGTTTGTAAGCAGTATGTTTGCCAGTGATGATGAAAGTGATGTAAAATTGCTTTTGGGGGAAATTTGCTCTTGGGTTGAGGCTCAGCCCAAGGCCTATATATCAATTGTGTCCTTTTAAGCTTTATTTTTGAGGCCTAAGTGAGACTGATGGTGTGCTGGTGTAGACTTGGGGCAGTGGAAAATATTGCTCTGGGGATTCAGTCCTTGGCTATTTTTCAGGGAAAATTCCCAATTGTTTTCAATGTGCAAATACCACAAAAGGCCCTATTTTGAGTTCTCTCTCATTAGATTGCAAAACTGTTTCAATTATATCCTATGGATTTCACAGACATGTAACTTCCTGAACACCCACATTGAGGAAAGGAAGGTTTTCATGTTTAGATCTCTGTTTTGCTAACATACCAGCAAACAAAACCCCACAGGACCACATAGGACAGCTACAACATGAGTATTATTCTAAGAAATAGTCAACATTTGTCAGCCCTGACCACATGGTGACATCTGAATTTAGCACACTTTTCTCTGTCCTTGGAATAAAAAGAGACCTAAGGAACGCCTAGTTAGTAAATGACTGTTGACTTTGCCTTTTTCTAAACTTTCTTATTATGGACAGCTTGGGCAGAAACCATCTAAAAAATAGAAGATAAAAGTAAATATAAAATTAAAGAAACTAAACAGAAGAAATTAAAAGGCCTCTCATCAATGTGGTAGTACTTAATTGTCTGCTAAATAGAAAAACAGCATAAATAAATATTGGATTGCAAAACTAGTGGCATTGATAGTACCTGTCAAATGGACTGTGCAGCAATGGGTACTTAGGGTGGGAAAACAACCCCATTACATCTGGTCTCATCTATAGCTGTTCTAACAATTTGCTGAAGCACTGCTTAAGTGCTTCAAGAAATCGGAAACTGTATTGTATTCAAAATTACAGAATTTTTGCAAACTTCTGAATTGCAACACTTAAAAGTTGCTTATTAACTTATCGTGGACTTGTTTGTCATCTCTAGTATTTTAGCTCTTTTGTTAAGAATAAGCAAGACTGGCTCAGTCCTCGTTAGTGACACATACCGTGTATTTGCAGAATGATGTGGCTGGGTTAGTTTTTATTTTTTATATTTCTTGTCTGTCTTTAGCTTGTTATAAGGAAATGACTATTGTGTTTAATAGTCTCATGTACCCTTACTAGAGAATGCTTTGCTCCCTGTTTGCTGTCCTACTGATGTTTCCTTGGGAAGTTCCTTAATCAGATCACTATGAATTATGGCAGCAAAAGACTTTGGGTTTCCCTCGGACTTGTTTCATAAGTTTTAAAACTTTTTTCCTAAGTTATCAGAAGTTGTACTTTGTAAATTCTATGTTTTTCTTCACATCTTGTCCTGTTTTCACTTCTAAATTCTGTGTTGGTTGTAATTAGACTCTCTCCAGCTTTGCAGAATTTTTAAATGAAAAAGCCATGTATGTTTGCACTGAACACGACACAGTGCTCGGTTCCTGTGAATTTATTATGTGCTCTACTTGTGAAATCACCACATGTGTCTGTCTAAATTAAACTTCCTTATCAGTAGCTATTCTCTGAAAATACATATCCAAATATGTCCAAAACCGCAGGCAATATGGCTATAAAATGTCTGTAATTCTCTTTAAAAGTTGTCTGCACACTTAGCCCTCTGGATTGCTCCCTGCAGTGCCCCTGCCCCAGACCAGGCTGTGCAGTGGAGCCATGGGACATCCCTTCCCTACAGCTGCCCCTGGAGGCAGATGAACCAAAAGCACTGCACTGTCTGTGTAGTTCAGTGAGATGCTGGTTCTGTCTGCTGAAAAACTTTAACTCCAGCTATGCAGTCTGATCTATTATTTTCTTGCTTACAAGTTGGGGATAAACTGTATCAGTATAGTGGTGAATAATATCTGGTTTTATTACACAGGTGTATTGCTTTCTTTGTCCTCAAAATGGGACATACAACAAGGCCCTTCTTTGTGCTGAAATTGTGAATGAGTGCCAGGTATTCCACCTGATCCTTGGAACAATTCCTCTTGCTAGTGGGGGGTTTTTGTTTTGTTGGTTTTTGTTTGTTTTGTGGGCTGTGTGTTGTTTTCTGTTTGGTTAATTTGCCATTTTGTTTCTTAGTAAGCAAAAGAAAAAGTGTGCATTTCCACTTCAGAATTTCTTTTTCTTTCTTTGATTAAAAAGAAAAAAGTAAAATAATAAACCTTTTATAGAGCTTCCAAAATATTTTTCATTAACTGTGAAACACAAACTAAACCAATGCTTAAGGCTCCTCTGGTGTTTATCCACCCCCTGCCTCACCTGTCTGTGTGGTACGATGCCCCTCTGTAGGCAGCTGTGCAAGGTATGGATGTGCTGTTGCAAATGCTCTCTGCAAGTGCCATTCCTTCTCGTGGGAACTGCTTCATGGTAGTAGTTCAAAGGATGAATTCTCTCTGCTTATTTACTTTTAAAGCTTACTTTACTGTTAACAAGACATGTTTAGTAAAAATGGTAAAGCAGAAGTGTTTGGGTCTATTAATAAGGTCACTGATACTTGAATGAAATTCACTCAAATATGAAGCCATCACAAGAGCAATGAATCTTTTAAGTCTTCTAAATAGGTCTTGAGCTGTATTTGCATACATCTTTATGGAAAATATGAAGTTTCATGCAATTACAAGCCACATTATGGAAACTGTACCTAATAAATGATATGTGAAAAGTAGCACTGGTTGCCATCTTCCAAAGTGTCTGCAATTCTAATCCAATCCAGATATCTTGGGTCATGAAAGGTAATTTTGTATTCAGTTATATGAGTAAATGCAACTTAATCATATTTGCATTGAATTAATTCAAACATCCAGCAATCTTTGCTCTTAAAGGAAGAGCAGTGCTGACTATTTTCTGGCTTAGATAGGAAACTCTTTCTTAAATCAAGGCAGAGTCACTAGAGTTGGAGCTACCCTGAATAGCACACGGGTAACCTCACATTTCCAGTCTTGGTTTTCCTACTTACAAACAGTTTTAACTGGAGTGATGTCCCAGAGAGAATTACAAGAAAAATGTCATTCAAAGTTGAAATGTGACCTAATATCTGTCCTGGCTTTGGCTGGGATAGAGTTAAATTTCCTCTTAGTAGCTGGTACAGGGCTGTGTTTTGGATTTAGTAAGAGAATACAGAAGGCTGATGGTTTAGTTGTTGATAAACAGTGCTTGCTCTAAATCAAGGCCTTTCCAGTTTCCCATGATCTGCAGGGGCACAAAAAGCTGTGAGGGAGCACACCTGGGACAGCTGACCCGAACTGGCCAAAGGGACACCCTGTATAATAAAACGTGTATGAACTGGGGGACGCTGACTGGGGGGGAGGCACTAATAACTGCTTGGGGACAGACTGTATATCAGGCAGCAGGTGGTGAACAGTTGTATGGTGCATCACTTGCCTTATTCCTCTCTCTCTTTTTCCTATTGCTATTACAATAATATTCTACTTAATTTCAGTTATTGAGCTCTTCTTGTCTCAACCCATGGGTTTTAGCTTTTTCCAGTTTTTCTGCCCATCCCAGTGGGGAGGGCAGTGAGTGAGTGAGTGGTTGTACAGTACTTGGTTGGGGTTAAACCTTGACAATGTCCTTTCTGTATTGGGTTTGGATGTAGCTTGGAAGTCTGTGTATATCTTTGTTTGAAAGATCATAGTGGGAGGATGTGCTGGGTAAAAAGTGCATTAGTTCCAAGTGCTGTGTGGACAGTGGTTTATGAATTCATTCTACAAGAGAATAGCTCATAGTAAGGATGAATCCATACCACACTTAAATGAAAGGATATAAAATCCATAAAAAATACAAGTGGAAGATAAATCTTATTTTCATAGTTTATAGTTTGTTTTCATTGCTCTGTAAATAATTATAGATACAATGGAGACTTTTAAATAAATACAAACCTGATGTAACCAGAATATCTGTCTGCCTGTTAATGCATAGGTGATATTTTTCTAATTTTATGCTAAATAACGTGTATATAATTGAAGCTCCAAGCATCTTTATTATAACATTGAAAAGAAGTTCTCTTTAGTAATTTTTTTCTGCCACTGTTTTGTATTTCAGTGCTAGTTTGGTGTGTTTTGTCAGTGATTCCATCTGGACTGTAACTCAGATAAAGAATAGCCAAGCTTTCATTTAGCCACAAAAGACAGAAGATTTCCTACCATTGCCATCTCCACTCTAGTGCAAGGAGATGCTGAAGCTCTTGTGCCTGTTTGAGTGGTAGTGTTTTTCCAGAAAAGAAGTTGTTAGATTCCAGGTTTGAATGAGTTAATGTCAGCATTTGGTTCAGTGTTGTGAAACTATATATTATCTATTGTATTTCCTTGGCCTTAAGTGGATTCTAGCATGGGATGAATTAGGTTGGCTAGATATTTTCTGCTGACTGTGATATCCCTGTTGAGCAGCTTTCCCAGTACGAATATATTTGGCCCTTCTTTTTTTCCCCCACAAGCTATATCCCTGTATAAAAACAGCTTTATCTCTAAAGAGCAAATAACACCCAGTGCTCATAACAGATGCCAAGAAATGTTTCTGTTTTGATTTTTGAAAATAAAAATTCAACTGTGTTCAATAAAATTCAGAAGCCGTTTTCCTCTGTGGAAATTAAAGGAATCCAAGGAAGTCTAGGAAGATAGCGACCTTCCTAATTAAAGCGGTAGCAACTGCAGGAATCCGGTTTTTACAACCACCCCTATCTCACTGTGCTGAGAACAAAGCAGCCCTCCATAAATATTTTATTTTCTCTTTTCTTCCACTATAACAATGCTCTATGTTCTGTGAGAGCCCTGGAAAGACATGCAGAGCTATGTTAATTATGGTTTAAATAATTGACACTCTGATTGTGTTGTACTTCCAGAATTGTGTGTGGCGTGTCACTGGTTCTACATATAATTACATCTATTCACTGCCATCACTTTTCCCACTTACATCACAGTATAGAGTAGTATACATGGCAAAATCATATGCAGTAACTAATAACGTCTTCACCAAATGACCTTTGTTTTTAAACACATGGAGTGTGTGTAGCAGTGGAGGTCTGAATGCCATCAGAGCTAACACATGCATCCAGGAAGATCTATTATGAAACAGTAATGTCAGGGGAGTTGGGGGTCTGCATCAGAAGCACACTCAGGGACTAAAGAGTAGGTCTTAGGAACTTTCCGGTGTGGTCTGATGGTAATTCCTTATTTAACATTGCATCTAGATTTCCAGCTTCTGGGAACACAGGAATTTATTATTTGGTTTTATAGATTTGTGCATTAACTACTGGGATCAGTAAGTACATCCAGCTATAGTACATACAGTACCCTCCTACAACATAAACAAGCTTTCAAGACTCATCTTCAGGTGTTGACTGAGTCATTCTGAAAGCTTGAGTGTATGTACATGTTTGGAAAGTGAGTAACCAGCTTCTTCTTGGAGTACCTCATTAGTCGACATGACTGCTACATAGCCATTTCCAGTTCAGTGTAAGCAGCTAACTTGAAAATTAAATCCTATCTCTTACAGTGCAGTCTTAATTGAACTAAAAAATATTTATGGCTTCCTTGAAAACCTGCATCATCCAGAAGGATTGCAGAGTTCATGCATTTGCTTGGAAATAATGTGAGCAACTCCCTGCTTAAACATATCCACTTTGGAAATTGTTTCCATCTGCTTTGCATGTTTGTTCTCCTGTTTTCAAATAACCTTCTGCCCAACAGGAATTGATAAGGGAGAGGGATTAGCAGTGGAAAGGCTACAAGCACAAGTTATCCTCAGGCAACCTGGGAGGTTTTCACCAATGACCACTTGGGAAGAATTGCCCCATCTGTGTCCTTCCCAGTAACGGTGAGGTGGCTTTCACCTTCATGAAGGTGGGGAGATGTGCAGCTTCATGTTCACTGTGAAATAAGGATGTATGTAAGAGAAGGTACTGCAGGGTAGCTGGTATGCTTGTAAAGACTTATATTGTAGTAATTTGTCTATAGAACCAAACCATTAATGTTTTTATGATTCATATCCTAGTAATGATTAACTGAAAATGCTAATGAAGAGAGGATCTGTAGAAACTGATTTGAGATGAGCAGTGATTCTCAGGGGTCTTTGACATTGAGTGCTTATTGTTACTGTGAACAGGTGGAAGATCAACACTGTCACTATCACAGGTACACCTTCAAAAAAGTGGGGAACTATCGGGTGCTCCTAACAAAATATTTTAAATTAAAAAGAAAAAAAAAATTAAAAACCAGGGGTTTGTGCCACACATCATAAACATGATGGTGAAGTGCTGAAATTATTGCAGGATGAAAATATTTATAATAGAAATGGACATTATTGGTGGTGGGGGTTTTTTGTGGGTTTGGTTTGTTGTTTGTTTTTTTCTTTTGTTTGTTTTTAGAAAGGGACTGAATAGTGTTTCTTCCTGGTTCAGCTTGGAAAATCAGGATTGTAACTGTTCATGGGAAGCAATGACATGTTGAATGCTATTAGGATAAAAAAAGTTTTCTGTGACAGAAAAACCTGGAAGCAGCAATTTAAAAGTACTGTGGGAGGTGGATCTCCTATGATGTTAGCCTAGGTATGTGATACATCCTAGAAACCTGGAAAGCTTATGAATGAGGGAAGTGGCAAAGAAAAGCATTCTCAAGAAATAAAAAGTATAAAAGCATTTTCTAGAAATGTCAGGTGGGATTTTCAAAAGTATATAGCAATTGTGTGTCTGGCCCTCTTGGAAAGCTGTCCTGGTTTAGGACATCACTTGAACATGTGGTTCTGTGCTGCTGATAGAGCATAAGTGTTACATGAAGCTGAGCATCCATATATGGATGAGTTTAGGAATGTGTGGAAATGCTTTGTCTGAATTAAGGACCATGTCCAGAGGCTTCTGTGCATTGGCAGGTCTTGCAAAAGTTCATCTTGAAAGTAAGGAATGTGACTTTCTATGCTGATTTTTTTGGTGTGTGTTTATTCTGAAAGTAACGCTGCTCACATGGGAAATTGTAGAATATTAAAAAAAAAGCACATATACACAATACTGTCCTCCTTTTTCCATGCTGCATGGTAGTTCATGAGTTTTTCTCTGTAAATGCTGTATGTATGTCTAGTTTTGCACTTAGGAAAGCAATGAATGCTTTTAATGAACATGGACAATTAAGTGAAGGCACAAGAGAAATGATGCTAGATTGAAAATATAAAGGATTTTTTTTTGTCTTTTAGAAGTTTAGTACACATAGTTAAAAATTTTAGAATGAGAACTTGGCAGAGCTTTCTCATATCAAAAATCAATGTAAAACTGCACTGTAAATTGAAAAAACATCTTGCTTGCATATCAGGGATAAGTATAAGTCTTGTTATCTTGTTTTCCCTTATTCCTTAGTGTCATTACCAAAAGAAGTATTTCAGTGCATTAGAAAATGTAATTTGAGTCAACTGATACCTGAATCAGTTCTGGGATATATGTAGTTTCCTGTGATGTTGAACAGAGAGAATTGATTTCAAATGTATATTTTTGGATTAAGGTGAAGGGATCAAATAGGAACCAAACTCTTATGTCTGATGATTGAATTTGACCTGCCCTAAGAGTGGAGCAGAATCCTGTAGGATGTTGTCTGTGACATATAATTGCCATGTCTATATATTAATTTTATCCCTATAAGGAGAGCTGCATGGGAAAGTGGTAAATCAGTAACAATGAGTATTTGTGGCACACATAAAGTTTCCCGGTGTATTTTCCCATACTTTGTACTTTTGGATAATAATTCTTAGTTACTTAATACAAGTACAGCAAAGAACATGGAAGGAACTTCTCACTGACTGCTTCTGTTCTGAAAAGTCCTGATATGCTCCATGTTCTGACTGGCTTTCCTGAGGAGCTGCCCTGGGTTGTCACATTGTTGTGACATATCATGGCTCTCAGCGATGCTGTTTTCTGCAATTAATACTTGCCACTGTTTGTGTCAAAAGATGCTCACCAAATCAATGAAATATTCTGTATGGCTCAGTTTTTGTTTTACTAAGATATTTAGTATTTTTGGGAGCAGAAGCCTGTGTTTTAGATGTAAATCTGAGCCAGTGTAACTGATGCTCCAGTTGGGCTTTGCCGTGCAATGGAGGTTGAAGGCCACTGCAAAATTTTCTTCAGGTGAACTCAGATCACAAATCCGTGTGGGTGCATTTCAAAGCTATTGATTTTTCCTTTAAATCTGGTTTCCCAAGGAAATTACATGCATTTTTTTTATTTGCATGTTTTTCTCTAATAATTTCTGAACCATTCTGCTCACTATATTTGGCAGGAAAGTGACATCTGTAATATTATGAGTATTTCATGAAAATAAGTGCCCCAGCAGGTCCTACTAGTGCCTTTGCTCCAGGGAGGTGACAGTGAGAGTGTACATTTTCTTGGCAACAGAGCTTTTGCAGAAAAATATTATGGAAATGAGAGATTCTGTGGAAGTCAGGTTATTATTACATATTATTCCATAATCAGCAAACTCATTTAATGACAACTCTGAACTTGTTGGGCAGAAACATAGGACCTAAGAAAGTTACATGTGATAGGATCTAATTCCCATAGATAGTTCTGCATTCAAATTGTAGTTGAAAGTAGTTCAAAGCTAGTAGACTGGACACATGAATGTGTAATTTTCTATCACTAATGTGTGGGTGTGTATTTATGTCTGCCTTTATGGCTTATATTGTAGTGTTTGTGTATTGTACCTATTTCACATAGAAATACTTATGAGTATAGTTCTTTATTTGCTGCTATTTCAAGTCTCTAAATACATTATAAATATTGTCCATCTGGATTCAATATTGTTGTTTTTTTAGGGGAATAAACACCCCTTTCTTCTTTTCACTTTTCTTTCACAGCCTAGATAACACCAGTCATGCTTTAGACAGTATATGAGCAGCAAAGTACTCTCCAGAATTATCAGTTGATCAGAAATGTTCTTTGGTATGCCTTTAGTACTCAGTATTTTCAGAAGAGGGCAATGATATAGTGATACCCCAGGCTCTGGATACTTGAAAGAAGTGTGATCTTTATTTAGTGCATAATCTTCATTCTGTGAAAATCAGGCTTATATCAAAGATAGGTCTTTGGGTTGCAGAATAAATGTGACTGAGTAGTTGCTTTTAAAAAATTAGATTGTGTCTATAATCTGATTATGAAATAGTAATTTTATTCATAATTCAACATCCGCTAGGTATGTTTTACTCCCATATGTTGGTAGGAATTAGTACCTGAAAGCAAATGTTTCTTACAAATCATTCTGTACAGTTATAATAAGAGGACCACTGAATTTCCTGAGTTTAGCTGTCCCCTCCTTTAAGAGGATTAAGTTTTATTAAAGTTCAAGTGAGTAACTGATGAGCTCTCATTTGCTAGAGTCTTAAATGGAAGGCCTTCTAGATCAGCTTGGTATCTTTGCAAGTCCTAAAAATGTTTCTCTCTGTTCACTCAAATGTACTTTTCAGCATTTATTGTAAACACGCAAACATTTTCTAGTTATATTGTTTTAATGGAGAAGCAGCCATGAGTGATGTAATTCTACATGGTCATTTTCCTTTTCTATACAGCTGTTGCAAAATTAAAAAGCTGTAAAGTTACAAATGGCTTCACATGAAGCAATACACAGCATGGAATTTCCTGCCAGTGGTTAAAATAATACAATTACTTTTAACAGATGAAAACAGTTAAGCAGGTCCATATTTAGAAAAAGCCTTTCTTCTTCAAGTATCCCTTTAAAACATTTGACTGAAAACAAGTGAAAAACAATCTTGGCATAGAATATTTTTACTCTTTTGGGGTTTTGGCATGCAACACAGATCAAGAAGAATAATCATAGTGACAGGTAGGAAACCGGTAACAGAAAAGCTTTATTTGAGCACAATCCACCAGACGTACATCTTAGTTTATTCTTGTCTCCATCTGCAGAGTAAACCAGCCATATGCTTAGAGACATCATTGTCTTTTCTCTTCTTTTTCCCTCCCCTGCACCAAAAAAGAAAAGTCATTAGGTTTGACAAGAATGGTACATTTCGTAGTAATTACAAGGGAGCACAAAACAAAACCAGGCCAGTTTCACAATGTCCATGATTGTCCTAATGCACCACAGAGTGTTTTTACATTCTGTTAGAGGGAAATGGATTAATTGGTTCTTTGTAACTCCAAATTGAAATCACAGTGTAACCTGGTTGTGCTCAGCACAGGAAGCCTTTGGGGATGCCAAAGTTTGGACACGAGTCTGGGACACAGAGGAGTCCCAGAACTATTGTGTTCAGTGAGCTGTGAAAAGTCATTCAGAAGAGAAACACTCAGCATCCTTTATTTATTTGCATTGAAATATTTATCTGTGATGTGAGGCATTCATAATAGATTGTCAATCTCTTGTGCCTTGTGATGAATCTGGATGTCTTGCATTGAATTCTAAGTATTTTCTTCTGTGAATAATTTCATAATTGTCATATTTCCAACCGATGAGTGTTCCCTGACCTTTGGATCCAAATAATCTTTTTTCTTTTTCTTTTATTTTTTTTCCGAAAGGAAGGAAATATGAAACTTTTAATTTTCTATTTTAAAAAAACCCTCACCTACCTAAATTATTAATTTTTAACTTGGAGATTAAAACTCAATCAACCTGAAAATTCATGTCTTGCTGCTCTTTCCTGATAATTGAGGGAAATTATTTATGTAGCATAGATTAATATTGTTTCATGTTCTACCTGACATTCCCGATTAAAGTATGACTTTGAAATAGAGATGGGCTGGGACTGAAAAGCAACCACTCCAGTACTTGGAAAGCAATGTGTTAGGTTCTTAGTATCAAAGCTCACAAAGGAAGTAAATTTTCACTTCCATCTTGTTCCATACTGGGTGGCACAGAGAGAGAAATGAGCTTGGGAGATAACAAAACAAAGGAAGAGAACAAGGGCATGATAACAATGAGCAATGTGCATCCTCAGTCCTGAGCAATGACTTGAAGAGAGAGGGGTATTACAGAAGCTGTGTTTCTGGTAGAAAGACAGGAAGGTCTCTTGAAGCTGCATTTAACACTGTCATAGACCCCTTAGAGCTGCGCACTGATATAGAGAAGGCTCTGTGTTTTTTCACAAACTCCCAAATAACATCTACAGAAACACGTGGCATTTTCGGCATAACTCTGGGCCATTTTCTGTAGAGTAGGAAGCAATGCTGGCCCACCAGCACAGAAGGGTTTCTTCTGGGTTTTTTTGAGTGAGCTTCTCTCAGCCTTTTCTCTCTTCCGTTCAACTCTGACTAACAAAGGAGCTTGGAGACAAGAGAAAAGGCAGTTTGAAGAAGGTTGAGCAGTGCTAACCCAGAACACAAAGGGTGGAGGTGTATCATCTCACTGCTGGCATGCAGCCATCATGGTTATCAGCTTAATAGCATAACTTAAGAGGAAGAATTACACTCGTGACCTTCTGCTCCAACAGCACAAGCTTCTATCACTTGAGCTAAAGGAGAATCTCCATTAGTAGTTGCTCATTGTCACAGGGCACATATCCCTCTCTTGGGCCAACCACTTATAATGACAAGATATCATAAACACTTGAACAGCTCTGATTTTGTCCAGTAGAGGGAAGTGGATAGACACAAACACTAACTCAATATGTTAGAGAGAGATATCATCAACATATTAACCGCATCATGCATGATTGGCAAAAGGCGTAACGATTGCAGAACCTTGAGTTTCTCACCGCTGCCAAAATCTTTGTATTGACTAAGGATTATTTCCACTAGAATTGCTGTATGTTGCACTGTCACTGTTCTTTGGATTACATTACTGCAAGAAAAAGGTAATCTGGATCATAAGCCAATTTACCTTGTTGATGAAAATAACATTGCTGTGTTATGAGCAGCACTCATTAAGTTCAGTTTTTCAAATTACACTCTTGAGGGAAAACAATTGTTGAAAAATACCTTTAAGAGAGAGCTGGCAATAAGTTGCATTTCAAAAATAGGTACCTTTTTCCTTGGAAATAGGAATGGAATAGTAAATTGGGTACTGCAACAGAACTCCTCCAAAGTAAGAACTCCAAAGCATTTGGATGCTGGATTTCCACTTTAGTGTCGATCAGTATTTCTTGGGTAACATGATAAAAGTAAAATATTTCAGAACTAGCTTTTTTCTAGATCCCTGTTTACTTGCTTACAGTAGCCCAGTGGCTGTTCCCTGGGGAGAAAGACAGTAACTGAATTTAGAATTGCTCCTTGTCAGCTTTACGCTGTGCAGATACTACCTATCCGGTAGGAAAAAGAAGAAAAATGTTTGCCTGTTTTGGAGTCATGTGTTTGGATTATGAGTCTTTTTTTTTTTTTCTTTAAGGGCCTTAAAGGCAAAGATGTACCATTTAGTAGTGATAATTACACTGCTCTACCATGGAAACATGGCCAACTATATCAAGTATTCCTAAGCCTGCTGACAGGCAATCATCAGCCCAGTATTTGCTTGGAACTGCTTGAAGCAGTCCTCTTCTTTTCTAATGCCGAATGATTCTCCACAAGGTCCACCAGCTCCTTTCCTCTCCACTGGGATTTGCTGGATGTCCAAATTTTAAAGGATGCCAACTGGCTTGCAACCAGCCATTTATAGAGCAGCTTCCATTCCAGAGCCATTTTTTCCCCCAACAATTTTGGCTGTTTCTCATTCCTTTCTGTACAGAAGTCCCTGTAGAGGTTTCATAACATCCTGAAGCCTTCATCAAATGGTAAATTGGTATTCTGTTTGCCTGTCAAGAAGGATTAGAAGGAGGGATCTATTCTTCTTCTTATTCTCATTCTTTAATCACAAGTAGCATTGCCAGCCTGTCCACTAAATCACATTAGGCAAGGTCTAATTTACTTCTTCACACCAAAGTAGAGAAAAACTAGAAAAAAACAACCTCCCACTTAGGACATGTATTGAGAATTCAGGGAATTCCTGTGCTTCTGCAATTCTGTTTTACAAGTTAGCATTTCACTAGCATGAAAATGTATATTACCCCTGACTGCTTTTTTCTTCTCTTTTGAAAGTATTTGTACTTCCATATTAAGTAATTGTGAAGCTTTAAAGCAATCCATGTTGGTGAATTTCATAAAAACATGAAGAGTTAATGTCTTGATAAGTATTTTGATAGAGCAGTTTTCCAGTACTTCTGTGTGACTCTCACATTCTTTATCATCGCTTTCATCCTCTCAAAAGGAGTCTGGATTTTGCTGGAAGCTGAAGATGCTGTGTTTACCAGCACTGTTTTCACTGTTACACATATGTGTAGATCTCACGTTGCAGCCAGTATCACTGCTTGGGGGTGTAAACATGAAGATCAATAAATACATTCTCTAAGACAAAGATTCCTCTTTCTCTTAGAGGAGAAAGAAATGTCTATTGTAATGTTAGAAACCATCTAGAGGCATGACTGGCCTTCGAAGGAGAAAGGAGGAGATGCCTTGAAAACAAGGAGGGGAAGGAAAAGTAGATTATCCACAACTGGCTTGCTTCGTCCCCAAAACTGACCTTCTGTGCCTCACACTTCCATGTATGGAGTGCTGGCAAAATGACATGGTTAAAGTAGTTCTTTGTATTTTGGCATTATGATGATATATTTAGTGATGGGACAGACTATGTTAATTGCCAGAATGAGATTGTGAATTGTAACTGAAGAGCAGGCAGTCATGGCTGTCCTATCCAAATACAGAGCTGAGGGAGCTCAACGGGTGTTAATGCTGTGCTGCATCCTGCAAGACCAGGATGAATGCCACACATTTCCAAGTATAAGAAATTATGCATAAATGGGACATTCAATTATTTATGAATAGACTCCAAGTCAGTGATTAATTAGCATTTTAAATATGGTTGATTAACACATTAACCCTATTTTATGAAAACTCTTTTAAAAGATACATATTACATGTGCTTCCATTTGATTTCCACGTTTCTGATGTCTTTCATCTGTTAGATTACTGTGTCCTATAAGACTTTCTAGAATGTTTAATTATTTACTTTACAAATGCAGGATGTTATAATGATATTTGTAAAGAAAAAGCTAGGATAATGAATATACAATACAGTATTAGCAGCTTCCCCAACTGTTGACAGGAGGTTAGGGGGGTATGGGTGGAGGAAGAAAGAAAATCAAAACAAGATAATAATGTTGCACTAGATGTATACAAGTGAATATGCAATAAGCATTGGGAATAGTGTACAAAAGCAATAGCATAATTTACCATTCTGTATGAAAGAACTAGCTGAGGTGGTTTTGTCTGTATTGAAGGTAATGTTTGAAAATCTTTACTGGAAAGCAGAATATAACCTAGAAATGGTTTGCATTATCAGTTACAGAAGGAAACATTTACTTGTTTAATAATCAGTTATTTATTTCTGTTATTAATTATTCATCTATCTCTCAGCGATCACTAGCATCCCAACTGCTACTGTACCAAGGGCTGGAATTTACCTGCCAGACCTAACAATGAAGAGAAGTTTCTGATATGTGAACATATTGAGACCTTATAAATGGAAAAAGAGGGGAAAGCCCCCCTATTAGTAGCTCGGTTTATTTTGAACTGTTTGTTTCTGTGTAGATTGATTAAGCTCCAGAGTTGCCTAATAACCTAAGATACCTCTTTCCTGTATATTCAGATGGCAACCCACATACTGTTCTCATATAATAAAGTAAAATTATGCTGGCAGTGAAACTGTCAGAACTGACCTTTTTTCTGAGGTCTTGTCTCGTGACATACAGAATGGAGAAGACATTCAGCCTTCAGAGCACTCAGCATCTCATGAGGGTCCGTATTTAAAGTACACACCTGCTCCTCTGCAGTAAATACCACGATCAATATTCTTACATGAAGGCGTATGCTTGAATATTTTGTATAATTGGCTCTGTCCCCATTTCTGCAAAAGGATATCACAAGTGGTAGTGGTAGAGTTGACTATTTCCCACCTACATTGTTAAGGGAAAAAAGTCCTGCAAAGATCAAACAGTGCTTGGAATTTCAAAGTTAAGCTTTGTGTGGAAAAAAAAGGGGGGAGAAACATGTCATAGTGAAAATTGGTCAACTAGCTTTTCACCTGAGAAATGGCTTATTACCAGGGAAATCATTAAGGTATAATATATATTTATAGACCAAAATAATTGAAAAAGACAGAATAGACAATTCTTACCTATCTTAATCAATGAGATTATTTGTGCAAGTGAGAAGCACATCGTCTACAGTATTCTTGTATATTCACTGTGCAGAGAAGCAAGATAACAGTCAATGTCATTGTGCTGCTGCTCAGGTCGAAAGGTTTGATTCTTCTCCAGAAATTCCTCCTTTTCAGTGATGTTATTTTGCCAGCAAAACTATCTCTAACCTTCCCTATCTGAGGAAAACCCCAAACCACCAGGTATTTAAATTTTTGATTTACTTGCTTCTGCTTTAGGCCTTGAAATAGGGGCTAAACTGTTTCCTTTTTTTTGACTATAAGATAGTTAAAAAAATAAAGCTGGAGGTAGTGTGTCGCACTGAAGGTCCGTATCTGTAAAAGATGGGAGTTGGAGTATCTGGACAAGGTGTATGCCTTCATTGCATTAAGGCACTATGTGCAAGGGTATGTGAGTGCCATACATAAGGAGACTTGTGGAGCAAGTTCAGAGAAGTCATTATGATGATATCATTGCTGGTGGCCATTACTCTACATTACTAGTGGCCATTACTGTAATCTAAATGGACATTGGGAGGAGATTATGGTGAAAGGTGCTAATGGCTTGCACATTAGAGGTCCTTAACATATAAGCACCCAAGATGAAAGTCTATGTACAAAGAGTTAAATAAATTGTGCAGCATCTTCCCCCAGGGAGTCATTAAAGGTATTATGCAAGTTTAAGTACTCTTCTTTATCTGGGCTATTAGACCTTTCAGACTAGGAGGTCTAAAGGAAGAGCTCCTGAGTAGTGGTTTTCCCAGGTGTAAAATCAAGCCGGGGGCTGAGGCTGAAGGGTGGTGGGTGAGAGTGGAAGACCATCTATAGTTTAAGAAAGTAAATCTGTCAGATTTCCCAAACAGTGGAGAAAAAGCTGCTGAGTGCGTGCAGTTTTCGTGTTCAAGGGAAGAAGGTGCATCTTTTAGGGCTTTACTTTGGAATACAGTCAAATTATCCACCTTCTCCTCAGGTGAAAGTTTTGCTGTATTGTTGCAAATTTTTTGTTTCAATGTCTGTTTTTCAAAAAAAACCCCATAATTATCTAATAGTATAGCAATATGTACTGTGCAGGTGTTTTAGCAATGTGAGTATCTGCTGTCATAAAGAGTTTCCAATACCATTAACATAAAACTTTAGGCACTGCCAAAATCCTACTGTTTTTACTCACTGGCTTGAATAAATAATGGAAGACAGGAATAAGTAGAAAAGGGAAATAAATTCTTCCTCTCAGCAGAGGTTCCCTTTGCAGAGAAGTATATTTTCTTCCTTACGTATGCCTCCAGAGCTGATAGTAAAAGGAATTCAGAAACTTCAGCGAGCACACAAGGCAGCAACCCAGCTCTACTCTGGGAAGGATCCTTGGTTGTTACAACAACTCTCTGTAGGTTGGAGTTTACTTTCAGGCCTTTCCATTCATGGCCAAGCAAAATATATGTACAACTGTAGCATGTCTTAACAGTATCTAAAACTAAAGTATACCAAGAGAAAGGCATTTTGTATTTATGAGCCTATCTTTAATTATCTGATTTAAGGTATATGGCTGAGTCAAATCTATGTATCTGCAGAAAATTTTGCAAATGCCTTTCTACCAAGAAAAAGATGAGCTATTACTAAAGATAAATTGTTGTAATCAAAATAGAAGCCAAACAGCTCAAGGTGGTAGAGTGGTAAAAACACTAGTTAGGAATAAGAAATAGATTCCATTTGGGGTAATTCTGTATGGAGCTTAGGTTACAGTTACTCTTATGTTCAAATACCTACCATAAATATGGAGGAATTCCGGTCCCGAGTCCTCCGTACAAGTCTCGGAGTATGTAGCCAGAGAATGACACCTCCAGTCTGCCCCAGGGAGCTAGGTCTCCCTCCCAATGTAGAATGAGCCCAGCAGCTTGTTTAAGTCTTGTGGTGAGCTGAAGTCAATCTGTTACTAAAGTGCACATGTTAGCCCAGAAAGGTTTATCTTCCAGTTAAGGCATCAAATTAAATGCTTTAATGCCACTTTAATTGTCATGGACCAGGGAGGAAGAGGACAGTGTGAGAATATTTTCACAAATGCTTTATTGAGGGTTCATAGTAGCAAAAAAAAGAAACAATCTGAGTTTTGTCCCACAGTGCTTTAGTCTTCAAAGGCTGCAAATCCTCTAATTAATTGGCAGGTAGAAAATAGGCTGTACAGAAGTTAATTCACTAGGGGCTACAATTGCTGCGCCTGTGCCCTCGGTGCCTGTTACAGTCCTGATCCAAAGTCAGTTGAAGCCAATCGATCAGGCCCTAATTGCACACTGATTAGTATCGCTGAGCTTGGCAGCATAGTAAATCTTGAAGAATTAGGAGCCACTGTGTTTTTTGGAGTAGTTTTTTTCACCATTATGTGTGACTGATAACTTGCAGTGGGACTTAAACACAAATATTGTATTATTGAGAGACAACACTGTGTAATTGTTGCCAAGATAATAGATGAAATAGCTCAACTTCCTTTGGAAAAGTTTCAAAGGTTGAAAAGTTTCAGACAGGCATTTTTTGCAGGTGTAATGAAAGGATCAGTGTGTATTTCCCACAAGGGCTTTCATTTTTCATTTTTATCCTTAAGAGAAGCCAGTGGCGCTTCCTGAGTATTGTCATTGACTAAGGCACAAAAGAAGGAGAAAAAAGAAACAATTGATAAAAAAAAAAAAAAGAAAAAGTGAATCAAAACATGACTTCTTGTTTTCAAGAAGAAGGGCCAACTTTTACTTTATAGTAACAGCTTTGAGATCAGCAGCTGTGGGATTACATGGCAGAGGTTTGTAAAAAAAATCAATAACTGCTGCTGTTTGGAGAGAGGGAAAGAAAGGACAGCTAACTAGACCAGATTGTAACAGTTCTGCAAGCAGTCACAATGCTCACCTTACAACAGCGCAGCCCTGCAAATTATTAAATAATAAATCACAAAGTCGAACAGTCTTGGGTGGACAGAATGCGTTTGACTGTAAAGCAGACAGAGGCCTATGAATTATTCACATCTCAAGCAAAGATAAAACAAGCAGAGAAGAAATGAGAAGAATTCTTCCAAACAGGTTCTCCTGTACTGAAATATACCTTTTGATTACTGATACATATTTGGGGATTCAACCGGTCAAAGTCATGCCAGAACTAAGAAGAAGGAGACAACTGCAACCTAGGTTTAGTGCTATGGGAAAATCCTGGCATTAATAAGTAACTTCAGAAGTAATGTTCCTGTGAAATATCATTTTGCAACATTAGTATGTTAGCAATTAAGGGGGAGAAAATAGATCTCAGAAAATAATTGTCATAAAGTGTCAAGAACTCAAGTATGATATTTAATTTAGTGAACTAAGACTTTATAAGAGCTTATTTTAATTAGAACAGCAAGCTGGAAACTCAAGATCTGCTTATGAAAATAGTGGGAATCTTATGTTTGGTTAAGTTTAAGCATCTGACTTAGCAGAAATGGGAGGCAAAGAGTTAAAGCTGATCTTCAATGTAAAGACAAGAAAGAAAAGCAGAATTCTCCATTCTGAACTGTGGGGCTTTATTACTGGTTTATAACATTTAGGTTATTTGAACATAACTAATGTCCATGACTTACAGAGGAAACAAAATCGATCAAAACACTATTTTCCTTTGAAGTTTTTTTTTAAATTTTTTTTCCCCTTAGCAGGATTTCAGGCTTCCTGCACTTATACACCTATGCAGCAGAAAATATGTGTGGTCAGATCCTGCTGACACTGACTGAGGCCAGAGCAGTCTAGCCTGGGCTATTGATGACATAGATTCATTTAGCTTGGAAAAGACCTCTGAGTGCATCTAGTCCAAACATTAACCCAGCACCGCCAAGCCCACCACTAAACCATGTCCCTAAATGCCACACTGACACATCTTTTAGATGGCAGTGACACCTTCTTTATGATTAGTGATATGATTTCATAAAGGATGGTAGCATACTGCTGATGAGCCTAATGCTGTCTGAAGCTATAGAAAACCACCTCTCCTTCATTGTCTGCTTCTTGAAGACCAAGTTTGTGAATTTGTGGGAACATTTTCCATGACTTGCTTTGCATTACTATGTTTAGGAGCAGTGGTGAAATTGGTGTGCCTCATCTTTCAGCCTGTTACATATACTAACAGCTTTATTTTTGTATTAAGAGAGTATGATGAAGAGTAAAAAGGGACAAGGACCAAACTCAAGGAAAGACATGGCTAATCCTGCTGAAGATCCCTCTATGAGTGTGCTGGACACCCAGTGAGTGGTCAGAAACTTGCACATTCCAGTAACTGGAAGCAAATGTTCTCAATTTTTGAGCTCTTCCAGTGTCTCTGCCTGTGAGAGTTTCTCATAAACGTGTGGCCTGATAAGGAACAGAGTTGCTTTACTAGTGTAGCTGCCACAAACTGCAAGCACAGATGAGAAGCAGCACATGCGAGTGCCCGAGAATGGAAATCTGGTTTGGGATATGCAGGTAGGGCCTCCCTCCCCACACTTCCTCCAGAGCCAGTCGCCTCATGCCTGTTGTTCCTAACCCACAGTTGGTCTTTTTATTCTTTTACATGTAGACTTGTTGAGATCAGTTTTCTCAGTCTCCTGATTTCCTGCACTCCAGGCAAATCAATACTGACCAGCCCCAGCAAAGGCTGTGTCCAAGCCCTGCTCCTCGCCTTCCAGACCCACAGCTCCCCCAGCTTTTCTCTGCAGTCAACTCTAAATCTCCTCACCTCACTCCCAGCTGCCAGCACTTGTGAACCAAGTGTCCTCCTGTGCCAGTATGCATTTTCTCTTGAGCCAGAAGGTTACCAAAGCAGCTATGAGCTGATTTTAAGGGGTAACCATCACAGGGGTTTAATAAGAGTAACAATGAAATTAAATGTTGTAATTCAGAAGTTTGAGGAGGGATGCAAATGATCAGTGATATGCAGCAGAGTTTAAACGTGCAGACAAGCGGTTTCAACCTGATATAAACAAAGGTAAAACAGCAAATAAAAGCAACTTAAAAGGTGCATGTCCAATATAGCCAGCTGTGAGAAGGTGTTACTTCAGGACTTTCTGTAGTCTATGGAAGAGGGGTGAGTTGAAATGAGAATCTTTAGTGACCAAGATGAAGGGAGGCCAGAAGTAGTTATAACTACACAGCTGGAAACTTGTCTCAGGTATTTTAAACACTGAGGGACGCACCACGTCCAACTGAAGGGTGCTGATGCATCTCTGGAGCAACAGAAAATTCACTCTGGTATACCAGAGCTAAGCAGATCATTTCCTTGCCGTTACCTGCCAGGAGCCAGTACATTTTGCATTGTGTAACTGCCTCATTAAGCATTTAATGGATGCATTGAAATGAGCTTGTAGGTATTGCATTGAAACTTCAGTTCCTGTGAGTTACGGATTTCCTGAACAATGGTCAGTGGAAGCATAGGGTTACCCAGAGGATATACGGCTCTGATACTGTCTAAATACTTGAGGTGGACAACTGACCATTTTAGTAGCAACTAAAGTTAATGGAGATTCTGTACATGGGGCACATAAATACAACCTGTACTGACCAGCTTTTGATTCAGGGCCTGCCAGGACAGCAGGAGGTTTCAACCTTGCTTTAAACTACTTAACTGTGTTTGCCAAGAATCAGAATCCAGACATGGAAAATTTACATAGAAGCTGGCAATAGCACTGAAGTTTCCTTTCCTCTACAGTACTTAAAAGAGAGACAGATGCTCCTTTTGTTTTGCAAAAGTCTAGGAGAAAAATAGTTCCTATGAGGGCCTTCCATTTAGATGTGCCAGTAATACTGATGTTTAGGTCAGGCTTGCTCAAATCAGACAAGAGTCGTTCAGGTGTGTGTTTTGCCTTACATATTTACTCTTACAGAATATACCGTATGTAGTATTAAGATTTTGGCAACTGAAGTTTATTTTAATTGTTGCACTTTTAAAATTATGTAATAAACCAAAAGAACTTGATTAAAGATATTTTATACTTAAGAATTTTTAAAAAGTGTTGCAGCTAGGCTCTTTGTTACACATATGCAGCCTTGTTTAAGGGTATTTACTGCTGTTGCTTCCCTTGTCTCCTGGTTTGGGTGTTGCCATAGATATCTTCTGTCTTTGGGGCATTAGGCAAAGAAGGTACCAGCAACATCAGCCTTGGTTATGCTGAGCAGAAACTGTCTGATAAAGAAAAGGTGAAACTTGTTTTATAATGTTTCATTTTTCCTTCAGAAAAAAAGTGAGCACCTCCATAATGTGCTCTGCTGAGTACTATCAATTAAAGAGTTGTGAAGTGGATATTAGAAGATTATTTATAATACTGTTATATAATGGCTTAGTTGGACTGCACTGGAGAAATTAACATGACAGAGGGATGGAAATCATATTAGAATTTGGATGTACTTGAGAGTTGATGAAATTATATTAAAAAAATACCATTCAGAATAAACACTAATGACATGCCTTTTTATTGATGTTTAATTCAGAAAAGAAGTTAATGCATGCCTTGAAAAGCAAAGAAGGACTGCTTTATGCTTAATAATTTGCTTAAACTGAATTTCAGATAGAAAATTAATTTGTTCTTAAGAACTAGATGACTTTCAAGCAGGGAAAAAAAGTTATAGTATTCGCTTCTTTTTTTGAATACCAGTG
The DNA here is from genome assembly GCA_013396655.1 of Campylorhamphus procurvoides. Classification (NCBI taxonomy): domain Eukaryota; kingdom Metazoa; phylum Chordata; class Aves; order Passeriformes; family Dendrocolaptidae; genus Campylorhamphus; species Campylorhamphus procurvoides. The sequence goes on from WBMV01000309.1 coordinate 1,694,752, forward strand.
CTCTTCAGCATGTTTGAAATCTAAGAACTGGTTGGATGGTTGTCTCGTGTGGGGCTTGTGGGTCCCTTCCACAGGATTCTGATTCTATTAATACAGTTAGAAACTTTTGGGATAGAAACAATATTTTCCCCTCTTGGTTTTTGGAAACGTGGTTTGCTTCTGACCATCCTAAGAAGGGCAAAGGCCAGTCAAGGTGTGTCAATGGCCATGGTATTGAACAGGCCCAGAATCCTCATACAGCACAAAACACAGGCACACAGGATCTCTTGCAGTCCCCAAAGTCCAGTGTTTGCTACAGCGAGCTCTCCAAATATGTGCAACTTAATGAATGAAAGGTTTTTAAACTGCTAACTTAGCCAATATCTGTGATTAGACTCTTTTGCTAAATCAAGTCAAATAGTCTTTGATCTTTTTTTTTTCCTTCATGTAAAGCTTTCCTGGCCACCTCTTCTCTGCAAAGAGCAGGGAGTTGGATAATTATGATAAATTCTGCAGCTTAATCTGGTAGCTGTAAGTAAAGTTGAAAGGTCTGAACTAAGATACAGGAGTGAAGAATAAATAAAACAGGGGAAAAAAATTCTCTACCAACTAAGGATGTCCAATTTTTACTATTTTGGAAAGAATATTGCTTTATTTTAGCAGGTATTCCTCTTGGGAAGACCCTGGTACTTTGCTATCACCTCTAGTGCAGCTTTCTCCAAAGCACAGATGCCCTCGCCTCTGCTGTGGGCAGCCTGGACACACCCATGGCCTCCCACCACTCTCAGTGACCACTAAGGGATAATTTTCAGAATTAAAAATATAGTTTAAGGTCAAGCTAGGCATTTTGGTTGATTCAAAGCAAAGCATATTACTTCTTTTGAGGAGTTACATAGCACTTGTTTAATCTTTACTTTTAATTTAGATCTCTGCTAAAATGA
>WBMV01000309.1:1700671-1824713 GCA_013396655.1 Campylorhamphus procurvoides
AAACAGGAGAAAGCACTCCTGAAACCTGTGGGTGAAATTCACTCCCCGAGGCAGGACGAGTGTGTGATGTGCATCTCTCCAGCCCGTCTGGGATACTTGGGTGCCTGGATTTGTGTCTCCATATCAAGAATGACTGAATAGACCTCACCAAATAAAATGCAGCTCAAATCTGCACCTGTGCCAAGGTGCCAGGACCTGAATCTCATGGGAATCTAAGTAATTTCTAGCTTTTAAAAATAGAAGCAGAATAAAAGTACCTCTATAAAAAGGATTCAGTGAAAATACAAGCAAGTAGCATGTTGTATTGAATACTATTAGTGTATGGAATGAGGGAATTAATGGACTGGGGAGTTTTCTTCTAACCAGCACTGATTTTTCCAGTGATTTTACAAGGGTTTCGGGACACAAATGCAGACGGGAAGCAGGCGAGGTTTGGGGGAGATCACAGGGGAGCATGGCTGTGGGAAGCACTATTTCTGGCCCCTACAAAAGCGAGTTGTGTGTGGAGAGGACAAGAAGAGCAAAGGGTCCTGCACTGTCCGCCTTCCCCGGGACTGTCGTTTTGATCTAGCCGGCCGCCTTGTGCAGTGCTCATCATCCTCTCCAGGCGCTTTATGCCTCAGCCACACAGAAAACCCCATCTGCTCCATTTAATGATTTCTGTTTGATGAATTTTTCTGTATTCATAAAGGGAGATGCTGTCACAAGGGACAGCCTCAAGCACACCCACCCCTACAATCTTTATCAAGCTCCGAGCCATAATCATTCAGGCTCAGCTCCTAATATAGCACAAACCCTGCAGAACTGGGGGTTCACGGGCAGCCGGCTCCTGATTCTTTCATAAACTGTAATTCTGATGCTGCAGGTTTAATTAAGTACGTGGCAGTTAATCAGCCACTGAAAACAGGGGCCTCCGCTGGGGAATTACCTGAGTGAAAACAGACCAAACATGAAGGGGTCCCTTGAAACTCTAGCACTTGCGCTTCTATGGTGAAATGGAAAGAAAGTTATCAAATAAAATCTGTTTGCTTGTGGCTGTACTGTGACAGCTTTGTTAGTCCTAACAGATGACAAGGATTATTCAATCAATATAGATTTACCTTGAGAGTTTTGCTGTTTTCAGGCACCTCCAGGAAAATGACAGCCATTAAATATGTACAAAGGCCAGTCCAGGGCCTGTGGCCTCTAGCTTTAAGCTGCTGCCTTTTCTGAGTTATGTCAGGATCAATTTTTTCTAATAGATATCACTTATCCTACATGATAATCAGCCTATCATAGTCCATTGATTACATGACAGCCTGATTTAGGTCTGGTCTAGAAGATAAGAAACACAGGGAAATCTCTTGCCTGGATTGTCAGGGAATTAAATTCCTCTTTCAGAACTTTCCCCTGGAATTATTTTGTATGCACAGAAGCCAAGTGTGATGTTTTGACCAGTTCCCCTCTTTGATACACCACCATAACTCCTTCGTAGCCCCATGGAATTGCAGGGAGCAAGAGCTGAAGAAAACTTGGTTCCACCACATTTTCATCTGAATTATGGAAAGGTAGTCAGAGGCTATTAGTACTGATTGTTGTTCCAGTATGAGGTTTTGTTTCATTTTGAAGGCTCCACTAGACTTGAGCATCATCATATTTAGGGAGATCCACAATTTGGGATCATCGTCAGGTGAGCACTAGATGTAATAAAACAGAAACTTGCACAACTACAAAGACAACTACTGTTACAAACTAAGTGTGAGATGTCACCTTATTCTTATGTGACCCCAAACATCAGCTTTTTCTTTCTGTTAACAATGTTTTCTCGAGATATCTTGGTGCTGATGCTGTTGTGCTTATGGTGGTTCTGTGGTTGAGGTTCCCTGTTTACCATCGTATTCAAGAAGGCTCAAGGAAGGCATTTGTATCTGAAATGTCTAGAAAGCCATTCCATTGCTGTTTGCTGAATGAGAATTAAGTTGCTGGAGTCACACTGGTGGAAGCAAAGGAAACACACTCCGTTCTTGTAAGGGATCCTTTAAACTGTCACCTTGGTGTTCTCACACAGGCTTTACTTTCCATCAGGGTTTGAATTAATCTTGGATATCTCCTTCTATAGAACAGTCTCCTCTCTTTAGGTCTGTGGAGCCTACTGCAAGTCTTACAAAGACTTCGCAGAATTCTTCATATAGATATGACATAAATCTGGCTAAACATGTGATAATGTGTTTCTTTGGTTTGGTCTGCAAATTACAGATAGATTTCTGAAACTGCACCAAGTGGCCTAATATTTCTTTTTGGACTAGGTAATTACCACGGTTGCCTCATGGCAGGGATACAAGTCCCAAGTGAGAGACAAAGTGTCTGTAGTTAATATCTTTAAAAATGTGGTTTACTCTGTGAAATTTACTGACAGAGGTGTAACATAAAAAAGTTTCAGCTCATGAATATACATTGATTTGGAAGTTTTCTTGGTTAAATATACAATTTTGTCATCTAGGAATATTTTAACTTGCATGAAGAGGAATGTTTAGAAATGCACTTAATATAAGCAGTAGTACATGAAAAATACAAATGCAGTGGTTTGCATCCTGTCTTTTCCGTTTCATTTAAAATGTGACATGCTACTGTTGTCCTTTAAGGTGTTATAAAGTCCTGATTTTTCTGTGTAGGGCTTCATATTCCTGAATTTTCAAAGGCAGTACCATGTATGTTTCAGATATTTCTGGCTACCAAGTCATTACAGTCAGTGAGGTAGGACAGTAAGCTCCTACTTCCCAATCATATTGGAAAAAAAAATTAAGTTAAAAATAGGCCTGCCTGTTCATATTTCAGTTTGCTTCTGTTATCATTTTTGACTCGTCGCTCATTCAGATTCCAAACTGACAGTACAGTAATTTTCAGAGCAAAATAAAAAGTTTTATACCCAGATGTGCTGTTGGAATAGCTACCACATCCATTTGTCATTATTGCTATTTGCATACAGTTTGGTCTTATGATTCCTTCATCTCTCAATCTATGCTTCTAACCCAGAGTACAATAATTCTCAGTCTATACTGACAATTTTATTATGACTATAGATCAAACATACATGGGAGTTTTGGTTTTTTTTAAGTTTGTTTTCACCACAAAACAATTTGTAAACATAGCAGAGCTCTGATTTCAAGCAAGAGGGTGAGAAACTGATTTTACCGTGTTAAAGAGCAGACTTGTTTTCACTGGGGAACCTCTGGTTTCTCTTTTAAGGCCCAGTTAATTCTATTTTCTGTAGCTCTTTTTCACATAACATCTTTTGTTATGTGTTTATTTTGAAATTTATAAAAGATCAAGGTATAATAGATCACATCAATGTATGGTAGTAGATAAAACTGTACTACATTAAACTTTACAATAAAAGTAGAAATACTAATGAAAGTTGTGCTACTATATGATCCAACTATCAAACAAATCAAATCTATGTTTCATGTGATAAAATACAATGAAGTCCAAATATCATGGGGGAAAAAAGGCATTTTTGTTTCACTAAGGTGTACATGTTAAATAATCAAAGGATTCAACATGACAATATGGTTATAGATAGTTATCTTAAGTGCCTTCTGTGGTGAGGAACCGAAATTAAGAACTTGAACAAAACATGATACATGAAAGTGCAGGTTCTACAAACACTGGGTTGCTTATTAAAACTACTTTGATCCCTCGTTTCTTTGATATCCTAGGTCTTATAAAGAATTCACTTTCAGGGGTAAATATAGGTAGTTCAGAGAGACTTTATGACATACTGTACATACTGCTCTTCCAGAGACACTTTTTAATTACTTAAAGAAAAAAAAATGTAGCAAGAGAAAAATGCTGATAGAGTCACTATCTACTGATGTTAGTTTTGAACTGCTGATTATTTTGGTGTAACCTATTTGAATAATTCTCTTCTCGGAAGCAGGTCAGACTTGAGAATCTGAACAGATCTGCTAACATTCCAGATTAGCAGAATGAGATGTGGGTTCACAGAGCAGATGGGGCATGTGATTGTCCCTAAAGAGATCCCATATTTGCTTGCTTCTCTGAATATTACCCAGACACCTGCTGGAAAAGCTGAATTTTTACTGCTGTTCACTACCTTGGTTCCCTGAGCAGGACTGCTGGGAATTTCTTGGAGAAGAATCAATATTATTAGCGTTTATTCTCCTTTTCAAATCACTTTGAGACCCAGTTTTCTAGTCACTGAGACCTGCATGAGACTGGAGGTAGTTCTGATGAAAAAAGATAATGCTGTTTTTAAATACACTGCTTCATTTTTTTTACCTTTGTTCTTTAAAACTACTCTCAGCAAATCCAGGGCAATATTACAGCTCCTGCACAGATTCTTGTGTTTCAGAAGTGTGGGTTTGGATCATGACTTTTCTGTTGAGGCTTTTCTGCATAACGGGATGATGCTAAACCTGGTGCTGTGATGTGGGGCTGAGTGGTGGGAGAGATCAAGTAAAGATAATAGATTAGGGTTTCTTTGTAACAGGTAACTGCATTGTAGGCAAAACCTTTTATTTTATAAACTTCAGTGGGATTGTCTTCCAGCCCAAAATCTTCAACATACATTTTTACACCCAGGAATGTGAAAGGATTGCTTCTAATAAGCCCCATTTCCCCAATTCTGAATGCTATGTGGACAAACAGGTATGGCTTGTGTCAGAAGTCTAGTGATTATCAGCTAACATAAAATTCGGATTGAAATGAACCCAGCGAAACAGAATCTTAATATGCCTTGGGTATTAAGGGGGAAGAGGTTCTTGTCATTTTGGTCACACATGCTCTAAAACACAAATAGAAAGGATGGGACCTGAAGCCAGATGCTGAAAATACATTGCAGTCAGACCCAGGCTCCGATAAATAGTGCACTCATATTTTGACCTGCATATTTTTGGCTTTGAAATATGTCTCAGACACTCACTATTTTCTTGAGTCAAAAGGAAATTGCCAACCAAATGAAAATTAGAAATTTCTAGAAGGTACTCAAGTAAAAATCCTGGCCCAGCTTTATTAGATCAGTTCTGTTACTTGCATGACTTCTCTCTTTTTTTTTTTTTCCCAACATGAAATTTAAAAGCATACAGCAACTTCAGATTCCTGGAAAAAACCTCTATTAATGATAAAAATGGTCTCACTGTCAGGCAGACTGTTACTGTCAGAAAATTGCCACATTACCAGAGCTGCTTCATTCGGAAAATGGGACTGTTGCACTGCTGAAAGCCTTTTTCCCCCTCTCAGTACAGGTACCTGATTAAACTAGTATTTTCTTTTTTTTTACCAGAATTACCGGTTATGATTTTTTTTGATTAAAGAAGTTTAATTAACAGATATTGAACACAGTCTGGGAGGATATTCATGTTTCCAAAACCCAAATAGATCCCTCAGTACAGGTTCACTTCTGATTTCTTTACAAGCCAGAGGTCTGGTTCCTTGGCTCTAAATACCGTTTTACGGCTTTGAGCTGAAAAGACGACTGGCAGCAGCAGAACACCTATGACACCCCACTGAGCAGCTCTAATTCAGTCCAGCCCTGTGCACCACTTACACACAGAGGCTTTTGGTGAAAGTGCAAATCTCCCCACAAATGCTTATTAGGCCAGGTGTCTGTATCAAATATCAGTGCTCAGATTCCAGTGCCTTGTGAAATGCCCACACATGCAAGTGAATCTCTGTAGAGTCCTTTGTGCACAGATTAACCTTAGCCTTAGTCTATACTTGAAAAATCAAGTAGAACTTTCCCTTCTTTCCTGGGTCTCCTCACATTTCTATTCACTGGGTCGAACTGTCTTTCATTAGTTACTTGTCCAATAAACTACTGCACTTTAATTGATCTATTAATCTAAAGGATAACCATGACACAGCTTCGTAATATTTTGAAATCCATGGTAAAATATTTGTCAGAGTTTTGTGAATCTGCAAAACCATTCTGTGATCAACCCATATGATCTAATGCAATTTCTATAATAATTTCAGTTTAAAATTTCCATACCCAAAGTCTTTAAAACTAGTTAATGAATGTCCTTTTGCAGATGATTTATAGATTTATATCAACCTTGCGTATTTTTTATGTTATGGTTCTTGGAATAATACTATGAAACAGGTGTCTGTTTTCCCTCCTTAAATCCTCCAATGTCTTTGTGGATAGCAGATGATTGACAGCTATTAAAAAAAAAAAGTTTTGAACCAAGAAAAGGACTTTCTAATTTTTAAATTATAAACTCTACTTTCTGTCTTCAATATCTCATTGTGATCAAGAATTTAAGATCTCCCTTTGAAAGACTTTTATATTAATAAACCATTTCAGACATGTTTAACCACCTCACATATAATAGAATTCTTTCAGACACAGAAGACATAAAAGTAATGTAGTTTTCCTTGAGTTGTTATATCATCGTAAGAGTATGCAAGCCTCACATTAATTGAGACTTGAAAATGCATCTAATTTGTCATTTCCAGATAGAAGGGAACCAAAACAACCTGCCTGTAAATGCAGTCCTGTTTGGGGTAGGTCTTTGGAGTGTGCTTCACTCTTTTTTTCTGTTTTATTTAAGTGACTTAGATCAAACATTCAAGCACCGTCTGTAACTAATATTGTTTCCTGGCCTAAACAGATAATTGCCCTTCTGGATGTATAAAAGATGTCTCATGGAGCAAAGTGAAATATCATTAATAAAGGAGAATGATTTACTCACGAATTCTTCAAGAAGTAAGATTAATAAGCCATCCCCTGGTGTTAGATATAATCTTCAGATCTCTCTTCACTGCATGACTTATTTTTGCAACAACTGCACTATTCAATCATTAATCATTACACTCGGTGAGCAGTTTATCTGTGCTAATGTGCATGCTATACACAAACAACAACTCTTTCTTACACTTGATGAAGGAGGAGGAGGAAAAGTAGGCCCTACAGTGTGATGTGAATGAAATAAAATGAGGTTGCCATATGATACATACGTTTTTATTCCAGATATAGCAACTTCAGTTAGAAGCTATCTCTTTCCTAATGAAAGCAAGATTGCATTTCAATGTGGAATGATGGCTGTAAAGGAGAAAGCGTGTGTGGGCCTTAAAAATACATCTGCTGTCTTACCTATTCTTGTGAGAGTAAAGGAGACACAGCTTTGGACCTTACCAGCGTGCCAATAAGCTAAGCTGTATTACCCAGAGCACTTCAGCTGTGCTAGCTCTGAACTCTATGTGGGCTAATTTACCTTGAATTTAAAGCTATTTTTACGTGGTACAAGCCTGAGCATAGACAACTCCAGAGATGAACTGACGAGGGGGTGAGAACCGCTTTGTTTAGCAGTTGTTGGCTGATTTTGGAGCCTGCACCAGCCCTGTGGGTGTTGGCAGTCTGTATCGGGGGGGTGCATAGCAGGTCCCTCTTTGGTTTTCTTACTAAAAATGATATGGCAGTAAACCAAACATTTTACATACCAAAGGGTTTTGTCATAAGTAGTAGAGCTGAACTCCATTAGCAGTGATAGAATAGTGCATACCACACAGTCCAGTTTGGAGTTTGTCTTCCAGCAAATTCCATTCACTTTTGCTTCATCTTTATAAAATTGACTTGCCAGACTGCTAATGAAATAGGCAGTAAAACTGTCATCAAAGAGGAGACTCATAAGTTCAGGATGTAATACTTCTGATATACCTGAACCTATAATTATAATAAAATAATAAATATTATTAGCTTCACACAGTCTAATGTAAAATTCATCTCTTATTTTAAAATCTGGTTGGTTTTCATATACAGATATCCGCCACTACTCTAGATGCACAAATAAGTTCTGTTCAATTTGTTTCTTCTAAGGACTAGCAATAAAGATTTCTGTTATATTTTTATTTTTCTTATTGTGGATGCTGACAGCCATCTGTCAATTCAGTTAACAGCTTTGTGGCTTAATAAAGTGCTCATGATTAGGAATCCATTGTGTTCTCTAACAAAAAAGTAGCAGAGGGAGAATGGATCAGGGAAACCCAGATCCAGTCTCCTGAGTAAGTCGACTACTCTCCAGGTAATCCTGCATCTGCATTGAGTGGAGAGAAGTGTGGGATGAGATGAGACGAATCCTGTGCTGGTAAGGCCAGAGAATGAAAAAACACAACAGCGGAGGAAATGTCAAGTTTAGTTTGGCTCTCCTCTGACCCTGTGTAAGCCTTTAGGTGAGCTAAAGAGCTCAAGACTTCTGTAATGGAAAAACACTGTCTGAGGAAAAGTGAAAACACATGGGTTTAAGTGATTGTTAGTATTTTAGAGAGATAGCATGAAATAAGGAGGGGAAAAATTAAACATAGGAAATAGCTATTGCATTTCCACATTACATTATTTTGAAGTAATTGAAATTGTTCCACTGATTTTTGTTTTTTTCCGTTAGAGAACTTAGTTTTCAAAAACATTTTTATTCAAACCAGTATCTGTATATAGAGAATCTTTCCTAATGATGGCTTAGTAACTGGAAGGAAAATTTTGTAATATTTGTTGCCTTAAATGCCAGGCTTACCTCTCATAAAGAATCTCAAAGTGCTTTATAAATATTCATTACTGTAGTACTACAGTAGCATTCTCATAGTGGAGTTAAAGTGTGAGGCACAGTGTGTAAGTAGATCTGAACTGGCTCTGGGGAAAACCCTGTGTTATATGCTAAGGTCCCACACATGAGGGATTTTAAGCTATTTCTTATGCGTTGCCTTTTTGGTGAGGACATGCCCAGCCACCCATTGGTTTGGAGGGCTGCTCAGTCACCTGTGAGTCCTTCGGAGCCAGCTTGTTTTCTGCACGCAAGTGTTGCTTTGTGGTGTGTCATAAGGGCTCTGTGAGCCAAAAAGCTCTGCAAAACCGCTGTTCCCTGCTGGCCCTGGCTGTCACTAGAGGGACAGGGCAGGAATCAAAGCAAACATCTAGCCTAGCTTGCTGTGCTGCAGTTTGGAGCTGGGAACTACCTACCTATTTCAGACATTTTAATTTTTTCTGCTGTCAATTAAATGAGAGGGTATCCTTTCTTCCTTTCCTTGACTTCTTAGTTTGAGGAGCTTTTCTTATCAGCTAAATGCCTGAGGAAACTTTAACAAAGCATGTTTAATTATTCTGGTAAGACCTGACTCCTTCCTGGTGAGGTACCTGACCCCAATAAGAAGGCACTTAGCCAAGAGAAAAATGGTCACAGCATCTCCGCTTTCAGTAGGAGTGGTGGTACTGGCTGCTTCTCCCATCCGGTGGATGTGATTGTCATATAATTGTCATATAATGTGGTTGTCTGGCTTCTACCAACACCCACCCCAAAAAAAGTGTGATAATTAAATGTGCACTGCAGCTATTGAATGACTTCCCAGTCGCAGAGGAACGTGCCCTAGTTTGGATCAAGGGCCGCATTCAGATCCGTAAGGTTTATGGCAGGTTCCCACAGTAGTACCAAATCCCTATTTGTGAACGAGAGAATCCTGGTTTGTTTCATATTTACAAACCACACTGTCATTACCACTGATGCAGTATCAGCTATGATAATTATCACTGTGCCTTCAGCTTCAACAGAGCAGACATTTGTCTGATCCATGTGGAGGGTTGCCAATTTGGCTTGCGGTATACTTGCTGAAATTAGATGGCTTTTTTCAGCTTGGATTGCACCAACACCCCCTCATGTTAACTGTGAAGGAATTAGTGTGGTTAAAATGACATTTCTTATGTTGTCTTATGAAATTTGAGTTCTGAATTATGAATTACAGTAATATAACTTCTGTTCCATTTAGTGACTCGGTGGAATGCAACGTTAAGATATTTTGACCTTTTTTGGCAATTGCAACTTGCAGAAGGTGGTAGCTGTAGATAAAATTAGAGGATACTCTCATGTTAACAAACTGAAGGTTGCAAAGTTTGGTTTTACAAAGTAAACTTTTACTCTTCCAAGCTGCCTGGTGGTCTACTCTGGTTTGTGTTTTTTTCCAATATGCTACCTATAAATCTTTTTCCTTAATTTGCCTTGAGAAAGCCTTCTTTAATAAGAATTTTTCCTGTGAATTTATCTTTATTCATTTGGAGAAAATAGAATCTGATATTCAGAAGAGCACTTTTCTCTAACAAGATTAATTTATGCCTGCATGTGGCAATAGTAAGGTTTTTGTCAGTCTTTAGCACTGTCCTCTTTTCTTCCAACTGCAGATTCACTGGTGTTTTTACCAGTGGTTTTAGTGGGAGGAGGATTAAGCCAATGCTTCTGGAAATCCCAGCTGGGACCTTTTTCCATGTAACAGTCTGGGACTGAGCCACATGGAGAACCAAGGTGCCTGTTTCCTCTGTATAATTAAGACCATACCTCTCAGGAGCCAGGGAGACAGGTGGGAGACAAAAAATAAATCCTGGTTGTGTGAAATCTAGTGAAATAAGTTTGTTGGTCAGTAATTCTGGAAAGATAGCTTTATTTTCTAAGTCAGGATATAGATGCTAGGAGTTGCCTTTCCCAACCCAATCACTGGAGTAGGTCTTACAGCTCCCTGCTACAGCATTGGATCTTGGGTGGAGTAAATATACAAACTGGCTTGACCTCATGAGCTCCTTTTATGGTTCATTTTCATCACTGTCCTTTATGCTGGTCTCTGTGGGATCCTGGAGCTGACCCAGACTAAGCAGTAGAGGAAGGGCAGGGTGTCCCTTGTGGGGCTGTTATGGCTGCAGCCGAGCAAAGCCTCTTAATGATTCTGATAGATTTGCCCGGGCTTACAGTGGGAGAAAAATTCACCCTGCAAATAAAGAGCAATGGCCAGTGCAGCTCACAGGAATACACTGAGCAACTTAATTATGTCCAGCACAGGTTCAAGCAGTATCTGTAGGTAACATATGTGACTTCAGAGCCAGAGGTTCAGAAAAGTGGGTTCTATATTTTGGTGGACTATAAACTTGCAGATGATAGCAGGCATTAATCTAGTTAACACTAAAAGCAGTTCATCAGTTATCCCATGGAAAATAGAGTTGTGTCCTGTGGTTGGCATCAATCACTGGAATGGATCAATGTTTTTCAATAAGAAATAGAACAAAGATATCATTTCTTGCCAAAGAGATATTTCTACTGGAAATGGTGGTTACTGGCAACATTTTTGTTTTCATTGAAAACTCCAGGACTGAAGATTCTTGATTTTCAGCCTGTCAGTTAAAACACAAAAACTTCTATAGAAAAACTTTTGTGAAAGCATTGTTCTCATAAATCTCTTTTATGCGAACTAAAAACATTTCCTGCTTAACTTAGTGGTTTCTAAATTTAGAATTTTTACCTGCATTTTGCTTCTGGGTAGTTTGTGCCCTGCTGTTACTGAGAGCACTGTGACATGAGTGGCTGTTCTAGGACATGCCATGTTGACGATGCAGTCTCAGGTTGCCAACACAAGTGTTTTGAAAGTGCAGGAGGACAAATTCAGATTCAGTTGTGTGAAACTTCCGTGAGTTAACTTCACTGTTGTTTCTCTGAATTCATGGAGTGTAACGGGCCATGAATCAGTAATTTTCATTCACAAAAGAACTTGTTGTATATATTCAGGTCCTCCTAACAGTGCTGTAAGCAGCATTGCCTATTAAGCCTTTCTAAACTAGTTAAACTAGGTCAGAGTGAGGGAAAACTGTACCAACATTATAATTAAAAGACACCAGTATAATGATCCTAGATAGCATTGTTGTCTTTGTTCCCATGAGTCACTGCCTAACAATATGGTTATTTTAGCTCTGTGACTTCTTCAAAAAGAAGAGCTTTGCCCATATCTTTACAAAAAAATTATCAGCCATCTCTCCCCCCTTTCCTACTGGATTATATGCTGTAACTGGTTTGCTAGAAAATAATTCTGCACATTTTAGCGTCTGTCTTTTTTGCCCCTTATTTGAATTACTAATGTCCCTTCCATTTCCTTCAGTGCGTCCACGGGTAAGATCTGCATCTTTACCAAATGCAAAATAGTAGCTCCCTGAAATGTTGCCAGGAAAATGCTTGCCAGGTTTGGGTTATTTTTTTTTTCATTGAGTTGATTTTTTCCACCCCTTTTTCTGGTGGGGGAAGGGAGTAAATGAAGCACCCAAGATTTTACGATTGGCCCTAATCGGTTTTCATAACAATGAAAGAGTCCCTATTGCATGAATATTAAATTTTGATGAAGCTTTTTTTTTGAGGCTGTAGATTTAAGACAGCTTAGTTACCAGAACTCCTCTGCTCTGTGTCAGCTCTCTGTGAGATACTGAATATTATAATTTCGATATTTGCTGCTCAGATGTCATTTAATATTAATATGCAAAATACTCATTCCCTTTAAAAATAATGTTCTTATTGTATGATTTATTTGATGTGGAGCTCAGAGTTTTGTCTTTTCTCACATAAAATAAAGCACCTTTCAGAGGGAGATGATCTGTTTCTTCCCGTATGTGTGGCACAAAATGTCAACATTCTTCCTGTCACTCCAGACTCAGTGAACGGTGAAGCAAACATCAGGCACTGCCTGTGTTGAGAGCAGTGGGGAACTGGCGAGTTTTTGTTTTCAGAAATGTGCACTGTGAATCTGGAATGTTCAAGGATTTGCAGCCATTGCAAAAATGTCTTATTCGTCCTCCTGAATTCTTAAACTTTGATCAGCAATTTTTGCCCCTCAAATTTGGATCTTGTGCTTGCAAAAGTACAGAGTCAGACTGCTGGTGTTACTCCTGCATTCGGCTCATCTTTTCTCTGATAGTGGCTCTAGACAGAACTTGCCTTTTTTGTGCTTCAAATCTCTGGGTCTAATCCTATAAACACTTACATACTGCACTGCTTAATTTAAACATCTACATAATACCATGATGGATTTGATGAAAATGCTTACATAAACAAACACTGGAATATACATGTAAATGGTAACATTAGGTGTTACCCTGCTCTTCTAAACCTAGTGCAAAAATCTCATCCACTTCATCGAGAAACAAGTCCTTGTCCAAAAAAATATGTGCAATTTAAGCTTCCCTGGGAACTGATTTCATTTAGGGCACTGCTTTCCCTGGGGGAGCTAGCTAAAGCATGCTGAAATCTGTTGAGGGCCTGGCAGGAGTGAGTAACTCTGGATTAACTTTAACTTCCCAAAGTTGGGGGGGAGGGGAGGTTACTTGGACAGCTTTCTCTGTCTTTGAAATCTAGAATCAATTATGTGTTAATAACAGTATTAACTTTATATCATATTCATGAACATTTTGGAGGTTTCCCATGTTCTTCTTGAAGTTTGGAAATCAGAACTGGACAGCTTTTCCTAATACTTCCTGTCAGCATTACACATAGGTGCATTATTTCAAATGCACTTTTCATCCTCCTTGATTCCTGTTCTCTGAGGTCCATTATGTCACATCAAATTTTTTCACTGTGATGTACCCTATTTGTGAGGCTTTATGAGAAGGCTGAGCCAATAAGGTTACATTCTGAGGGAGAAGATAGAAACAAGTTATGAAGAGAAGTAAAATTGGCTAGTGAGGCTGGTCTGGGCAAAGTGAGCAATGTGATAGAGCTGTCATGGGAAGCTCCTGTTTCTCAAGGAGGTAGCAAATTTGAGTTAGGAGGTAAGCAGAAATAAATAGAAAGAAGTAAGAAGGAATTGAGCTGGATGGGAAGAAGGAGAAGAAGAGAAGAAGCAAAGTAGGTCTGAGGTGGTCAAGATGAAGAGTCACTGTACAAGTGACCTTGTTGTCTACGAGTTGTGGATGATTGAATCCAGCCCAGAAGCAGTTCATTAAAGCAGCAAAGTGGTGTGGCTGGGTAGGTCCTGCTGAAGGACCAGGCTTGTTCTGGCACAGTTATAAGCAAGGTTTTAGCCCTTCTTCCTATCCCATCGCCAATTGAGATTGCTCATTGTGGTACATGCTCCCACTGCATGTGGTGAGGTTGCATAGCTGGGTAACCATCCTGCATTTAAAACAGCTTTGTGTCCAGTCCTGTTAGCTCATAACTGTGAGCATCTCTCCTATTATTATAACAGCTCCTTTGACGTTGTCCCTGGGAACTACTCTTTATTCCATGTGGGAAAATGTAGGGAAGGGGGAAGGGTTGGTGTGGAGCAGCACAAAGCAGAGCCCAAAGAAGGGCAATGGAGCTGATGAAGAGTTTAGAGCCACAAGTCTTTTGAAGAGCATTTGAGGTAGCTGGGGTTGTTTAGCCTGTAGAGAAGGAGGCTCAGTATGACTTTCCTGCTCTCTACAATTACCTGAAAGAAGGTTGTAACAAGGTGAGGGTCAGTCTCTCCTCCCAGGTAACAAATGATAGGACAATAGCAAATGGCCTCAGGTTGTGCCACAGGAGGTTTAGATTGAACGTTAGGGTTGTCAAGCAACAGTGGAGTCACCATACCTGGAGCTGTATAAAAGACATGTAGGTGTGGCGCTTGGGGACATGAGTTAGTGGTGGACTTGGCAATGCTGGGTTAATAATTGAATTAGATGATTTTAGCAGTCTTTTCCAAGTTAAATAATTCTATGAGGAATGCCCTTTGATTTCCTGAAAGTCCTAGCTATGGCTGATAAGCCTTTTTTAATCATAATGTGAAAAAGTTGTCTGTTAATTGCTTTTGCAATTAACACGGGGGGTGAAAGGGAACATGATTCTCTGTATGTGCAGTTGGGGAGCAGAGCTGCAGGAAGACAAACATCCGGCCTCTCAGAGGGAATTTGTGGCAAGTCCAAGAATTGAACACAAGTCCTAAGTCCCCAGCTGCTGCTTTAGCCACAAGAATCCTGTCATTCTACAGATAGACTCTAAATACATAGTGATAGATGTTTATTTTAAATTCCAAAGCGTCATTGAGAGACCTCATTGTCCTTGGCAAATATTTAGGGATCTTAAATGCTCCTTAGGAATTTCTGGCATAAGGGAGATCAGTTCTGTGAATTCAGTGTCCTAATCATGTATTCTTAATTTTTTTTTATTTTTGCACGTCAGAAATCTTACAAATACATGACTTTGTGAAGCCTTTTAGATTTGTGTGTCTGCTCCTGGTACCTGACTGCATGAGTTAGGTGTGCATGACTGCACTACAAAAGTGCATACAAAATCATCTCTACTCTTGTCTTTGACCCTACAAGGAAAGCTACTAATTTTGTAACATCCTTCAATTTCTTCCAAGAGAAATCAGTGAAAGAAGGGTCTGTAAAAGGTAATGATTCTTCCTATGCTATATGGCGTTATAAGTCAAGAGTAATTAAAAATTCCATTTTCTTGCATTTATTAAGCCTTTCTATCAAATTATAGTATAACAGAAAAAAAGTCTTGAGTTTGGACCTGATTTTGTCTGCATAAATGGGATAAATCTGGTCTCCCTAGATGACAATTCATGTGGTAGAAAATTTGTTCTGTTCCCAAAACAGCACTTCATGTTCCAGTTGAAGCTGAGTTGTTATCCTCTAATTTGTGTCATTGAAGCTGTACCTTCAATAGTGAGTCCAGTTATGTCCCTGTTCTGTCTCCTCATCTATTCCTGTTCAGAAGTGATGTTGAGGAAGTTCAGAGAACTATCATGATGGTCCAGGGCCTGGATTACCTGCCCTGCAAGAAGGAACTGGGGAGGCTGGTCTTGGTTTTGTTCTGGGTAAGGGACTAAAGGGTCTCTAATAGCAGCTTGCAGCTCCTTAAAGGGTAGTTACAAGGATGACAGAGGCAGTGTCTTCTCAGTCCTGACATGAAACATACAAGGGGTAATAGTTGAAAACAGCAGAAAATAAGAGGTTCTGGTTGGCTATCAGGAAACATTTCTCTAGGAGGGTAGTACAGCAGGGGGAAAAGCCATGGCCAATTTGGTCCAGTGGGAGGTTAGACTAGAGACCTCCAGAGGTTTCTTCCACCTAGCATTTCTTTGATTCTGTTACAGAGCATGAATATTCAGTTCATTGACTGTTTTTTCTAATTTATATTCTGAGTTTTTAGTGTGATTTTGCTCAAGGCCAGGTTCTACTGCTTCTATGTTAAGAAGTAATTTTAATCCCTTGTAATCAATAGGACTATTTTTGGGCCGAAATTTCTGGATTGCAAAATCCACACATATCTGTGTTGCAAATCCTAAAGGGGTTTGATTTCTTTATTTTTG
The DNA here is from genome assembly GCA_013396655.1 of Campylorhamphus procurvoides. Taxonomy (NCBI): domain Eukaryota; kingdom Metazoa; phylum Chordata; class Aves; order Passeriformes; family Dendrocolaptidae; genus Campylorhamphus; species Campylorhamphus procurvoides. The sequence goes on from WBMV01000309.1 coordinate 1,716,737, forward strand.
TTCGTTTGTTGTTTTGTTTGGTTTGTTTTTGTCTTTTTGTAAAACACCAGACATACTTACTGAATGAGCAAATAAGAAAATTGCTAAAGGTGAGGGAGCTTGATGAAGCTTGATTACATCTCATCTTTTAAATTCATGTACTGCTTGTTTTTCTTTGAACACATAGTAGGTTTCTTTAAAAAGTGATAATTGGGTGTGTATATGCAATTTATCTTCTCTTAACCCATTCTTGTGACCTTTTCCTTAAGTAACCTGATTGAAATCTCACTTTTTTAACTTTGACATTGAAAGAAAATTTATTTTTCCAGAAGCCAGGCAAATTAATATGAATTTTCACTCTGTTAATTTTGCTTCCTGGACTTGTCTTGAAAACTGTTAGGAATGTGATGAAAAACATCGAGTCTGTTGATTCTAGTGGGTTACCCAAAACACTTCAGAATTACTGCAAAATGATAGCACAACCATTAGAAATGAAAGTAGCACTTGAAAATGCTTCACCCTTCATGGAAGAGACGTATGCAATCTTCTTTTTGTGCCTGATTCAGACTTAAAAGTTTGGACTGTGATTATTACTTCAGATATTTTAGGCTGTCCAATAAAGTCACTGAGCTAATTAATCCAAAAGGTAAATTACATCTTTCAAGTACCTAGATCCCCCAGTATATAAGGTGGCATTAAGTACACCTTCAAAAGCAGAAATAAATAAATTAATAGCAAACCTAAAGGGATCAGTTCCATCATGGTTTAATTAGACACTAGAAATTATGGCCAGAACGAGCACCATGTCCTTAAACGTAGCAAGGTCCACTTTTTTTCCTGAAAGGGTAACATTTGTTTAAATAGTGTGGTCTGACATTAGGTTTCATTAGGTGTAAATGACATTGCAGAGCCTCAGGCTTTAAAGTGGCTTGAAGAGGTACAGGAAGGGTATTTTTCTTTCACCTGTCACCACATATTTTCCTAAGCTACTGGCCAGTAGCCTGGCATTTTCAGCTAATGGGAATTAAATAATACAGCTGTAATACAAATGTTGTTTGTTGTTGCTTGATCTTATGTGGCAGTCATTAAAGTTTAAATAAAAATCTGGAAAGAGAGCCACATAATGGTTAAGGACCCTCAGCTAACTTTGGATTTTTATGGCCTTCTCATTACAGCTATTATACACTAACACAACCACTAATGAAAGGCTTGGAAACTTTGCGTGGGATGAGGCTCATTTCAGGCAGGAGGAGGAAGTGACCGTCTGCTCAGAAATAGCTGCGTGTGCCAACCCCTCACAGACCCCGTCTGTGTGTCTGCCTACTTTTCTAAATTAATTTACAGCTGGATTCATCTAGGCTTTGTACTGGGCTGCTGAAGAGGCCACCCTTGTTACCAGTGGGAACCCCATCCCAGTCCAGCCTGCCCTCTGGGACTTCACGCACACCTCCCAGCCCTCCAGGAAAATCGCCTCTCCCCCAGGGCAGGGCTTGCTCCAGGGATGGGTATTACCAATGCCAAAGGCCTTTGTTAAATCCTTTCTAGCAAGAGGTGCTGGTTTTATGGTACTGTGCTCTCAATTACACCACTGATATAATTTCTGTGTTAGTTTTTAGTATTTCTTCCCTGCAAAAAAAAATTTGCTCAGTCTAATACCTTTTGATTCTCATAGTTCAATTTATTTGCTCACTTTATGAAAATTGTACATCCCAGAGATAACAATTGTTGCTATTCCTGGTGAGAAATTTTCTGTGCTCCTCATAAGAAAGCAATTTCAATTCTAGCGAGACAATGTACAAGTTGTTTTTGACTGCAGTGGTAGTAAAATAAATCTTCTCACAAGTAAGGGGGATTTTTAGCATCTCTTTCTGGGCACCTTTTTTTTTTTTTTTTTGCACCCCAGGATGCTCTCTGAGGCTTACACTCCTGCCTTTCACAGGCCCGCAAGAAGCCAAGCTGCTTCTTTGTGCCTCCATCTTCCCATCTGTCAGAGAGGCATCGCAATGCCTACCTCCCTAGTTAAGTACTTTGAAGATTATTGATGTTGCAGCAAAGCTTTTATATGAGCATTTGATTCTAATATTTCTTCCTTCCACAGTATGTTTTATTCAGGCCAAACTCCTACTCACTTTCCTTACAGCTAATGGAGCAGAGAATCCTTTATTGTGGTTGTTCCCCATTGCGGTCTGAGAGGTCTGTTTTGATATGTCAGCACAAGGAACTTTTCTTTTTATAATTACAGATTTTGTCAACCATTTTGACTACTAATCGAGCTGCAATATGGATTATTGCCTTATTAGTAACATGAGCAGTTCTCCAAAACACGCAGCCTGAGGCAGAGCCTCATTATGGAAGACTGCAGGCCAGTTTATTTAGCAAAGCTGTAAGGAACTGGAAATAAGATCTTATACTGGGAAATGTTGAGTAACCTAAACTGTAGGCATAAAGCCCTGCTTCCCTTAGGGACACACCCTATCCATAGGTATTTTGCTGTTCATATAACTGGTTATGTGTTAGGAGAGAATCCACTAGTTGGTGTTAAAGCAATGAAAGAGGCAGCCAGCATGGTTAGGAAAAGGACTGTGAGGTACCTCTCCTAAAACCTGCCTTCTGAGGAAGACACTTGCCTCAAGAGGAGTGAGAAAAGTGGTCAGTGACATAATTTGAAGGCAAAATTAAAGACTACTGCTGAACATTAAAATATTTCTTCTAGTTCCCCTGAGATTTTGCATGGAATTCACTATGCTCAGTGTGAATGGCAGAGGGACTATATTTATACTTGGTAAATTGGCTGGATTGTCTCCTGGGATTTGAATTGTTTAACACAGAAAGCTCTTGATTTGAGAATATTTTGTAGCATCCAGTGGCAAGATCCACCCACAACCCCTCAAGGGATGTATTCAAAAGAATATGTCTAATTTTGCATCATGAGTAGCTGGAGAAAAATACAAGCCAGGCATTGAGGCTGCATGATTTGAAAAGCAATAAAAATTATGAGATATAATTTGAAATTATCAGAATGAAAGCCTTATCTTAAAAGCATACAGAATTGGACTCAATATTTTGATTAGCACTTCCTCCCAACCTCCCCACCCCCCTTCCTGGAGTAATTCTGTTCAGGTCACTGAAACTTTTTTTGAATTATGTTGATTTTAGTAAACATTTCTAGAGGAAAGAAAAACTGAATGCCACTCCCACTGTTCCAAATGAAATATTTTTATTTCTTCAGAATTGCATAATTCATTGGTATTTTTTCCTCAAGATTATTGTTACCTAAATTATTTTTAATGATACATGTTTTGCAAATATAAGTGTTAATCTATTACATATGTAATTAAGGCAGCATATTAAATACTTTATTGTATCAAAAATGTTTGTATATTTGCTGCAAATTCTTCATTTCTATTCAAATAAAAGTAGAAAGCTTTTTGCTTCTCTTCTGCCTAAGAACTGGCAAAACTGATGCAGTTTTGACCTCAATTATTACTCAAATTTAGTAGCCTTCAAATTGCATTAAGAGCACCATAGTATAGTTATATTTCAGACTTTCTAGGCACCCGGAGGAGGCACATGTACCTTTAAATGTCTTACTCTGAATTTAGCCAGAAGTGAATCTTATTTTTGTGTATTTATTTAACTACCTGGGCAGGAATTATTTTTTTTATATAAGAATGTTGCCTGTAATTAAGGCACAAACAAACACTAAGCCACTTTGTTGTTGGTCTACTTTAAATGAAAACATTGCATTGGTATAGAATCACTCTTGAAGTATTTTTTATCTTATGGAACTGTTTCCAAGCAGAAATCCTTCAAAAGTACATTTTTCATCCACTAAAGAAAACATTCTCAAACTGAAGGACTTCTAAATGTGTGTGATAGCAGGTAGAGGAAACAACTGTATTCAAGGAACTAAAAGGAAAATAACCTAGGAACAGTCTAGTTCTGTTAGAGTAATCATTTGCTGTGAAAGTAGGCTGAGTTTTGAATGTCTGAAAATGGAAATGGCTGTGGGTTCTGGGACAGGATGGCAAGGGATCCAGTGGGGTCAGCTTCAGGGGCTTTGAAAGGAGCAAGGTTTCCTCAAACTCAGACCCATCAAGGCTGTCCTGTAGCTGACTCCTAAGCAGAGAGGCAAGAGTCACTAAGTGTGGTACGAAGACAAGGTCCAGTGTCCTGTGTCCTTGGGTCAAAGACCAAAGGGAATATAGAAGGGGAAAGAGAGTGATGGAATGCTTTTATAGTTCATATTTTATTTACAATAATTAAGGTTTATTTTAAAACAAAACTTTTTTTCTTCTTTGCCTCGATTGATGTCAATATTGACTTCCTGGTTCACAGTTTTATTGTCATGTTCTTGTTTCTCCCTACTATAAGAATTGCCAGACTGTGTCTTCAGCTACATCCTGTTTTCAGCCTTGTGTGGTGGTCAGTCCTCAGGAAGAGGCTGAGATGTAGGATGCATACACAGCAGTGCTTCTCCTAACATGTTCTGCAGGTTTCAGTAGTGGTTAGTGATCATCCACTGATGGACCTTTATCCTGCATGGATTTGTCTAATCCTACTTTGAACTTCTTAATACTCTTGGCCTCTACAATATCCTCAGGCAACAAGTCTTGCATGCTAATTGTATATGGTGCAGTGTTTGAACTGTGGAGAGGTATGTGAAGTAGGTCCAGCCTGTCTTTGAAAGAATGATAGCATGATTCATCTTTGAAACTGGAAGACCTGCGCTAATAGAAGAAATTTTGAATTGCAACCCTGAGCACATAATAAGATGTGACAGTGAGAAATTCTGACTTGCCTGAAAATATGTGGAGGCTCAGAGGACACACACACAATGTAACATGGACTTTTTGTGTATCAAGGAAGTTCAGTCATCAAACTCAGTGTAAAAGCTTTTGCTATTACTGTTTGTCTTCACAGGGGGAAGTTGTGCAGTGCAGGTGGGGAAACTTTCTGTTTAATTTGTGCTTTTGTGTTTGCCAACGTGCTGGCATCAGACAGAGAAAATGTGGGGTGCTTGGCTGTTCTTGCAGGGAGATGATGAGGAACGTACAGCCATTTTCAACTGCTCCAGTCTTCTTTTCAAGTTTACTGTTTCATGTATCATGTTCCTCAGATTATCCCAGGAATATCTGACTGAGGTTATGGATATTTCTTTTTCTTGATGCCCTGTTTGACCGTCAGCCAAGGTGCAGGGAGTAAGGGAGATTTTTGTTTTAGTTACAGTTGCTACTTCATAACAATGTGAAAACAAAGGCTAGTGGCACCCAACTGTGTTACCTGGGGAGTCTTGTTCCTAATTTGTTTACAGGAGAGGTTCAGATTTCTGTATATACGTTTTTCATTTAGTGTCTCTGATTCCTCTGCATGTACCTGTACAGGGCATATAGCCTATTCATCCCAGAGTGGTGGATGACATAGCAATGCTATCCCAAGGTAAAACTCTCAGTTAGGATTTCAGTAGAGGTACTGAGTAGACACTCTCCTCTTTGCCAGTATAGGTTCAGTGCAGATCTTGTAGACAGAGAAAATTTGGGTCTTCCAAGCAAAGGGAAATCCAGCTGAGACAGAGGGATCTAAATCCTGCCCAAGAGGTATTTATCCCCTCTCTTTCCATGCCCCTATCTACAGCCAAGGATGTGGCAGGGGTGTGGGCTGCATGCTGGTTGCCAGCCTTACACAGCACGTACAGAGCCTCGTGGAGGTACCAGTGCAAGCTCTGGACCACGTTTTGCAGTGAGCAGAAGTAATGGGTGCACGTTAAATGTTGAGCAACGCAGATGTAATGAGGCAGCAGTACCTCTACATCTGTCACATTGACATGAAGCTGCATTTAGTAATGCTGAGCAGGAAGAGGATGGCACTTTGGCCCCTAGCAGAAACTAAAATGTGAGCTACTTTAGTCCCTTTGTCCTTTTAGCTGTGGAGAACCTAATTTTAGCACAGTAGAGAGTGTATGTATATATACACACATATGTATATATACACATTCAAGCTAAAATTTTAAATCATTGAAAAACCACAAAGTCTTGAATTAGAAGAGAGGTCAGGGAAAAGTTCGTGAACCCCAGCTGGTGCAGCAAACACAAGCAGCAGCTGATTCACCTCTCCTCAGTTCTGTCAGAATGGTGTGGCTCAGCAGAACTTCAGCATAACCATAATGACAGGCTTCTGCTAATGGAGCCTCATCTTGCACATACCCTTGGCATGTAGTGTCTACGGCCAGGCACCCTAACTCTGGCAGAGATGTCATGTTTTACTCAAAAGAGTACTTTGTAATTTAAAGTATTTTAAATTGTGGCTTATTAGCAACAGTTCCTTCCTGAGTTGTGTGTGATGCAGCTGCATTTGATGCCATTGCTGTATCATGGCTGGAAGCACATGGCTTGACTCAGCCCATAGGATGCTAAGGCAATATTTTTATGGGATAAGTAAGGGAGCAATGATTTTCCACATCTGTAAGTATCAAAATATTTCTTAAAGTTTAGCTCAGATCACTGCTCACCAACTAGAAGCTTTTAGTTTCACTTAGTGTCAGCATCTAGTTGTGCTTTTCCTTTAATATAAATAATTCTGATCTTATTTTTATCTCATAAATTTGAATAGACTGTGTCCTTTTAGTTTTATTTTTCTTTGTTCTTCTGAATTATAGTACCATTGTATGTTAAAAAGAGAGAAGTATTATGCCAACTAGCTCTTCTGCAGAGGTTACAGAGCATCTCTTTATAAAAGGCCTTTTGGAAGACCAGTATTACCAGCATCCTAGTAGGTGTGTAGAAACTGAGGCCCATGGAGGTGAAATGACTTTCCTAACTTTGAACAGTGGACCGCTGAGAAAGGTGGCCTGGAACAGAATTCTGGATAGATCTAGTCTTGTAGCAGGGGCTGCCATTATTCCTTCTCCAGCCAATTGTTGGTGTTATCTTTGCCTTCAGATGCCTCTGGTTCACGTGTTTTATGAGATGTACTATTGGAGGGACAGTAACAAAACCAGAGGAGAGAACAGCCTGAGATGGGAGCATGTTTGAGAGAAATGTTGGTAATCTTGATCAAGCTTGAGAATAGAAGAATTTTGAGATGAATTCTTCATTTCAAATCTCATTTTAAATGGCTGCATTTGTTGCCAACATGTATGTCGTAAATACACTTTTTGTTCTGGGTTCTTGCAGAGCTGCTTTAACCTGGCCCTGGTAAGACTAACATGGTATCCTTTCAATTACCTTGAGCAAAACATGCCAATTTTCTATTGCCTTTTTTTAGGCTTCCAGCTGGGCCTAAGAATTGAAACGTTATTAAAGAAAGCCAAGATCTGAGCAAATGTGCCTGTTATAAATTGTAATATAAACTACTTATAAGTATAGGTTTTATCATCCTAGAGTTATTTTGTAATTTAAGTGTTTCATGTGCCTATTGTGGAGATGGGGATGTATTTGGGTGAGGAACGCAATTATAAAAGCTATTTCTTTGCATGCCAGACTGTGATTATTCCAGATTGTAAAAATAGAAGTATTACACATCTGTGAAATACCTGACAAACTTCTTTGACAAACCAGATGTTAAGACTATCTAATACTTATTTTAAAGGTACACATACAAATGAAAAAATACACGCAAACTTCTTCTGTTGCGATGATCATGTTATTGCTGTAACATAAATTTGCTTTGCTTTTCATGAGTCCTTCAGCAAGGGCAGTGTGAGCATCTGAGTCTGGTTCCCATTTATTTTGCTTGGAATGTGTAGGATCATCTTGAATATCTTCCATTGTTATTTGGACAGTACATGTGCAATAGCTCTGTTAATGTAGGGCATGGAGACATACTGTAGGTATATAGTGTAATTAACTGCACAGCTATTCAGGAGCAGCTGTTCCCTATTGTTGTTGCTTAATGTTGTGCAGCACAACAAAGCCTTAAGGCAGCACTTGTTAGTATTTATGGAAACCCATTAGGCAGTCTGTGAATGAGCCTGCAAAAGAAGAGGAAATTCTGATAATAATAAACACAGGTTCTTGTTAAAGCTGGAGGACTTCAGCCATCCCTATCACTCAGTGCTGGGACAGGCTCTTGTCCCTTTGATTTATACCACAGAACAGGTCCAAACTCTTTCTCTGAACCAGGAACCGAAAATTCAACAAGTAAAGTTGTTTCCAAGGCAATGCTTTGCTCTTCCGATCCCGCTGGATTTTTTAAAGGAAATCAGAAACCTTTTCTACTGCAATTTAGTTTTGGTGCCAGGATGTACATAGGAAATACTATTTCCTGCCTGTGCTGGCAAGTTCAGTTATTAAACCACTTCCTTCACGAGCCAAACTTCTTTGAAGAAGAAATAAAGTTCAAAGCTTTTTTAAGAGACCATTTGTTCTTCTTATGTGCCTAACCTGAATGTTACGCTGTGTGCCGTATAAATAAAAAGAGCTTAATCTCTTGAAGATGGACTGGCTCTTATTCTAGGTCACTGGGTTGAGAGAAGCAGACACAGGTTACAACTGCATTTTCAGCAAGATGCTTTCTGAAACTGAAGGATTTTTTTGCATAGTTGCAAGAGAGGTGAGGGCCACTGAGCAGCCACAGGGCCCTGGAACAGCTTCGTGCAGTACAACAGTGGCTCTGGGCTGCTTGCAGAGACAAGGAAGCTTGTGCTGTCATGTGTGTTTATTTGGACACTGAGTCCAAGCGTAAGGCAGATACCTCAAACTACTTTCTTCTTTCTATCAAAGCCACCTCACTCTTACTGGCATTCCAGGTTTAGGTTTTAACTGACAATGCTGTGTAAAGATGAAAGTCACCCACCCGTTTGTGAGCAAAGATGCTGTGTGACTGGTGGCCACTCAAACTCAAGGAGGGGAACTCAGACAGTAAACATCAAACAGTCTAAGGGCAAAAATTATTCAGAAGCAAAAAATGTTTCCAGAAATCATTTGCTGAACTGCTTGTGCTCCAGCTTTGCCTTAAACACAAGGCAAAGTAAACAGTACAGAGACAATTAGTTGGGAAAAAGTTTCCAGTAAAGAGTTCCTCACTCTAAATCTGATAAAAGTAATAAGGGAGCTTTGCCAGGTGTTGTAGGCATTTTCTGACCTTAGAGCATGTTAGCAGTAAGGTACATCTATGAGGAACAGCAACAGTGAAATGTTTATTATTGTGTGCCTCCCTCCTTTTTGTGAGTATTATTCTGTGGGGCTGCTTTTCATCTGATCTGTGCTGCCAAGGCGGATAAGAGAGGTTTATATGATGTCAGATCTGAAACCAAGAAACCTGTAGACAGGTTCTGAGCAGTGATGCCTCTGGCAACTGGTTTCAAGGCAGAGCTTATGTAGAGTGCCTGAGGTTTTAATAAGCATATAGATGTCTGAGCAGCACATAAAGAGCATGGGAGGTGACAGGCTGACCCAGTCGCTTTCATTAATTGGGATCAAGTTACCTTTTTACATCTGGGCAGAACACTGTACTGGAGATTTAGGGAGTGAACAATAGGTTGCCATTGTCTCTGTGCACCGGGTTCTCAGTAACTAGTTAACTGGGACACAGAAAATAAGTTCACAGTAAGAGGGGATGTTCATGGCTGAGAGCACCACACTGCATAAATCATGCTTGCAAAAGTGCAAGCATGAATCATTGAGATCTTTGTAATGTGAGGTTCTCAAAAGGCCACTCTTCACATGCAAGTTCTACACAAGCCAAATAAAATACTGTATTGTAGTTTTCAACAGAGTTTGTTTTATTCTGGTCAGAGTTTAGGGCTAAAGCTTCAGGTGGCTCTATCAAATACTTCAGTAAGTGAACAAGAAGTATACAGATGTCTATAGAATTATCAACTCAATTGTAAGGATGTTGAGTTCATTTTATGACTGTTAAAAAACCCAGTCAGATGAAATAGTAGAAAATCTATGGCTGCTTGATCTGTGAGAAGTTAAATTAAAACCAAAAAGTCTGATTTGTCTTTTTGTGTAAGTTAAAAATGTGAATATTTCCTTTATTTCACTCTCAGATCAAGCATCTGAGATATTTCTGTCAGTGCAATGAGTATCTTGAAGAAAGGGTGACATATCCTGAAGAAGTTTACCAAAGCATGTTTTTAAGATTTTTTTTTTCCAATATAGAAAGAGCATAAAACCTCAGCACTACAGAGAATAACACAGAACTGTAGAAAGAAAGAAAAGACATTGCAGAAAACTTACAGATAGTGAATTAAAATCCCACATTTTTTGGAGACCAAAAGAAGATGATATTTTAGTTTATTTTTTTGTCAATGTGGTTTCCAAGTGAATCTTAAGATAGCCCAAATATATAAAAATAATAACTTAGGATCCGCAGCACAAGGTGCTTATAAAACAGGTATCTTTCTTCAGTATGGAAAATTTTCTTGCTGTGTTTTGACAAAACATTCCTAGAATTGGATTGGCTAATTTAAGAATAGAAAACCAGGTTTGGTTTTGTAGGCTGAAAAGTTTACATTTTGCAAAATAATTATTTCACTGTGCTACAAAATCACATTGCAGATCCCTGCAAAGCTATTTTAGGAACCGTTTTTTTGGCAGCTTTCCAAAACATTCTCAATTATGTTTTTATTAAGGCTGAATTGATTTTAACCTACTTTTTTACTCTTTGGGCTATATTTTGGTCATTTTTGATGCTTTTGCATAAGTGTAAGTCTAGAAGCCTACCTGAAAGCAGCTTCTGCTCTGGTCTCAAACATGTGAGGACTTGGATGTTAAATAGAATCATTCAGTATTGTCGGATTTGAAACAAAATTTTGACAGTTGGCAGAACTGTGGGTCTAATACAAGTCTTCCATCTTAGTTACAGTGAATGGCATCGATGACCACTGGCAGAGCAGAACCATGTCTTGTTAACACAAACTTGGTCTCTGCAAAGCTGAAACCATGCAATTAAAAAGACTGAAGTCCAGGTGTACTTGAAGCTTCCATCAGAGGGTGACACAGTTCCTGGCAGAGGGGTCTGCAGTTTGGTCAATTAAAACATATTAGAATTGTTTCTATAAAATATGTACTGAGGTATCAATAGTGAACATATGTATGTGTTAGATATGTGTGTACATTCTCCCATGCATCAGGAGTGGGTCAGACAGTGAGCAGCCTCGTGTCAGCACACTGCGTAGCATGAGGAAGAAAACTGTTATTTCTATTCTGTTTGTCTTCGTTGTCAGCAGTCACTGCCCTGGTATCTGTGCTGCCCTCCTGGGAGTACTCAGAGTTCGTGAATGCCCTGACCCTCGGGCACTGAGAAGCACTGGCTGCTGATCCTCTGCCTGGCAACTCAGAGTCCCTGTGCTGCAGCTTTCCCCAGGAGTATTTGGTTTGGCTGCTCTCAGCCCATTGGAGAAGCCTGTTCATGCCCTCTGCACTGGGAATTTGAATCTTGCCAGGGGTTGGTGGGTTCTGGCTGGTGATAGTGTGGCTGCCCGTCAAGTCCAACCTCATTCAGGGCTCCTGGGTGAGGTATATCACTGCTGCAGTACCTTACTCCTGAACAACAACTGTAACTTGCCACATACAATGGGCACCTTCCCATGAAACTCTTTTTTGAAATGGTAGATCAGATTAAAAGTATGAGCTTTGACAGGAGACAGTTTAGGGGACTTTTTTATCTAACGTTCTCATTTTCAGGCATTTTATTCTAAAATGGTCGTGTCTATTCATTTTATTTAAGGGAATCCAGTCTGGGTTAAAACTAATGAAATGCAGACTGTATTAAATTCCATGCTGTATTTTAAAAGTTCAATATAAGTATGCTTATTTTTTGTTACTAGTTAGTATTTTTTTTATTGCTGCAGATCCTGCAGGCTCTGCTTGGGAGTGGGAGCCCATTGTGCAGATAGCTATGAACAGACACAGAAAAAGCTGTCCTTGCCTTAGTGAGTTTCTGAAATTTGCACATCCCAGCATCTGAGCACAGATCTAAGTTTCTGTTCCATCTCTCAGTACTGTACTCTACTGAAAGAAATTACCAACCCATACTCCTTGAGAATTTCAGGGCTGATTCAAAATGAGAATGGCTTTGTCACCTCTGCCATTCTGGATTTTTTTCTTAAAGAGAAGAAATCTTGTATTTCAGCAACAGAAAGAACTTCCTGTGAAAGATCGTTTCTTGTATCACTTTTATTTTGTACTGATTGAGCAAAGATGTTTCGTGTTTAACTCCATCTCGTATTTGCAGCAAGCCATTGACAGTGGGTCCAGTCATTTTACTGAAGCCTACGGAGGGAATCTAAGTGGGTGTAACAAGCCATTATTTTTAGTGCAAGATATAGGGAAAGGTTGCTGCATGAATAGATTTGGCTGGTGATTCTAGTGCCACTTAATGGAACTAAAATGGTCAGTGTTTTCAGGTGTCATTAACTGCTCTAATTTCATTAGTGTATGGTCCTGTTTTCCAGACTACAGTTTCACTGTACAGAAAAAATGGCTCATAGGCTCTGGGTGAAATGTGTGTTTCCACTATTATAGTGCCACAGGAAAATGCCCAACAGTTACTTTGGGATCACTTAGAATAGAACATATCTTTGACCTCATGGTTTGGAGGGGTTAGGGGAGTTTTCTTTGGTTTTTTTACCTAGATTCTGCATCATCTTTTTCCATCTGAAAGTGTTCTACTGCACTGATCTATCTGACCAATGTATTATGCAGTTTCAGGACTTAAGAGAAGATTAAATCTAGTATGGAGGGTCTTATCTATTAACTGTTGTCAATTCCTAGTTCCCTTGCCCAGTGTACTAAATTTGTTCTGACTACTTTTGTTCATATATACATAACAAAAGGTGTTTCACGGTACAATCTTTTTATAATGGGAAAAAAATGTAAGGAAGAAAACATGTTGAACATTAAAGTGACAATCCTATTTAAACTGTTGGGGTGGGTGATTCCACCATCTGTGCCATGTTCTGCAGCACAGGGAAATGAAGAGAACCAGACAAGGGCTAGAGCTTAAAATTACATGAGAAAAAAATGTAAATAGAAATCAACAGACTGCTGAATCTTTATTTCATTTACAGAACTTGAAAAATATTACTTACCATCAGAAAAAAATAGCGCACAAAATTTTAAGCAAAGCTGTTTGCTGGAATAGTACATCTCTTCCTTTGGCAGTCATTGATCTATTTTTCACATAAAGCTATACAGTGTATTAGCTGTATATATTAGCTAGGAGAGTATGAGTTCTCGAAGGAACACATGGTTATTCCCAGCCTGGACGGCACTTTTTAAGCATTAAGAAATCTATACAACTGTTCAAGTGAATTACCTGGGTTTTGCTACTGCAATTTTAAAGCGTACTGTAGATTTAAACAGTCCCTACCACTACATCCCTCCAAAAATAAGAAGTTTCCTTTTTTATGGCCTCTTCATTTGCCATGCACTTTAAAAATGACAGTTGTCGTCCCTATGAAGATTAGAAGATCCATGTTGGGTATGTCACATGCTTTGATGGTAGTATTGCCCCAGGCATTTGTCATCCAACCTACAGGGATAACAATGTGTAATGGTGCTGCTTTTTTCAGAACACTGTAAGTATACAGATATTATTAAATTTTACAATTACCACAGGGAATGAATCAAAGCCTCCAATAAGCAAATGAACTATATATTATTGCCCTGCCTCTGTAATTTTTGTTCAGTACTATCTGATTGCATTTCTGTTATCACTTAGTTGTTTCTCTGCATGTAGTTTTATCTAATTTCTCTTTATTTCAGTCACTTGCAGAGGAGATAAATGGATTACTTCAGACTAATTGCTACTTGTTTAAAAAAACATCAACCCTCTGTAAGAGTTTCAAATCAGTGGTTTAAGCTAGCTTTTACTATCTGTGGTATTTATCTTGAAGCATTTTATCACTGTGAAGTCTGCTAATAGGTTATTTTTCTAAAGCCACTTTCAATTTTCCCTTACCTGATCTGCCAAAATTTTTAACACAAACAGATTATCATAGTTAAGTAGATAATGAGATATTTACTTCTTTTGATATCTCTATGGATTGGAAATACCACGTTGCAGCTGTGTGGGTTTGATTGTAAAGTGTCTGACAGAGAGAGAACTAGAATAAAAATAAATATTACATTATCTTGATTTCTCCATCCTTATGTGATGGAGGAAGCAGCTGCATTATTTATCTAATTGAGGGAATGTTATGAGTATGTTTAATTAAATGATGAGTCCTTAGTAATACTGGAAAAGTAAACAAAGGATAAATGACAAAATGAGCTCAAGTCAGCTAAGACGGTTTAATTTACAAGCGTTGTACCCTTTCTTATAATTATTGCAGTATGTGTTTGTACATTGGAATCAATGTGTCCAATCTATATTCAACAACATATCAATTTCTCATCCCGATTAGCAAGCTTTCTTCTTTTCCCAATGCAATTGGATAGTGAGCTCATGGAGCCTAATTCTCACATATCCATTTGCACAAATTTTCAGGGGGATTCATCTATTCTTACCTTGGTGTGAAGGCAAAATCCAGCTTCCTCTTGCTGATATATATAAAATTTTTGAAGTTGTCATGGTTTTAAAAAACACTCTAATCTCAAAGCGTGGAGTGATGCTTGAGTGGGAAATGGGATTGTTATAGGCCACCTGAAATTAAGCTTCAGGTCCACAAACTGCCTGGTTTAGTTTTCTCCCTCATTCTAATTGATGCTCACTGCAATAGATGAAGCATGGTAACCTCAGATGAACAGAGTCCCATTTATTGTCAGTATCAGAGGAAAAAGCACAGCAGAGGAGTTAAAAAAATTACAGGTCTTTTGCTCTCTAAAGGAGTGGTTGGCATTGCACAGTTAAAATATGGTTTTCCAGGGATGTAAGCTTTTATTTGTTGAAGGTTTTCATAAAAGTGGACAGAGCATAAAGATCCTGCAGGATCTGTGATGTGAATTCTGATGAGAAACATGTTCCTTGTGAAAAAGTCCTTATCTTTGCAACCAGCTACCTCAAAAGACTCAGTGAAAGCCCTAAGACATAATTAGATCATGGAGTTTGATCCCTGCCAAATTCATAATTTAAGTCAACGCTTAAGTCACATCTCTAACAACAACAACAACATAAAGGAGCTGCCATTAGTGCATGGAAGTGATGCTTTCATGTGCTAATACCCTGATCACTCCAATTTTCAGTTAAAATCAGGACTCAAGAAGTCCTAACTAAATCCTCACTCTCAATGAATTCTCTCAGAGGTGGCTTTTTCAAAGCTATTTCAGTTCCTTAAAGATATTTTTAAAATCCATTAATACATATTTTTCAGTCTTTTAAGTGTCTTATGCTAAAGTAAAGTTTAGAAAAAGTGTATTTTGCCTAAGGTTAAGTAACTCTTTGTTCAGAACTTACTTCAATAGATCAAGCTTTCCAGCATATCCATTCTTCCTAGGCACTCCCCATATTTCACAAATACAGCAAAATAAACATGAAGGAATATCATCAAGAAAAAGATATGCTGCTTGTGTAAGTAATTATGTCCCTTGTTAGTTCACTATAAAGTAATTTTTTTTTTTTTTTTCTCCCCACTCTTTACATTTCTTAGTGTGCCCTGAAAGGTATTTTTACTTAATTTTGTTTGGAAATTTGAAAAGCAAGAGAAAGTGAGGGATGATTACAGACTTTATTTAAGGGTTTGATTTTGGTTTCTCTCTGTTCTTATATCAAAGATAAAATGGAAGTGGTGGTGTCATGTTCAGGTAATGAGATTTTATATTAAAAAGAATAAATTAAGCTCATAAAGCCAATGGCAGGAGGGACATGAGGAACCATTTCTAGCTCACAAAAAGGACTTTATACATTAATGCAGTGAGCATCAAGAGTTATTAGGAGTTGAAATTCAAAGCTCAAAGGATGTCAAGTGCTTCAAAAGCAAAGGCTTATTTTGTATTGTTTATATTTAGAAGTGATCTGGAGCTCCCTTGAAATATTTTACCCATGATGTCAAAAATCAAAAGCATTAGGGGAAAAAGAAGAACTCGGGACATTTCCCTTGCAAACAAGAGTTTTGTCCGTGACACACCAGAGGGTTCCTCCAAGGTACAGATTTGTACACAGTACTACTTACCAAAAAAATACAAACATCCTCTCTGCTTAGCTGCTTGTCGTTGCTTGCCTCGAAAATTCATAGTATACAGAAAGGTTTTACTGTAACATTCACAACATTTTTTTTTTTTTCAAGTGAAACTGCAAATCCTGGAGTATCAGTATGTGGTCATTTTTTAAATAGATATTTTTTTGAAAAGCTGTGTGACATTTTTCTTTAATGGCTGATTTTTTTTTAATGTCGGCTACATTTTTAAAGCATGAGGCCTGGTTGTAACTAGCCTCGGCACTGCTACTGTACATCAGACTGTACTATTTGATCATTAATTTATCACAGTTCTAGCAGTTTGTTTGACAGGTGATAGTGCTTTCATCTAATGGCTACACAGCAAGTGTGTGGTGCACTAAAGAGTGGATGCCACTGACTAGAGTTAGAAATCAGCAGACAACAGCCACTTTGCAGAGCTTTATCGATTTACCAGAATCATTTAAAGATATGAAACAACTGGAATAATGAATGCCAATTCAGCTCACTGTAGGGTTTTTTTCGTATTTAGTTTGAAGTGTATTAATAGAGTTTTGTTACTAGTGGTGGTGGTGTTATTTGTAGTGGTAAAAGAAGTGCAAAAATCGAGGTGCAAGTTTGAATATTTGTACTAGAAATACAGTCTCTGTGTTCAGTACAGCTTAGGAAATTGGTGACTGGCAGGCGTATGAGACATGTTGGAGCATTATGAAAACCTAGCTTCTAAATGAAACCTTTCTTAAAATTATCTGCTGAAAATTTGCTCTGAATGAGGTATACAAATATAAATACTGCACTGATGGGGAGGTGCAAATAAGGGATAATGGACTTGGATGGATCTAGGACTGCAGCCGGACCATTTTGCGCATGGAAAGTCTGCAGCTTTGAATCTACCCCACAGTGTAGTTATGAGCAGGGGCCTTGTGTATACGATTGCTCAGATTGCTGCATTAATCCTTGTTTGCCAAAGGCCTGTCTCACAGTTGCTCTTGGTTTTGGTTGGCAGGGATGGTGTGTTACCATGAATTCTGGTTTGCTGCAGCAGAACCTTGTACACCTTCCAGCGAGAAACAGTATGCTGTAAACCTTTTAGCAGCCCCACAAAGTTCAGAGACTCTCCAGTCCTGAAGCTCTTGGCTACAGCAAGTTGAAAATGAGCTGGAGGTGGAAGGGGTGCTTTGAATTTTAAAGTCAGTGCCAGTAGACTTCTGCCCATGATGTTGACAAGTCATCTTAGGCCAAAGCACAGATGACTCATGAAAGTTAATTAATTTTCTGAGGTGCTGATTGCTCATATTTCCCACTGAAGCCAATAGGGAAACTCCCACAGGTTGCAGTGGGAGCTGGAAACTGGCCATGCAGTGTTGTGGGACATCCAGAAGAAGCGGTGTTAGCTTTTGTAGTGGAGACAGTGGGAGTTGCTTACAAACATTAAGGAAACCAAAATGATGATGATGAAATTTTATTTTCCTCCTCCTTAGTGGTTGTTACAAAAAATCACAAGTAAATAGTAAACACAAAGTTTTGTCAGTCATTTTCAGTATTTATTTTAAGCGTATCTGGATGTATGCACATGTGCTACCTCATCTCCTTTTAATTGCAAGTCACAGGAACATTGATTCCTGTGGGCTTGCCATGTACCTAGGCCTGAGTGAAATGAGACTTGAGATTAATAAGTTTTTACTAGCCCACTGCCTCTAGGTTTGTAGTAGCTCATTAAAGGCAATGAATTTGCATAAGCCTTGCACCAGGAAGGACCCCATTCCTTGGTTTCCCATGTCAGCAACTCATCACCACTGCACTGAGCATGTTGATCCTGCTAGTTCTTCTCAGGAAGAGGTGCCTAGTTCTTTTCAGGTAGAACTAGTGGGATTGCCACGTCTGTGTTATGTGGACTGCAGACAGAATGGTGTCAGAGGCTGACATGCCATAAAGCCTGAGATCAGCCTTTTGCTGAAGCTACAGAAATTTGCACTGGTTGTGGGGTATACTGGAATATGGGGTTCTTAATGTATAGATGTGTGTGTGAATTAGTAGAGCTTGTACAGGGTTGGTCATGAACAACTTTGCTGTAGACTTGTAAGTTGCTGCGCTGTCAATCTGTCACATTTCCAACATATCAAATCTTGTTTGGTTTGTTTGATAGAAAGTTCTCTAGTTACTTCTAAGAAAAAGCTGGTTAAATTTAATTGGTATTAAACTGAATGTGATATCATCTGCTCTGGTGAGGAATTAAAGCAGAACTGTTTTAGTAATAGTTTAAAAAAAAAAATGAGCTGTGCTTTCATCTTGCTTTCTCTCCCTTCACCATGGATTGCCAGTTAGGAGTTACTCAAAGTCCTGCTTAAGCTGCAAATCGTGTTCTGCCTTTCCCTTTGCCTTCCTGCCTACAGAAAATACCCTGGATGAGCAATTCTCTTCATTTTCTTGCTTCAGCTTGCCAGTTCCCAGTCCAGCTCCTCCTCCTTCCTCTGAGTCGCAGTTTGAGGAGCAAGCTTTACATTTTTGGCTATTGTGTTTTCAGGGGGTAGGATGGGTTTCCCCACAACCAGCCTGGTTATAAACAGTTACTTGCCTGAATGAAAAATCGCATCCTTGGCAGGTGGTCTGAAAGAGCAGTTGGCATGTGATGGAGCCATATCTTGTCTTATCTTCTCCTTTAAGTACTGCCTCTGATTCTGCAAGGTCTTTCCTTGCAGATCCTACTCATGTGATTTCAGCATTAACTCTAGATGCATTTCCACTGTGGTAGCAATGGAAGTGCTATGTGAATTTTTCCATTTGCAGCTGAATAAGGAGGTTGGGCTCAGGAGAGTAAATTCTCCTCTCCATTGCTGCTGAAAAAACCAGAACAATTCAGCTGGAATGAGTGAGGTTCTTCCAGCAATAGACTTATACCTCAGAGATCAAAGTCTGCCCATCTTCACTAATATTTTAAGCTATACTTCAACAAATATGCAAACTGCATTTTTGCCTTTTCTTTCGCTGCTCCTCACTCCTGCAGTTGAAGTCCTGGCTTGAGCCACAATTAATAACCCCTTTCTCTCCAACATAGAGATTGTTTGTCCCCTCCCCTTCCCACATGAAAATCCCAGGCACAGTTTGTGTTTTCAGTGTGATTAATATGTACGTCGACAACACAAATCCTGAAGCTCCATCCTGGGGCTGCCCATTCCCCCTCTTGCCACTGCTCTCATGGTTTGGCAGGTGGGGGCAGGCAGAGGGGGTGGCCTACGGGGATGCAAATACACGGCAGTGGGCAAGCTTGGCTTGGATCGGCTTATTTGTTTGTTGCTGGTTTTGCTGGCCCTGCTCATTAGAGCCTAAATCTCTGGAAAACATCTAGTGTGATTCATGTAAACACTAAAGACAAGTAAGGTTGTACTCACTGAGGGGAGGAATAAAACGTGGAGGGGAACAAACACTTTGGCGGGGATCGGCTGCCCACCATGGCACAGTGAGGACTGGGATGCAGAGGTATGCCAAAAAGCTCTTTGTCTCACATGCACATTAGGATAAGTAACATTGCTCCTCGCCATCTGTCTCTCTCTATGAACCTCTGCCTCATTCCCATGTAATAAGAAGATTCATAGAAGTACCAGCTGTGACCTTACAGGGAAGCCTGAGAAACTTTGCCTTTTTAACCAGCACTGGGAGAGTGAGATTTGGCACCGTTGAACACAGTTGTGTGTGTGTAATTTTTTGTTGTTGCTTTGTTGCTGTGTCTTCCCCCAGCAGCCGTGCAGTGTTCATAGGAAGATGAAAGCCCCCTTGGCAGTTCAGAAGAGGTTGGCAGCTGCCAAACATGGGGTTCAGTGGTCTACTTTTTTATACTGCTCTCCTTTATCCACAAGGTGAAAAGACTGTCAGATGCAGCAAATTCCTAGTCCCTGCTTGCTGACAATGGGTCAAGAGGATCAAAGTAAAAGGATTAGACTAAGTCCTCCTGAAATTCCCTCTTTGAGCATCTATATTCCTTGGGAAACTTATTGTGATTGTATAAAACCAGTTCCTCCAAATTTCACAATCATCAGTGTTGAGATATTTCAAAAGCACTTTACCTTTAAAATTTAAAAAACTAGAGTAAAAGTTTATTGCCTCCACTCCTTTGGAATTGTCATGCTGGAGGAACTTGGCTTTTCACTGGGAGTGTAGGAGTGTATATTACTGAGGCACTTGAAAATTGCACCCAATACCACCAAGAGCAGCAGATGGATCTGTCAGCTGTTTTGCTGAAAATGGTGAATATCTTCCCTGGAACATTCATAAGTTGCCTGAGGCAAAATTTCACAGTGGAAATAGTGAGATTTCTCTTTACATAACATTCCTAGTACTCACGAAAGTCTATGTCCCCTCCACCCGTCAGATTAAAATACCCATGAAGCAGATGATGATGAATAGGCACAGCTGGCTGTGAGAAGGGCATTTTCAAAAGTCCTCGGCCATAGGCTGACCACAGCCCATCAAAGTTGCAGCAAACAGCAAGTGAACAGTATCTCTGGAAGTTACTGTTGTCACTTATTTTCACGTTTCTGTGGAGGCTGAAATAGGCTCTGTTGATGACTTTGTGATTCCCTCCTTCCATGGGGTCTTAGCAGTAGAGTGAGCAGAGTCTTCCTCATGTGGTCATCTTGAGGACTGTGTGGGAATGTTCAAGTCAGGAATTGGAGGTGTTTCAACTCATGTGTCATAACATAGTCACTGTCTTTGATATTTCCACATCTAAGAGGAGAGCTAATCACAGTTGTGGAGCTTTGGGGGATCTGCTGTGCATGTGAACATATGTAGGTTCCCATGGTAGAGCCTCAGGGACAATTTGGGCTGCAGGGAAAGGGGCCACTCTTTGCATTGTGGAAAGGATCATTTCAGTAATACACTTTGGGAAGTTTCCTATCCGTTTGGAGAGTTTAAATTGTCTTACTGCAAATATTTGTGAGCCTGATCCAGGGCCCTTTTTGTTGGGCTTTGTTTCAGACCGTATGAGTAAGATTGATCATGTTGATTTTCACCAAAATAAAACAGTTCCCCCGAGTTAGTTTGTACATTTTGCTGTTTACTTATAGCTACAGTCCAAACCTGGCTTTCTAATACTCTATTGGAAATAAACATTACAGGTCCAGAGCAGCCTGCATTTAGCAAAGGGTTATCTACGCTTTCAAGTTAATTTGTTGTTAAGACAAGGTGTGAAATTAAACCCCAGTAATTATTTCTGAATAACTGTGCTCTGGAATAAGAATATCTTTTGTTCAGTGGACAGATGTCAATTAAGATTTGGCCAGGTGGAGTCTACTGCAAGAAGAGGACCTTAGGCACTGTCTTAATTATAGTATTTTTTAAATTTTGTTCTTGCTGCTACTGATTTTTAAATGCCATGCATTGTCCATAGCCAAAAGAAATGTTTAAATCTCTCTGAATTTTCCTTAAATGAAATAATTATTGCAAAAAGGAAATCGGAGGTGTTTTGAAAGTGAGGTTTGTTATGGGACTCCTAAGTGTTTGAAGTTGTCTGGAAAATTTGCTTAAAAACAATGTAGAATTCCAGATACTTGTGTGGGTCTTACACAGTCTTGATCATTCATTTTCTTATGGTCTGGGAAATTATTTTTTATGAGTTTATATACTGCTTTTGTAGCAAAAAAAAGGAGAAACTACCATGAATGCACTTATACCAAGGAGGATTTCCACACAGTTTCCAGGGTTCAGTTTCAACTTTTTTCAAATCTTACCTGTGGAAGCTTGGCTTTGTAATCGAAAGCATTTATATGCTGGAGTTTAGCTCTTTCTGTCACTTGAGCAAAAGTTATTTTAAACAGAATTCTAGACCCCAAGTGGAATATTTAAGATATTTAACACCAGCTGTGTGCAGATACAGACATTGGGTCAAGTTTTGAACTCAACTTCATACGGTAAAGTTTTGTATGATTAGTCTTAATAGGACCAGACTCCTAATGGGAGAGCTATTGAACAAGTGCTTGCATGTGTAGGGATTGCACTCTGACTGCTGCTAAATCAGCCCTGTCTTTGGAACAGAAAAAATGAAAGCTCTTGACTCAGGCTGCCATGAATTCTGTTTTATTTGAAATATGATTGGAAAGTTTGTAAAGTGACTCAGTCCGTGCAACCAAAACAACTGCAATTTCTGGTGAAATTCCTCCTAACAGGCCTTGTTGTTTGCACTGTCTGTCGTCTGCTGTGGGATTGGGCTTTCTTAGGTGACTACCTGTTGAGAGAGCCCAGTGAGTAAGAACACTTACTAGCAAAGCCTGTGAGCAGCGGCTTAGGATGAGTAAAATATTGTGGGTTTGGGCATCTGTGGAAGTGTGAAAAGCTTTAAGACTTTAGTGTCTTATTTTCTCGAGGGAAACACATGGCCAGCTCTGCAAACAAAATGGATAATATTTTACATTCAAGCAGACATCTAATTGCATCTCCCAACCACTGGGCTACAGTGTATTTACTAATTCTGTCTCTGTAACCCAGTGTAACACTCATTTACACGTGTGTGAAGCACACCGGTGCAACCACCACATCCCTCTGGTCTGGTGTGTTTGTAGTAGGGACTACAGATGCTCATGCCAAACCTGCTTGTAGCTTGGGCATAATAAAGCAGAGGGAAAAAAAAATCTATAAACAAACCATTTGGAGCCTGATTTCAGTTCCATCTACACTAACCAATCAAAGAATCAAGGAAAAATTTTGTTCCTTTGGGAACCTGTCCTTGTTGCATGCACACCAAATGCAGGCAAAAACAAAGTGGCTGGAGAACAAAGAAAAATAAGACCAAAGGTTCTTGTTTTCCTATTTATTGTTAAGCTTTAATTTCAGGGGAAAAAAACCCAAACAGCCAAACGTATAAATCTGAAGAAGTTCATTCATATTCAGAGGATAAATACTGATCATAATAGTGCAAAGCAATGAAAGGAATGACTGGTCGTGTCACACTTAAAGTATCTGTTGGGCCCAACTCAAGGTCTTCCAGGTTTTGGAGCAGTCTTGGGACTAAGGCAGTCACTGATGATACAGCTGCAAGTCTGTTTCAGTTTCACATTTCTTTGTTGCTTTGTTGTGTAATGCTGGATAGTTTTAGTCTTCATAGGTAGGTGAGGACCACAACAGGAATCTGCAATTTCTGCTTTCTGTTTGTTTCAAAGGGTTTCATTTAGGGCACTCTTTATCCTTTTTCTTCAGTGGCAAGAAGGATGGTGAAAAGCTGTGAATGATCCTGTCAACATCAAACCCTGCAACGATAATGTCCTGAGTGACTGTAGCAGAACAGGCTTCTTAATTAAATTTTCCTGCCTTCCTTTCTTCCTGTAGCTTATTCAGAAGCAGGTACTCAGAGGTTTGTTACTCCCAGCTGACAATGGGAACAGGTTTAGGCTGGGTTGGAGACCTGTGTTACCAGCAGGGAGTGTGGCTCCTTTGCATGCACAGGGTTTGTTCTCTGCAGATATGGTCATGTAGCCTGTTCCTTGCCAGCAGCCTTGCTCACAGGACTATTCACAAGAAGAATGCACAAACCTTTGCAGATGGATGGCAATACAAAATTAAACCTATGTTTTGGAGATTGGTATTAATTTTGGCAGAGTTTTGGTAATAATCATGCCATGAAAAATAGGTGAACAGTTGTAGCTGTGAGCATTTTACAATACATAGGAATCCAGACTCCAAATGGGATCCAGCAGGAAGAGGTTTGTTGTTGTGTTCATTCAGCAGAGTAGCCAGATGATACATAAAATCTGAGAAGGAAAGAAATTCAGTAGGAGCTGGGAGCAAGAAAAAGGTATTTTATGAGCTGGACAAGGGGAAAAAAAAATCTGGTACTAATTAAAGTCAGAAAATAGTCAGTGCGTGGAAATCAAATGCATCCACGATAGTTAAAGGAGACATCAAGGTAGTTATTAGGCAGAATGATATGGGAAGAAATGCAAAAGGTATGAAAGAGATGATTTTTAGTTTTCACTTTTGAGAGGTTACAACTTCAAAAGAAACTCACTGAGACAAAATAAAATGCTTCTCCCTCATGCTGAAGTGATTTGGCCATAGGTGCCTGTGTTCTTTTTATAATTTTATCCTCTGGAGGGTTCGAGTCCTCCTAAAGCTCACTCCAGGCAGCCACTCAAGCTTGTTCACCTCAATGATTAGCAAGAGGCCTGCACTACACTGAAATGTTATAAGGACCCTATTGCAGAGCTCATCATGAGCCAAACAGATTCCTGCCTTGGCAGCATTCCTCTTCCTGGTTTGTGAAGATAAAAGGAGGATAGGTAAAGGTTAGTATTTCAAAGCAAGCATTTTGGATCTTAAAATATTTGGTGAAATTAGTCAAGAATAGTTTTCATTCATGTGGAAGTAGTTTCTATGTATTGCTGTCCAGGTCAATGAAAGCTGAAGTCTGACTCTGGCCAAGCAAGCAAGAACTGCCTGTGGGCTCCCTTAGTTACACACTTGGCAACTCTAAGCTTGCCATAGTAAAGTCTGTGGGGAGCAGGACGGGGAATTCAGAGGCTGTCTGGAGTCAGCTCTACTGTTGTTTTAAGTTGGACTAAAACACCCAGTGCTATCAGGAGCTCACACCATGTACTTCAGGAGTGCTGATGTGACTCTGTTCAGGCTCAGGAGCATTTTCCTTCCCAGCTGCCCACCCTATGCCACAGGCTGGTCTCGCGCCCATCCCAGACCTCTCTCCTGCCACAGCAGGAATCAAATGATGGTGTGCAGGTCCACCAGTCAACTGATGGATGATATACTAAATATTTTGCTTCTCTTTCAACACAAAATTAATGTTTAAACATGGAGTTTTCCAAAGGGCTATGTTAGGGAGTGAGATGTGGGGAACCTGCCAGCTC
Source organism: Campylorhamphus procurvoides (assembly GCA_013396655.1). NCBI lineage: Eukaryota > Metazoa > Chordata > Aves > Passeriformes > Dendrocolaptidae > Campylorhamphus > Campylorhamphus procurvoides. The sequence continues at coordinate 1,741,625 of WBMV01000309.1, forward strand.
TCAGCTGTACCACAATCATGCTGAGCCAGGGACTTTGTCAGAAGTCTGCTGCTGTGTCTGAACACAACTACTGTGTTTTGTGTGACATGACAGCTCATTCTGGCTGGTTATCCAGAGCTGCAAACATGAAGTGTTTACAGGGGCTGAACACTTTCTAAACCAGATCCTACTTAGGAGCCTGTGTCATACCTGATGACTCTTCATCCTGAGCAGGCTGTGACTGCCAACAGGTACTGACCATGTCTTCTGAAGCCCATAGTGCAAGGCATGGAAACCTCTGCTAAGCATCTATGTAAGGACTAAATGCAGACATTTGTGGAGGCTTGTCAGGTTCTGTTACTGAGTGTCTGATTCTTTGTTTAAGACCTGCATGCCAAGTTGTCCCTTGTAAGTGCTCGGGTTTCAGTAGTTTATTGAAGAGAAGATGCTAAGGAAAGGTTGCTAAGAGAATTACTCTCCTCATAAGGGAGGTGGGCTGGCAGTGGGTTTGGTCACTGAGACTTTGACAAGTGCAGACAAGCTGAGATTGTGTTATCATTTCACGCAATGTGGGAAATGTTTTAGACTTGAATCTTAGAGATATCTGCAAGCTGAAATTTTCTGTTGATATGTCCTCACTGAATGGACATGTCTGCATTTGAGTACGAATCAATCCTTCCGTGATATATTTATCTCCAACTTTGAATTGAATGAAAAAGTGAATAATCTATTGGATTTGACAGTCATTTGGAAACCCTAATACATGTAGCTCATGGGAAATAAAAAGTGGCTTTTTTGTTTGTTTGTTGTGACCTTGGACAGTTTGGCAATTCAGTATGCATCATATTGTTATGCCATTTCTTAGTTTTCTGAGGAAATCAGGTATGGACATCAGCCATCCAATAAAGGAAAAGAAAATTATATTTACCCAAAATTGTCAGCCATTGGCATTTCATAAAGTCTGTTTGACATGGAATTCTTACGGAATTCCCATATAGGGTGTTTTCTGAGGCTTTGAAAAGCTGGGTGATGCACCACACTTGTGCTGGACCAGCATGAGCAAGTGCAAAAAACCAGGTGCAGAAATGTGAATCCAGGTGCCCTTCCCCTCTCCATGTAGCAGTGGGACTTCTCCTTTGGTGGACTGGGAGAAAAAAAATTGAGCTACATCTTCAGTGTCAATTTGAATCCTGTCTTTGTTTCCTGCCATTTTGATGTCGGGTTTTGTAGCATGCTGTGTGATTTTACTGGGCTTGTGAAAACTACATACTCCAACTTAAAAATCTGCATGTTCCCATCTGTACCCTGAGGATATCTCAAAAGGGGGCATTCAGAAACTGGGGAAGAAAGGTTTCATGAATTTTGCAAACTTTTTCCTTTAAGTGGTTTTTTTTACACTTGAGTGACGCTTACGAATTACTTACACCATCCACTATAATTTAATGCGTTACACAATAAAGAGTATCTGCTGTTCTTTGTGTATTTCAATACCAATGCTTTCCTTATCTATTTTTCCCAGCTTGCCATTTCGTGCAGTAGAGGTTCTGTCATGTGATATTACTGCACAGAGAGGGAAGTTGGAGCAGCCCTGCACGCTGCTTTACACCACTGGTAAGCAGTCAGAGGATTTGCTTTGGTCATAAATGCAGTTTCTACTCTCTCTTGCATGTTGGACATGGCATTTCAACAACTGAAAATTCAGTGGTTGTCAACTGAATCAGGTTTCGAATTAATAGCTTGTGTATTTCTTTGGAATTATGTTTTCAGCCCTAATATTGATTTATAGGAACTCACTTTTAAATGTGTGTGTGCAATTTTTGTTAATCAGTGATGACATCATTTGCATGCTGAGTGAAGGGTAAATTGTATTACTTGTCTTCTGGATTTCATTGTCTTCATACAAGCTCAGTGTAGTAGTTTTCACACTCTCAGAGACCTTTGCAAAATTAGGAACTATTGCTGAGTAAATATTGATGTTTCAGGATATGTGTTATCAAAATACCCAAACTGTTGTATCACAGACCATACCTGCATCCATCGCTTACCTAATTCCTACCCCTGTGACTCTGTACCTCTTTTACTATTCTTCTGAAATATTTTGCAAGAGGAAAGGAAAATAAGAAATATCTCAGCATAGACTCAGGCTACAGAGTTGAGTCATCATGCCTTTCTTTAAGGGATTTTTTCTGAATTGTCCTTTGCCTTTTCTGGGCAGTTCGTTCCATCCTCAAATAGTTAAGTAAAACAAATTTTTACCTGTATATGGAGAAGGAGTCTAGACACACAATTTGTAAGTGGCTTAAATAATATAAGAAGAATTTATTTCTTATGTCCCTGCAATACTTGAGCAATTAAGTTTTCCTTCTACCCTCTCACCCTGTATTTTTCCGATGCCTTTAACTTCAGGTATAGGTTTGGGCCCCCTTCAGGAGCTGGACTTCTCAATAATGGGTGTGAATTGTTTCATCTGGGAATTCTGAGTAAAATTACGAATAACATACTTACATTCAATTAAACGTTTCAACATACACATCATTTAGCCACTCAGGAGGGAAATGCTCTCTGCCACGTTCAAGGAAGGGTAATCAATACATGCTCACTAGTAACATGTCTGAAAATTTCAAAACACTATAAGGAGCTAGGTGATGTAGATGGCTTTGTCTTAGTAAATTGTAGTCTGACAGCTTCACTTAGCCATAATCAATTCCTGTCCCCGTTGTTCAAAGGAAAACTGTTGAGTGCTTTAGTTGCTTCTGACTCAGTGTCAGAAATCATGAAGCGCCCCATTTTTGGGAGAGAAGCAACCTGGACACAATCAGAAAATGAGCAGGACACATTGTCTCATTGAGACAACATTGAGAAAAAATTACATTGAGAAAAAAGGAATCACACTGAGGTCTGGGGGTGAACTAAATGAGTGTTCTCACCTCTTGAAACATCATACACCAACACAGGTAGGATGACACTGTAAAAACAAGTAATTCAAACAGCTTATCCACAAAAGAGAAGTTTCAGATTTGGGCATGCCAATCAAGAAGATGTGAAAGGGGACCTGTGATCCTGTCAAATTGTTCAGTGCAGGAAAACATACAGCTTTGGCCATGGGAAGGTTGAGTGAGGAGCTGTCTGAGTGTCAGGGGAGTCAAGTCATCTGGTCCTACAGAGCTTCCCCTGTGTCCCTGCTTCTGCAGAAGGTAGGCAGGTGGGAAAGCAGGGAAAGTGTTTCACCTGTGCATGCTCATCAGTGAACATGCTGAAGGTGGCATGGAGCTAGTAGGTGCCTAAGAGAGAGGATTAGCAGCATCTGTCTGGGAGTCCTTAACCAGTTGTACCCATTAATACTGCCTGTAGGCACCTGTTTTGGCCAGTTCTGACATGGAAAGAAAGGTGAGGCTTTCTTGTGCTTTTCCTTAAGATGTGGAGGTCAGGCTGCACTTGCATTTGGGCACTGGTTATATTTGAGTTGAAACATGGGTATAGGCCAGCATATGAAATGCCATATAGACATCACCCTGTCCCTATTGTGTGAATAATTTGATTAATGCTTATTTCTTTTCCTAATAAACCAGTCTCCTGCCTCTCAGTGAGCAGGTAAGGAGCGGAAATAAAGTCACCTTTGTGGTTAGAATAAAATGAGTGGGATGACAAATGTGGGTCAGAATCTGTTAGAGCTCACAGAAGACCCAGAACCAATCAACCTGATTTCCTCAGCTGTGAATACTTGAGTCAGACAAATGTATAATGCATCCAGCTCTCTCTAATGTGTATGTGCAGCCTCCATGCTGGGACTACATTCCAGCCTTTTGAAGTTTAGCCAGTAGCCACTGTATTTCTAGTTGTTTAGCACTTGCTAAAGAGGAGCTCAGTAGTAACAGGATGAATTATAATTTTTGCCCTGGGAAAGAAACAGAGAAAACAAGAACCTAACCAGACCAATAGAAAGCTTTTTGGAATAAGTGTTATTTTATAAGGGAAAGATCTTCGGTACTTTTTTCTTTACAAATAGAAGTGTGACCTGAGTGAGAGTACAGTTTTGTAAAGGTTTGTTAAAGTAGGATGTATGTGTAAGAATGGCTTGAAACGAGTAAATGGATAGAAAATTAAGCATGTGGAGAAATCAAAAACAGTACAAAGGTTTAAGCACCCTTCTGCACTACTGCAGAATGAAGCAGACTTTGCAGATGCCTTTGGTGTTTTATAGTATGTCTAACTATAAAATCTCTAAGAAAATTTATAATTTCTCCGTCTGTCCCCCCCTTCATTTCCCTCTTCTCTTTCCCTACAAGTGAGTGATGCTTTCTTCAGGGGAAGGGCTGGAATTTAGGCACATTAATTAAGGGTTACACAGTTTGCTTCACTTGCCATTTCAGGAGGCTGCATCAACATCCCACCTGGCAGTGTTGTTTACAAGCAGTTTTGCAACCTTTCCATTCTGCTCTCTTATTTTTGTTACATGTAGTGTAATGATGCCATATGACATTTTAAGTTTGAATTGATATTCTTTGCGGTATCTCCTCAGGCCTGTTATGCTTTGGGTGTTTGCACTGCCTGTTCAGACACCCACGCACAGTGTGGTTATTTTCATTTGTGACTGAATACAAGCTTTACGCCGGATGTCACAGGAATATGTTTAGAACTTCCATTGATCTCTTAACTACAAATAATCATTATAGCTGCAAAACAAATAGTGGATCAAAACTGTGGGAACGTGGCACAGAAGATGCTGCTCACTTTTCCTTCTGAAATGCATGATGTGCAGGCTGGAGGTATAACACATGAATGGCTGAAAGGTTTTTAGCAAGAAAACAAGACAGGATATCATTAGGCAAGGACAGTCTGGGAAAAAAATTAGCTTCATGCCTTTGGTTCTTTGAAAGAAGAGGAGAAAAAGGTACAGACAGCCATGGGAAGTTGGTTGGCTTCAGCACTAACACAGTACTCTCTAAATCCCCAGCTGCACTTTTGACTAAGCACAGGTTTTTGCTTCTCAATGCTGTTGTTTTTTGACAACCACACAGTTTGCCTGTTCCACCCCAGAGAGGGCTGCATCCTGCATAAACAGTTCGAGGAGTTTATATACATTATCTGTGGGGGTAACATGCCAAACTTGTTCTTAATCAGTTGTTCAGTTGGGGATATTGGTGAGTAAGGTATGGCTTGGAAGCAGAGATGTAAATGCAAGTCAGATATCGAGGTGAGTTAGCTGTTTGTTGGGACAAACCTGAGTTTGGGAGAAGAGTTATTTGAAAGTTTAAATCAAAATTATGTTAGAATGCAGCATCCAGATTGCAAAATCCTGAGTCCTTCCACCCCTTTAATTCTTGGCCTCGCTTAGGAGAAAGGAACATTTCCAAGATCTTGTCAAATGTTAATGTCATTTTTATGGGAAGAAAGGTGATGCAGTGCTTCCCTGGAAATTCTGATTCACCTCTTTTCCTTGCACAGTTCCTTTGGGTGTACTCCTGGGCAAGTCACAGGAGCTGTGCCTGTGTCCGTGCTGGGGATGGAGCTGATTCCTACACTGCTCCTCAGCATCTAGCCAAGCCCTGCTGAGAGTCTGATTTCAAAAATAGCCCAGCTTGAGCCCAGCCAGGCTCGTGTCTGTGAGCATGAGCTGTCACAGCTGCACGTTGCCGCAGAGGATGAGGTTAGGTCAGTGCCAGCTTGGGGAGGTCTGCCCTTGTGCTGCTTCAGACAAACCACTCCTTCCTTAATGACTCTCTGCTTTGGTCCTCCCTCGGTAAAAAAAGTAAAATTCCCTTCTTCCAGGAGGCCTTCCAAAGACAAATGCATTGACAACTGTGTTAGGTAGTCACTGCAGTACTGGAGAATTATTTCTATATCTAAGGGGTTTAGATGTAGGTGATTGCTAGCTGAAACTTGTCCTTACAGAGTCAGGAATGCTTTTAGGTCCTTCCTAGCAGAAGATCTGGTGCTCAGTAGAAACTGGTGGTTTACATGTTTTAAATAATTGTTCACAATGATTCTTGTCCAGAAGAAATATGTAGGACATGAGCAGCACTCTGGCAGCAGAGCACAGGGCACCATACTGTCTTTGGCCCTTGCCAGCTCCGTACTGCTGGCCAAGCACTTTCTGCAGTGTGGGGTGACTGCTAATGGGGACAGTGGTGTATCGGTAGCACTGTGCTGTCTTTGAAAAGTGGGGGGAAAGTTGATTCTGCAGTTCATTCCATGGTATCACAATTGTTTTGGGATAATTATTGAATGTGCACAAGAGCAGCCTTTTTATTCCCCCCCCCCCCCCACAAATGAACTGTGGTTGATGTTGTGCTATTTTGGTTTTGTTTTCTGCTTAACATTCCACTGTAAGTACAGCTCCTCTGAGGCTTGAAGTGAGACAAAACTGAACCAAAGTGACTTTGTTTTCTCTGTGTAAGAGGATGGACACTGAGTGATAATGACATATTTTGCGTGTGAGCAGCAGGTGCGAGACCAAGTGTCTACTGGGGATTAAAGTAAATATGTTTGGGTTTTTTTCCTATATTTAACTGATATGTGACAAAGAAACAATGTTTAAATGTCACTTTCTGTGGGTTTTTTTGTGTGTCTGTAATTATACATTCTAATGTGCCAAGTAGCTACTCACTGAAGTTCAAATTTACATAGTAAAGTTGTGCATAACAAGACAAACAAGATACAGTCTAGCATTCATCTCCATGCATCTGGGCTGCCTCCACCCAGCAGTTACACTACCAACAAATGAATGTTTTCTGCTTTCTTGAGTTCACATAAATAGCTGTGAATTCCTATAATTAACTATGATAAGTCACTCCCCATATTAAAACAAAGACGTGTTTGTTTATCGGTTGTACTTGCATCCACCACTCTTAACATCGCAGTGTCGACTGATGTTTTTTCACTGTGTTAAACAAAGCAGAAATATTCCTGTTGAGCAATGCCGGAGTCCCAAGAGCAGCCTCAAAAGCAGGAGCACCAGGACTGCTGAATGCTCCACTTCTCTGCTGAAGGCTGTTTCTTTTCCATGCTCCTTTCTTCTGAAATCTGATTTGCGTTTTGGGTGGGTTTCTGAGGGTGATTTTGTGGGCTTTTTTTTTGGAAGTTGTTGGGGTTTTTGAGGCTAGGGACACCAAATTCTGCCCCAGAGCCTCACTTTCCTTTTAAATTCTATTTTTACTTTCTACTTACTCTCAGGGCTTAGTAGAAACTCTACTTCCCTTATTTCTTACATACATAAGGATATCTGCTGCATTTTGGGGATTGTGTTTAGGTTGCATCTACTATGGCAGGACATTTTTTTCCACAGCTTTTAATGTTTCAGAAGTAATACATTGTAAGAGCTGCTAACCACAGACCTAAATTAAGCACCCAAATTACAACTCCCATGAAACACTGAAAAGGTGGAGGTAAGGGGGTAGGAAATACAACAGTGACAGTTTTGTTTTGTCTAAATTTTCCATGAAGTAGTATTTCATAAGTTATGTTAAATTGGAAAGATGGTCTTATGTCTCTCTCTGAATGGGAACAAGATCTTTTGTGGTCTAGAGATTACCCAGGAGTGGATGTGCAATAGTGGATGCTGATAGTCAGGAACTGAGGTCATTCTCTACCCTGGCATCTCTGTACCATCTTCTTCCCAGCATGTGGGCCTGTTAGGTGTGTTATGACTATAGTAAAAGATTTGCTCTTTAAAGAAAACAACTCAGAACTTTTTATGTGCTGGCTGGAAAAGATTTATAGTTGACCTTCTGAAATAGCAAGAATACTCAGAAAGGGCATTGTGAAATTTGGGGCCATTGATGGTTGTTGGTAATCAAAAAAGTATGAAACAATTTTCTTTATAGCAGGTTTCTTTGTATAGTAAAAATACGTCCTTGCCTTCACATTTTAAGAACAGAATATATGTAGCTGCTTCCTTTCTTATGGATTTTGTTATACATAATTACCATGCATGAACAGCACAGCACATGGATTATACAGCAAATTCTGTTTTAGCCATGCAAACTCCCAGTGACACTGTGGGCTCTAACAGCTGGGAAGATGTGATTACAGACTTTCATGTTAATATTGGGTGCCTTAAAGACTGCTGAAGCTTGTTCCCAGGTCAGCAGAGCTAGAACAGACTAGCTAATACTTCACTAAAACAAAGAAACGGTGTAGAGGATTTACTGTGAAAAATAGAGAAAATTAAACCCACCAAGTTTATTATAATGCTGAAAGAGTTAGTTCTTGAATCTCCATCCCAAACCAAGGTCCAAATCACTCCTAGGATCCCAGGCTGTCCTTATTTCTTGGCCTTTTGTGGTAAGTTATGACTATCATGCTTACATTGATATTTACGGGTTGCAGAATTAATTCTGGCCTCATTGTATTTATTAAGTGCTGTATGTAATATGTGGCAGAGACGTCATATGTTGTAGCATTTTTGATAAAGACAAAGCCATCTTTCCTTATTTTACATGGAGAAACTGAGGCACGGGGAGATGAAGAGACTTGCCCCAGGCTATCCCAAAAGGCTCCGTGTCCCAGGGATTGCTGCTCCTGCCGCTGGAAGGGCAGCTGGTGTGCAACCGCTTGTTGCTGAGCTTTGCCATCCTGTAATGGGCAGAGTCAGTGTGTGGAGCTCAGCCTCGAGCTGAGTAGTTTGTTTTTAAATAGAGCTTATCTTCCTGAAATAAATGCAGACTCCTCTCCCACTCCTCTCTAAGCAACATATCAATGGATCAATAGAATTTTTCGGCTGTAAACTCTGCCTTTGGATAAAAGCAGTCCAAGGGGTTGTTTAGAATTTCTGCCTTTTATTTTAAGTCCTGGTTTCATATTCTTTCCAGGAGGGAGAATAGAAACACGACATTTTGGGAACATGAGCTTTTTTCTCCTCCCAGCTCTAGGCTTGCCCTGGGACCAGTCTATTTTACATGAGCTCAGTACAACTGTAAAAGGAAGAACTAAAAAAGAGGCCAACAAACAATAGAGCATAGCAAAACCCACTTAAAATATTACAGCTCAGAATACCACAGAGCCTCATTTGTCTGTAATCCTGCTCTATTTAATGGAACCCCTTGCGTCCAATTCTCCTTGTATTTTTATTAATCTTTGTGATTTTCCCTAATGATCTTGTTATAAAGACATCACATCACATGGCACAAGGACAATGCACATAAAAAGTTAAGAATGCATTTAACTACCAGCCATTGATTAGTGTTCTTGATGAGCTTAAATACTACCTGGGAAAGGCTTTCTATCAAATGCAATTGGCTGCAAATGCATTAGGCTTAATGAAAGTCAAGATTTGGGTATATATGAATACTTTTCCTTAGAGGAAGTGCCTTTGCCATGAGAATATAAGCACTTGCTATCCAGCCTGCCCCAGTGGGAAGGGATGGCAAATGGCCATGTGTGTGACCCCGCCAGAGCTCAGACCCAATTCCCATTCCACTTAGTTTGCTATAAATCAGGAGAAATACCCCTGGTGTCAGTGAAATTGAACAAGTCTTGATAGTTCTTGGCATGTGCTGATGTAGAGGAGATGAAAGATGTTATCTCTTGGTAGGGTCTGGGAAAATGTCAATCTGGGGGATCCAGCAGCAGGCTTTGGGGGAGGGAGGACAGCCTGGTGTTCTCCAGATTATAGAATTCAGTGGAAGAATCAGGAACAGAGACCAAGTCATAGTATAAGGCTCCACCAGACCTCCCCAGGAGCTCAGGTGGGATGTGTGTAGTGTGCTGGATGTTCCATGGTAATCACAGAGCATTTTGTCCTTCCCATGACCATCCTGTTGTGGCAGTGAGATAAGCTACATCCTGCTGACTAAGAATATATATGAAATGTTAGTGCAGAGCAGGAAGATGCTGCAACCCCATATATTAACCTGCCATGAGCAGATAGAGAGTGCACAGAGCCAATCCCCTCATTGCAGTTTAACCACAAGAACCCGTTTATTCCCTGTGTCTTTAGACACACCATTTCACAAGGACTCCAGAGCCTGCAGCTTGTGAATCTACTGTCACTTCTTCCTGGATTGTAGTGATATCCTCAGCTTCCAAACTTGTTCTTTTTTGCTCTCCGGGCTTGTTTAATTTACAGTAGTTTACCACACGTATTTTGTTTGGCACAATTTTTTCCAAAACCTTTCCATAAAACTAAAAATATAACACACTGAACAAACCACTCCATTACCCAAAGAGAAGAACTTATTACTGAAACTCAGGAAAGTGTATTGAGAGGTATTAATTTTAACTTCAACTTCTGTCATAAAATTATGAAAAACAAAAAATCTGGAACATGCAATTAAAATAATTGTAGGTGTGTGAATGCCTGCCTCCAAGCAAGGAATTTAATAATACATTAAAACCTTTATTTTTGATTCTAGCAAAATATACAATTATAGCCCTACAAGCTGCCATTGCGTCACTTCTTGGGTTCATGGAGGAAACTTCACCTACTGCTATTTCTACTACATGTCATGATATTATTGCAGTTCTTTATTTAACAGAGCAGTGTGCTCTCCACTACACTGAACTGAAAATGACACACGCTTTTCTAGCAAGGTGGTATTTACTATTGATTTATCTTGCCCTAGAGAGTTCTGGTTAACATTCCAGTGCTAATTGACCCTGCTTTATTTAACTCTTTCAGAAGTGCATCTTCATTTCCAGCAGTGTCTTGATACCAGGAGGCGTTGAAACACTGGTTCAGACAATAAATTTGCAGATGGCTGATTCACTATATTCAAAATTTTTAAGATTTATACGAAAAACAGAAGTCCTACGATGAGATATGATTAATTAGCTCATTAAAGTAATGGAGAATTTTCAGATATAGATTAGGGAAGAATTGTCAACTGAGCTTTCTAAGTACCACCTTTGTGATATTGCAAGCTTACAATTAGTGATGCTTTAGCAGGCATCTTTCAAGCTAATAGTTACCACTGCCTACATTGGAAGGGCTACAATTTCATCATATTCCAAGAGATGCAGTGTAAATTAATAGCATTGTACTACTCTAGTCCATGGAAGGTTCTTCTGCCGCTTTACCAAGATCCCTGTTGTGCCCTAGAGCCGTTTAGATTGTGTCAGACAAAATGAAAGATAGCAGCCCTGCCTACAAACTATGCTTTGCCAGGGTGACTTGAATAGCTTACAATACAGAACATGAGTTGAAAAGATCTTCCAAAACAACAACAGTCTTCTGATGGTAACTCAGTGTGTTTGGTCTTTATTGTAGAACTACCACTGTTTGGGGCATTTACTACAGAAGTGGGACAACATGCATCCCTGCTGTATGTTAGTAAAATGAAATAGAAAATACAGAGTTTACTGGTGGCGTAAAAAAACCCCCAACTTTATTATTGAATTGCTTTTTGGGTGTAAGAATTCTTGGCATTGTTCTTTCTCTGATCTGCTTGTTTTCAAGAACTATATGGATACGCAGCCATTTCTGAACATTTGAGTGACCTAGAGACATGTCACAAATGAAGTTGCACCCTCAGGGCCTTCATCTATAAGCTTTGTCATAACAGGTAGGCATGTGGTATTCAGAGCAGCCCTAAGAATCTATTTTAGTTGACTTAGTCTGGGGACAAGTAGTACATACAGGGCTTGATATGTAAAAATATGTGTGAATACATTTAGTTGTACATAACTTCATCTTTAGTTGTCTGTGTGTGGTTTAATAAGCAAGAAAGCTCCCTCCCATGGACTTGGCACAGAAGAGTGCACCCAAGAAGGCCAGTCTGTGTGGTGCAGCTCCTGTCCATCACCAGGACCACCCTCCCCACCTTTCCTCAAAATACTTTGGTATCCCCTGCTTCTGGTATGCAAAAAGTCACCTCCACATCCTTTTTTAATTTTCTCCATTGCTACTTAAAAGGTTTTGGAAATGCTGGCTTCTGAATTAGTTAGATTATTGATTCCTTTAGGAGTCGTCCTGGTAAAGTGCGATGTTTCTGTCACCATTGCCTCTGTTTTGTATCCTGGTATCCTCAGGCATGAGTGTGATTTTATTCCTGCTGTGCCCTCCCACACAGGTTGAACCACATTTGGATGAGTTTGAAATGACTGCACTAAAAATGAAGAGGACTGTACTCTTTATGCGGCAATGTTGGCTCCAGGCCCTTAAACACTGTAGAAGTCTAGGTCTTGGCTTCCAACAGAAGGATTAGACATATGATTTCTTTTGAATGTAGCATATTTATATACAGATCCACTTTTTTCACAGGTGTAGGATCATCCCTTTCTTTGGAGACTGTGGAGCATTGGCCCTGCTTGAGTGAAATCTAAAAATTGCAGATGTCTTAGCCAAGTTATTTTCTGCTCAGTGCTGTTGACATACAAAACTACAAAGTGTTGCTTTACCAGAGAGGCAGACGAGGTAGATGACACCTGAAAGACACTTGGGATTATCCCGTAGCTCCACTGTTGCCTCAAGGAGCATGATTCCTCTTCCATTGGCAATGCCCTTCTTCATCACACAACACAGTGTTTGCTTGGCTAATCCCAGAAGTGGCAGCCATAAATACCTACAATTAAAATTGACAGTTAATACCTGTGATGTGAAAAATGATTGCTCCTGCCTCCCTCTTGAAGCTATCCAGTAATTATCATGATCCCTATTTTGCATAACCACAGTACATGCCCCTCATTTGCTCTCCTAATCAACAGTACTCTTCAGTGGTGGTCATGCACGTGGGGTTGCATATGTGCCCAGATCAGCCAGCTGCCAACATACCAACCAGCCACTTGTGTGTGACAGTGCTGTGGTGATTCTATTTAAAACACGAAACCATGTCTGAGAGATAGGGTAAAGCAAGGGCAGAGCCTCCATCCTGGCTTGCTGCTGTCCTTCTGGAGGTGCAGCAATGTAACATATGTTACTGGGCCAAGAAACTGCCATTATGGGTCTCTAGCCCATTGGACTGCTCCTTTCTATTCATTCCTGCTCCAGTTTCTTGACTCATTGCCAGCAGAGTGGCCACACTGCAGCCTGCATCACCAAGATGATGCTGCCTGGTAATCGCCCTTGTTTGTAGAGGAGGGAGCAGGAACTCCAGACAGCTCTGCCACCGGACCTGATGCATCATGCAGCTGCAGCCAATGTTCTGCCTCTCTCAGCCTCACCTTAGCTTTCAGGAGGAGGTGGGTCAGGCAGCGAAGGGTTAATGTGGAAAAGCAAAGAGCATCATTGCTCCCAGGAGTGCACCAGAGGTGACAGGGTGGCTTGCTGCACCTCCTTCAAATATTGGAGAGATGGACTTTCTAAATGCAGGTTATGTAATGTGTTTGGGGACTATTTAAAGTAAATGTTATTGACAGCCATTACATCTGGTAGTATTAGTAAGTATTTAGGGAATTTTTTTAAAGGTGAAGTATTGACAGGAAAGGCTGTAACAGCTACTTCTGGGCCATTACAATTTATCTTCTAAATCAGTCTGGGTTTATGGTTCACTGACATGTTTCACCCTATTACCTACTAAAGGGTGGTTAATGACAATGTGTGGCTACACGATACTAGAGCATGTGTGACACAGCACGTCTACGATGCAAAGGCCTTGCAGGAAAGTGCTCCTCTGAGGAAAGCTGTTCACGGCAGATCTTTGCAGGGCTGGGTCTTAATAGCCACATAATAGAATAGAACATTGAATTTGACCTTCCAGAGTGATGTCTTAACTTGGAAATGGGTCAAAGTGTGGTAAATCTTGGTGTAGTACAATCCTGGGCATTACAAACTTCTATACAGTACATGGGGGCAAGAGCTGCAGTGGCTGTGAGTGGCCTGGCCATAATGACTGCAGGGGGAAGCACAGGCTGCCACTGGCTGTTCCTGTGCAAGGCAGAGGTTTCTTCTCAAAGGCAGCCCTTTCAATTCAGCCCTAGATTAGTCATGAATAGAGGCCATTTCAGGGTTATTTGAGCATGTGGGTAAAGGTAGTTGGTTACAAATAGTGAAGTCACAAATAGCATTCACCTCTGTAGGGGCCCTTATGCACAATTTTGTCGGGAATGTTTTCGGAAGCAGGAGAAAATGAGGACACAGCACTGCCTAAAATAACCTTAATCTAATAATCTGAGTGTGGTGTCTTGATCCTTGCTGGTCATATCCTGGTCACCAATATGGTTCTGAGATATTTGTTCCTTTAGCATTTTTTTATTTTCTTCTCCCCTACCAATTGCAAACCACTCCAGAATCAAAACAAATATGGGTTCACTTGCCCATAGAGAACTTTTCCAAACATGAACACCATCGACTTCCTCACACATATGGCCCAGGTGTTTATAACAGAGTGAGGTTTTGCCATGAAAACAGTGTTTCATTCCTATAGTACAGAATACATATTGCCATCTTTTTAAACTTCTGACCACCAATTCTATAGACCTTTTCTGGAGGCAGGCAGCAGAGAGGCTGAATTACGTCTAGTCCTGTCTCTCGTTCTTTCAGCAACAAGCTGCCTTTTCACAGCCATTCTTTTAAGCTGCCAGATATCTCTCATTAATCCTGATCTTGCCCTCCATTCCTGTAGCATGACAGAGTTGTTTTCCACTGAAAACCAGCCCGCTGTTGGGATGCAGGGCTGCTTTGGGCAGTGAGACCATTTTCTCCTCCTTTTGTTTGCACTGGGTTTTCCGTACCCCAGCGAGTGCCGTTCCATCCCTCAGTTAACATTTACACTGCAATCAGCATCCTGTGCCCTGTTCTATTTTCTGCAGACATGTAAATAGAAGCCTTTTGTAAACTTCATTTAATGATAGTGCCGTATTATGGGTTGTCTAAGACAGTGTCAAGGGATCCTGTTTTCTTTTAACTTCACCGTTTGGCTAAGGTATAATCTACATTACATCAACACAACACATCTCTCTATTGAGTGTTGAGGTGAGATACAAAGCTTTCAAAGCAGGCAGATTCTTTTACTGTTTCTTGGTTTCCTCAAGCACTTTGTACATGAAAGATTGTTTTCTTATCTCTTGGAAAAGCTTTTGGATGAAATTAACCCCAGTGTAGAGGGTCAGCCTAACAGCCTCTATACTACTTAAGTCCTACTTAGAGCCTATTCTGAGGGCTTAAATTGGATTTGTATGGTGCACAAGGTGCGTTTCCCTCTGTGAATAGGTAAAAATGAAAGTTAAAATAATTCATACTCAGTAATTATTTCTGTTCCTGGCTGAATATATTCCACATGGCTTTGTGTTGGGGGACTTAAGAAACAAGACACTAACTGCACACAGCTTTCAGAAGCTTTCCAGCAAGCCTGGAGAAACTAGGCCTGCCTGAAGAGGAGCTGGTCAGCACTGCAGCTGCTGCCACTGTGCTTGGTGCAATGGAAGCTCCTGTGTTATTGCAGGTGCTGAGACCAAACAGGGAGCAGCAGGAAGGGGACTTGCCACCAAAGGCCCAGATCCCATGCAGCTCATCTAGAAGAGTGTAGCCTTCACCCCTCATCCCTCACTGGACACCCTTGGGGGTGACACTTCCTGGGGAAGTTGACAGAAACCTCATTTTTTGGTAAAATGCAGGGAAGCAACTGCAGCTGCTCTCTGAATGCTTCTGAAAGAGAAATATTGGTGGTTTCTCACATTGCCTTCTCCATTTTGACCCCTGCTATTGTATTATACTGCCCTATGTCCACCCAGAAGAAATTTAGAAGTATGTTGGGAATTTCTGATTAAACTATCTCAATCTACAATAAATGTGTTTGATACTGAAGGAGTAATCTCAAACTACAGTCTCTTATTTTCCTTCTTGAGAACTCTAGGTAGGACTATTCATTGTTTGATATCAGGGAAAAATAAATCCAAAATGATACCCTAATGTGAGTCTGTGCATATCACCGGTGAGACATGGGTATTTACAGGAGTATCATGCTCCAAACAAACACCAAAGGGAGTTAATAAGGCATTTCTCTGTCCTGGTTTTGTCCACCCAGCATGGTTGGCTGGGGCAGGTTGCCTGACTTCTGCCCATGGTGCACCTATGTTTCAGCTAAGAATATGGTCCTTCTGTTACCAATTAGGTCAGGCTGGCACTGGTCAAGCCAAGCACTTGTCTAAATTAAGCTTGTCATTTCAGACATTTATAAATGGAAACAAAGCTGTGTTTCTCCGTCACGCTTCTAAATAAGTTCAAAAACAATGCTAAGTCCATTTTAAGCATCATGTCCACCCAGCAATCTTATTTCCCTTTTTGGTAAATTGATCTTTCTGTTATAATATGTGACCTCAGAAGTTTCAATGATAGAAAATCACTTTCCCACCTTAGGATCTGTGAAGCTAAGTTAGCTTGACCATCTAGTTCAGGAAGTTTATTTGAATGTACTCATATAGTAGAGGTTGGATAAGGTACAGTTCCATTGTAAGTGGTGTGAGTTATGTCTCAATATACCTGAGGTTTAGTCCAGTCCTGAGCTATGAAATTAGGAGTCTCATCTCTGAAGCGATGAATGCTGCTATGGGCCCAGTCAAATTGTCTCTGTCTCAGTGTGGTGAAGAATTTGTAAGACCAGACTCCAATACCAATTTGTTTGTGCTGGCAAATCCTTTTCTAAGAATTCAGAGTTTGAGACTAAGTGCTTTACGGGTCCCAAGTAAAGTTATAGAGACAGCTAGTTAGTACATGTGGGGAGGTGCTCAAGTCTTTGAAGGACGTGGTCCTTGGAGTGCGCTCTGATTGTATCTAGAGTCTTTTGAGTCTTCTGCATTCAAAGTAATATAGAAAAGCTCAGCTCAGAAGAACAATCAGAAAAGACTTGCATAAGCAGCTTCTGGCACTGGTAAAATACAGAATGTGTTTAATGAATATCAGTTTTCTTTCTGTAATTCAGGTACGTGGGTGTCACTTCTGTCTCATTGACTCGGTTTATGAATGACACATTAGGGGTCTCTTTCCAGTAAATCATAGCAGCAGTTGCAATATGTACAAGCCTGCTCAGATACTGGTGGGAATGAAGCCATGGGGGAGTGGAGATCCACACTGACTAATTTGCTGGGAGTGAGCCCCACCCTCAGCTGGAATCCCTGTTAATGTAATAATCATCCAGAACTGGGAGTGTTAATGGCAAAAAAAAAGCCCTGGGAGAACAAGCGCTACAGGAGGAGGTGAAAGATGTGGGCAGATTAAAAAATAGAGCGCCAAAATCTTGGCTAGAGTAAATAAATAAAGCTCTTTTGAAGCTACTGGCGAGACACCAGGTAACCTGACCCAAAATTTGTACAGGTGGGTGAGTCCTTGAAGGACAAACCTCCATATGTTTGTCATTACTTTTAGATATCTCACAGCTGCTCAAGCCCTACTCTTCCAGAACCTTCTTCCTCTATCATGCAGAAAATGGAGCAATGTGCAGAATGTTTTTCCTCTGAGATGGTGGTCTCACAGTATAATAGGTTGGGTGAGGAACGTCCCATTTCCTTTGCCTTGCAGGTTTTCTAACGCAGCCCAGGTAACTGGCAGACAGCAAAACCCCATGGGGATGATGCTGGCACAGCCAAGGACAAGAGGAGCTGCTGTGGGAATGGGCAGCAGGAGTCAGAGGACTCTGCACCCAGCCCCGGTAGCTGCACAGGCAGGAGGAGCCCGTGCACAAGGCACTGTGTGAAAGGGTGTTTGAAAGTTGGCCTGGCATGCAAAGAAATGCCTTTCAGTCCATCCATCCACCTTGCAGCATTCCCTAAAGCTACTAAAAAGACAGTCCTCCAGAAATAAAAAGGAAAATAAGTAAACCACAAATCAGTGTAATATTTGACTTGGCTTTGGGAGCTATTTCTCTGAAAATATCTAAGGCTATTATGAGTAACGTGGTGTTTAGCTTTCTGCTAATGTAACAGCTGAAGAAAAGCGCATTTTGCTCTCAACTTGCTTATTAGTCAATGGAAACTGTAACCGCAAACGGTACGACTCCATTTAACCACTGTATTAAATATTAAACCCGAAACTGTCATTACCAATTATTTTCAATAGGGCATAATGGTTTGAGGGTTAAGTAATATGGACTAGGAGCCAACGGATCAGTCTAATCAAATGAAAGTATTCCTAATGGGATAGTGCTGTATGGGAAGATGCAGTGGTGCTGAACCTTGGTTTCTAACACTGGGATGATTTGATGTCAGCTTTTTCCTGCTTTTTTTCTTTCATGGCTAGCTTACTCTAAAGCTGTTGATGAGGAACCTGATTCAGGGAGGCAGAGAGGCCAGAAGCCTGTAAACTTTTAGGTTTAGCATGTATATCTTCTGACAGGACTAATCGCCAGCATATTGCCCCCTTCGCTCTGCAAAATGCTTGAACAAAATTAGAATTTCTCTACCTAAAGAAACATAATCATATTGAAACAAATCCTGTTGTGCCTGAAATTATGAGGAAAAGGCTGAATTCCCCGTTTGAAGGTTGTAGATAAAAAGATGCTATTAGTAGTTAGAGGTCCTCCTTTACAACAATTTTTATTTATAAAAAGAAACTTATATGTTTAATAAAATCCTGATCACAATAGAAAAATCTAGTGTTGATGATCATACACATCAGGCTGCAGTTTTATGGCCAGGTTAGCAACCTGCTAGGGAAGATTTTTGAGTGTTTTGTATCTACAAGTGTAAGTAAAAACATTTAGTGTCCAGCTATGTCCATAAGCAGCTGCATTCTGCTGCAAATCCTATGGCTCCTGTGCCCTCCAAAGCTCTTGGGCATGTGCTGAAATTCTCTTCCAGATGAGGCCAAAATTATCATCCATACTGGGCCTGCCCTGGCTGTGTCCGTAGGCTGATGGATCTTGGACACACAAATGTCATTGTTGTTCCCTGAGAGGTGCCAGGCCGTGGGCAGGGAGAGTCCTGCCGAGCTGGCAGCACAGCTGGAGTGTGCTGGTGGTTGTCTGGAGCTCAGTGCATGCAGCAAGTGCCTGTGAAATACATTAGATTCTCATCTACCTCTTCTAGTGAAACCAGGTTTTGTCGGAAAGATTCCTGACCAGGGCCAGCCTTATTGTTCTCATGGTTCAGCTGAGGTCAGTGATGTATGTAATCAGTACCAGGGTGTGGATTCATCTGGCAAGTAATGGCAATACCCCAGCCTGTGAAGACTTTCCTCTGAATGACAGTGCTATAATTAAATCTCCAAATTCAGGACTCTGAGCCAGAATTGAAGTTTGGGAACTTCACAGAGGTAGAGGCCAGCTGTGAAGCTCATCTGGGGATGTGGATTGCAATTTCCCAAAGCCCTGGGGCAGTTTGGTTCTGGGGGAAGATGCTCAGGAGCTGTATAAAGAGATTGAGCAAAGATAGCAAGTTCTCTCTCACAGCACTAGACTGAGTAAACAGGTTTGCAATAATCAGCTGTTGACAGATGGCAGCAAAACACCTGTGAGTGACTAAAGTTTTCAGCCACTTAGTCAGAGCTCCAGGAAAACTTGGTGCTGATTTTCAGAAATGAGAAGCATATCTTCTAATGTGTTCTTTATCTCTTGGAACTTTCTTCTTTAGCCACAATAAAATGCCTATGGATGAAGCTCATGGAAGTTCATCAAATTCATTTGGCACTGTTTTAAGCCTACTTTTAAAATATGTCAGATGTAACACTAATCTTGGTGCAACCGCACTGTAATTAGTGTTTGGCTCACCCCGCTTTAGTAAATGCATCTGACTCAGCTATTTCACAGTTAGATACCATTATGCTTTGAAGGTGTATTTACCATCTGCAGCTGAAATATTTGCCTAAAAGTATCCCATAGACAATAAGGTATTGGCCCCGTTGTGCTGTTTGTGCTTTGTGTATGTGATGACCCAGATGCAGACCCAAAAGACGACCATTTGCTTACAAGTGTTAGAGCCTCACATGTTGTGGGGTATGTTTCTTGACTTTCTGAAGGGATGGTTTCACAGGGCAACAAAGAGGAGTTCTTAATTGGACCCTTTGATAAATTACAGGCTCCTATTAGAGAGCCATTTTAAAATCAGTATAGTGGGAGGGTTTTTCTCAATCGCATGAGAACAAGATGAAGGTGGGGTAGGCAAAATAACCACGACATGCTTCACAAAAGTATCTGTGTCAAAGCTTGGCTGACCTCCAGACTAGACCCTCAGGGCTTGTGCTGGGTGTCACGTGGAGATGCAAAGTTCAGACTCGTACTTTTGGTGGTGTGCACAAACCCCAGCACAAAGGGGACTCCAGGTCTGCTCCCCAAAGGACATCACAGGGCTTCACACCTGGTCACTCCCATAGGCTGCCAGAAACCACTGCACATCCAGCACAATGTCATCAGCCTTCAAGAGTTCATCTCCAGTCTTGCATTATTTGCTTAAAGTTCTAGCTTGTGGATTCCAATGATGAGAAAAGTATCTCAATTTTCACATAGAAAGAGAAGGTTTCATTCTTATGGTTATGTAGAAGAGCCTGAAAAGGGAACTTTAAAGGCTCACATCCCAGAAGGCATTTAGGTGTGATTTATGTATGTGACTCCTGCTTTATGGTTTTTCAATGCTGAGGGTTAGCATTGTTTCATGAGGTAAAGCCGAGCTGGAACACTTCAGATAATGGAAAGTCCCTGGTAACACCGATACAGCTGGTTCCTGCCCGTCTCCCTGCTGCAGCTGTTTGCAGAAGGGCTCTTATCTGGGGCACAGCGCCTCGGGCATGCCCCAGTCCAGCCTGGAGCCAGAGTGCCTGTGGATAGTGTGGTGTCTGTGCATAAAAACCCATTGCAAAGGGGGATAGAAGCATCCCAGGGATTGCACCAACAGCGTGGGTCTGGCAGAGGCAAGCACGGGCCCCGGGCAGCCCACCACCCCCAAGCACGGTGGTTTGCACACAGGGTGCCTGTACTTGTATGGGCCCTGCGTCTGCACCGCATTGTCTGGTCCTGGTAACATACTGATCACATGCTGATGACTGCATGGAGAAAAAAAAGAAATCGTGCTTTTTCTATGAAGGTCAGATATTCTGACTGGGCATCATTTATCCCCTAATCTGTGGATCTGGGCTGCAGGCTGGGTAAATGCTTTGCTCACTGGCAGAGTCCTCTGCAGATGTGTCTACTCATCTGCTGGAGTTTACAAGAAAATATGACCCTTGTGCATAAATCCCTGTCTGAGTGAAGTTCAGTTTTATTCGCTGCATGCACAGAGGTGATGGACACGTGATTTTCAGGGCCAGATTAATCCTTCAGCATTCAGTTTTGTCTTGTTCCATGTCCTTGACATGTATTTTTCTTTATGTTTTCGAGAGCTTAAAGATCCATCCTGACACCTGTAGGGTCTTTTTTTCTGACTTCCACTTCAGTCATGTAAATTTCAGACATTCAAAAATCATGATATTTGCTTGAAAATAGTGAGGGTCTGTCTGGACAGACTAGGAATTTTGGGTGTTTATCTTCCCAGCCATTAGGTTGGGTGCGTTTCTTTGTTCTGAAATGACGGGACCAACAATGATATTTCTTGTTGTTGTCAGTATTTGTGTTGGCTTTAGGGGTTTGCCTTCCTATCCCTCCTCAAAACTCATGTGCACATGAACTAGAAATGCACACTCTTATGCAGTGGTTGTCTTGTGTAGGCATGGGGTAGTTTACTCCTGTCTCACTCCACAGCATGACCCACCATAGAGTCAGAGCCTGAGTGTGCTCTTGCTAACCTGTTCACATGTTCCTACTGTGTGCTGATTTTTAGGCTGTGATATTTTTCCTGCCACTCTATGAACACTTCCATGTAGTTATTAGCATCAGGACACAGGCATGGTGCACAAGAAACCATCTTTTCTACCCTGGATGCTCAACTTCATTCCTAATCTGTGCTCAGGCATAAATGTCTGCTCTGGGGACAAGGCACAGCTTGAGCAGGAAAGCTGGTCCTACAGCTTTAGAATGAATGTTAAAAGATGCAATCAGGTGTTTTGCTCTTGCAATAAAACTATGTTTAAAATAAGCATAATTAAGAGAATACTCAAATATACATGAGGTTTGATTTTTCATGTAGAAAAATTAAGCCAAATTACAACATGTCTTTGCAGTCATATCAATGACAGTGTAGGTATAAAACTTGAGAGAATTATATATCTTTAATATCTACTTACATGTGGCGAAAAAGATCAATTTATTTGAATTGGTACATTTACCTTATTTGAAACTTTAAATTCATCACATTTCCAGGAAACTCAAAAGTAGCATTTTACTGGGCTTTCTCTTCTCAGTCACCAGGGAGACCGTCTCTTACTAACTCAATAAAACAAGAGGTCTTTTTTAATAATTATTTATTTTAATACCAACCACAGCTATGACATCTCTGAGAGGAACATCTGTGTTATTAAACTTCTTAATAAAAATGTAGCTCCCTCTTCTGCTGACCCAGATAATTAGTTGTTGATGTTTTAAGGAAAAGAATTTACAAATATGTATTCAGAACTGCAACTGATCTCTTTACATTTTTCTCTTGTTGCACAGATTTGTGAATACCTGGCTAAAACCCTTTATATGTTTCAGTGCTCAGAATTGCAGGTAGCAACATTAACTGAGCAAGCAGTTCATAAACATGATTGGTTTGCCTTTTCTAAGCATACTAATATTATGTTCCAAAATAAAAATGTGCTCTAATTATGATGCTGCAATAAACGCATAACATTAGTAAGTTAACATTTATGTCTAAATTATGTTTCATTCTGCTGTACAAGGAGACAGAGTGTAGTCAGTTCTTTCCTCAGGCTTTAGTGTAACAGTCCAAGCATCATTCAAAGGTGTTAATACCTCTTGCAATGTGGCTTTGGAGATGGCCCTTCTCTTTAAATTGCTCAGTCTTACTGGAGTCATGAGTGAGTTTCAGAGTAAGTAATCAAGAGCCACTCTGCTACAAAGTCCCCAAGCCTCCCTTATTACATTACATTTTAAATTACTTAGGACACCAAAAAAGGGGAGAAAATGCAAAAAAACCAAACCGCTAATTACCAGCAATAAACAGTCATGGCTGTAAACTTCATATTTCAGGTAAATTTGCATGTTTTCACTGGTTCGGAATCTGTCTTTATTATAAACCTCATTATAAAATGAACATACTACAGCTTCTGAAGAAATCACTGTAATAAATGAGCTTTGCATTCACAAGATGAGTTCCCACATGTGTGAAAATGTTAATATTCCCGTGACTGAATTCACTGACATAATGAATCTACAGTGGAAAATCAGTCTGCATCAAGCAAAGACAGGCATAACTGTGCTGGGCTGTTCTTGGCAGACAGGACATTTTGTGTCTCAAGTTAGGAAAGGCAAATAATTGCAGTTGAGTGCCAGTGTGTGCTAACTGGGCATTAAGGGCTAGATCCTGAGGCTATGTTATTCTACTTGTTGCTACACCTGATTGAAAAATGTTGCTTGAGAGTAAACAGAATGAGAAATCTACTTGAAGAGGACTCTCAGATCCAAGAGAGATACCCTTTTAACCTTGAGTCACATCAGGCATGTTTATAAGATCTTCTGTAACCAGATGTGAACAAATCTTTCCATTCTTGCTGCCTTTGGGACTGAAACCAGCTGTAAGATAAAAACGAGGCACTGACAGTTGGATCCTATGTCTGTGCACAGATTGGAACTGTTACTACATGGAGCAGCCATAGAGTTGTTGATTTCACGTGTTTCAGGTAAAAGTGAATCCTTAATACTATGCAAGTGATCAGAAAATTGAGTAAAACTCAGAGTCTGTCCTGACTTTCTGGTACTGAGAGTTGCAAGTTTAAGAATTGTGTTGGACACTACGTTAGGGAAAATTAGTTTGTGCGTTTAGAAACAAAGAAGTAGCCATAGAGCTGTTAGTACTAAACCTTGACTGCTGTTCCATTTGAGAGTATGATCAGTTAACTATAAATTCACAACAGATTTATTGCCTCTTAGATATATGACTTGCCAAACTGATTCAAAAACTGCATGACGCCAACCTTAAAATATAGGAGCGTAATTGTAATTCTTTTCTGAGAGAGTTAGAGGGGGAGAGGTAGGTCTGAAATGAGAGGTTTGTGATCCATAGGCATCTTTTCTTCTAATCCAAGTAATAAGGGTGGGAATTAACATATGCTGAATTTAGGAAAACCAAAAACATACAACCCAATGCCATTTTTTATGAGATGAAGTCCCTTGCTGCTCCAGACAATAAATCTTCAGTGTCAGTTTAGGAGATCTAGTTCACTTCAGTTTGGGGGTGCAGCCAACACCTCTCAAAATTCAAGGGGATTAGACTGACCAAAACTTACAGGAAAAGAAATTTAAAAGCTTGATACCACTCCTGTGAGCATATTCATTTTGTTGTATGTACTGCCTGAGAAAAATAACTCTACAAAATATCATGTGTGCTGAAAGAATGCTTTAATTGTTTGTGAGTCAAGTAGTTCAGTACTTTGGCATATAATTTTGTTGTTAGTCCTTTCAGTCCAACAAGTATGTGTGTTTTGAAGTTCTGAAAGTGCATTGCAGGAGCTTGTTCCTGAGCTTTCAAGTTTTTTGCTGGTGCTTCTCAGGAATTTTATGCAATCTATCTTACAGAATTAATCACATACCTTCTTTTCTCATGGGTCACCAATCAGCTTCGAAGTCTGGGCTTTAAACTGTGCACCAGTCATACTCCTGCTTGATGTAAAGAAGTAAGTAGGCTCTTCTTTTTTGATGGAGGAGAAGTAAATAAATACATGTCAGTTGCTTCATCATTTGGTACCTTGTGTGTCAGGAGAAATATTTTGGACCTGTCATGGCTGTCAGGTGGGAGATGTGTCAGGTTGTGACAAGCAGCATCATGGATGAGAAGATCTAGAGTTCTGGTTCTTGCCTCTTCTCTGTTGTCCCTTCCTATAAGTTGCCCATTATTCTAAGGAAGAATCCTTTTCTGTCCATCTCTGTCTGAAGAAGTCCTAGGTGAGCTGGGGGCAGCCAGTGGATGTGATGGCTGGGTAGCATGCAGAGCAGTGCTCTCAAATGCTGAGCACCTGAACTGAGACACACTAAGCATTCTTGGTGTGTTGATGCAATGCATTCATGTTTCACATGACCTACTTAAAAAAAAAAAAGAGGAAAAAAAGTGCAGCCACTTTGAGCCATAAAAATGTCAGAGTCTAATTGTGAAGGGGTCTGAACAAGCTACCATAAGATAAAAGCAAATGAAAAGATGTCTCACAAATTCTTGAAATCTCCTGTGAAAACAAGCAAGAACTGGAGCCTA
Organism: Campylorhamphus procurvoides; assembly: GCA_013396655.1. Lineage (NCBI taxonomy): Eukaryota > Metazoa > Chordata > Aves > Passeriformes > Dendrocolaptidae > Campylorhamphus > Campylorhamphus procurvoides. The sequence continues at coordinate 1,766,741 of WBMV01000309.1, forward strand.
AGCCAAGATGTCTCTGACATAGTGCTGCATGTCATGAGGACATTGAAATCCATGGGCTTCCTGCTGCTTTTGCTTGGTCCTAGGAGCATGGACATTTGTTAAGGTAAATCAGGACCTGGATAAGCCAGCAGAGGTAAACCTGGAGTTGAGGTATTGTGCCAGCATATGAAGAAAGATCCTGATATTTCTATTGTTCATCATATAAAAGATGGCACGGGACTATATTTAGCTGCAAAGGCACAATGCTTTGAAGTGCAAATATGAATAGCATATTACTCTCAGTGATCCAAACATTCCTATCACATTGGCCACAGTGATCCTCTTTGTGACATTTCACAAGGGGAAGAAATAGGAGAGGCAAAACTTCAGAGGGGAAATATTGAATCATTATCAGCATGCAGTATGGGCTCAAAACAAAGCAGCAGTGCTAAAGGGAGCTCTAGCTACGTTCAGGTAATTATTTGGTTAAAATAAACACACCATCTACTGGCACACATCTTAGGTGCAGCCTGTTCACAGTCAAATAGAACTGGTTGAGTTGTTGATCTGCCTAAGATTTTCAGTTTGCACCTTGTAACAGCTGGTGCATGTTAGTTTTTACAGCTGAGATTGCTTTAAAGAGTATTTGGCTTTTTTCTTGAATGTTCTGTTTTCATCATTCTAACCCTCCTCTTTGGTTTACTGTCACTGATCCTTTGCCATAAATCCAGAACTATTCATTCTGATCAGGTTTGCTACAATTCTGGAATGACCTGCTTTGCTGAAACTGCTGTTGTGTTAGATGTCAGTCCAGCAGGGAGCTCATGGAGGGCGAAGTGCTCTTTGTGTCCACAGGGCTCTAGGTGCAGGAGAAGATGCAGTTTCTTCCTGCAGGATTTCCCAAGGCAGTCTGTGAAATTAGTGTACCATTTCCTGCATCTCTTAATGGGCCCAGTTCACTCAGGTACCTGTTGACTACCCACAGATTTCAGAGCAACCTGCCTGCTGTTTTGCATCTGACATTTCTGCTTGCTTTGGATTTCTGAGACTGAGCTGGGCTCATGGAGAGATTTGATGCAACAGCTTTCTCAAAGAAGATGACTGGAAGTTGGTCATCACTGTTATCTGCTTCATTCTCACTACTCGGGTGGTGTGAGGAGTGGGAACACACATGGAAAGGCGGCTCTTGGGGAGCCAGGGTATAAATGCCATATGCAGCAGGGCCAGCCATTCCCCACTCTCTACTGGAAGAACATCCTGTAGGAAAAGGCACCGCCTCCACCTTTACAGAGTCAGCTGCAAACTTTCCAGGTAACACAGGCAGAATGAATAGGAAAGTTTAGGGAGGGAAGGCTGTCCCCTCCCTGCAGCCCCCATCCCATGGCTGTGGCCACCCAGCTGTGCTCTGCTGGACACAATTCCACCTGTGCTGAAAGCTGATGCTGCCCAGATACTGCCAAATTCTAATGGCTTTTCCCCCTGCAGCCAAGCATCTCATGGGGTGTTCCAGCTCCTGGTTTTTGCTCAGTGCTCTTTCCTCTTTTCATGCTCCTAACAGTAGTGCTTTGCTATCCTCTACAGAGCAGAGCTTCTTTTTCTTTGCTTTCCCCCTCTTTCACCAAATTAAGTAATCTCCTCTTTGCAGCCTGTTTGAGTCCCTGGAGGCTTCTCTTAGTCACTGACTTCTGCATTCATGTCCTTTTAAGTTATGCCTTCTCACCAGTAATTTTGTGACTTTATTGGATTCCTTCAACCTCATTCAGGACATTTCATTGGCCACCTAAGACAGATAGGTGTGCTCTGAATTCAGGTTTTTATTGACCAAGGCATGGATGGTCCAGTTTTTTCAGACTATTTACTTCTTTATAAGTTTTACCAGGTCTTTTTGCATCCTGGCAATCAATCTCACCATTTCTTGCTTTCATACAACCCCCTGTCTTAGGTCAATGGAACCCAGCCCTCTGTGGCAAAGAGTGCCTGTATCCTGGCATGTACAAAGTTTGTCATGCAGATCATCTCTTCTTGTATTTTGTAGGCATACTGGACAATAGAAATCTTCATCTATAATTTTACATGCTGTGTCAGGTAACATCTTCCACAGCCCCACTACACTGAGCTGGAGTGAATGCATCTTGAAACAATCCCTATTACAGAGATAATTGCTTTGTTATATAAATGTTATACCATCAGGCATCTCCCTATCCCTGTAAAGGTAAGGTTAGCAAGACTTGAGATTGCTAGAGCCATTAATCAGTCCATTCTGGTTCTTTTGAAATTGAGTGGGATGGTTAGGGGTCATTTATCAGCCTGTCCCAGACTGTACTTATGGATAATAAATGGTCACTAGTCCTGGAGTTACGGCTCACTAAGAGTGAGACCTTTTGGTTTCACTGAATGAAACCACAATTGATTTCAAGGGTGGCAGGATCAGACTCTTAATGCAATTTTGATTCACATGTGAACTGCAATCTGACAATCAAAAAAAAAATCTTGTTAACATTATTCCAGCATCATTTAAGCAGGAAAATAACTTCAGAAGGATGGTAATTGGGTGCTGAGAATGGGTATGAGATTGAATAAGTTGAAAAGGTGTTGGGTGAGAGAGAGAAGGAAATTGTGGAAAATGAAAAATGTGTATGATTATATTTCACAGACATATGTTTTTAACCCTTTCATAGGGAAGGCTTTTCTCAGAGAAAAGTTGCAAACAGTTCAGAGCAGTTCTGTGCTAAGTTATGGGTGTTACAAATGGATTTGAGCTTAAAATGACATCTAGCACCATCTGTGTCCCCCACGGGGGTGTAGGGAGACCACACAGCCCATCTCCTGAAATGCATGGCTTGTGTTAGTCTAGTTTTCTTGAGATATAAATTTCTCAGGTCAGCCAGAGGCGAGCCTGGAGTCAAGGCCTAGTTTATATTGCAGTTCTAGAATTGTTCAGTGTTGCCAACTGTGGTGATTTCAGTGGGAATCTGTGAATATTTGGTGGTTTTCTTAGTACTTTAATTTCTGAAAATAGGTGAGAATGTGATAGCCACTCCATATATAAATTAAAGTTCTTACAACCTGTGATTGCAGAGATAGATTTCAAGTTGTGGTTAAGGTCAACACTAAGGGTTTTAACAGAAGCAGTCCATGAGAATGGAGAAATAAATGTCAAATCCCTTTCTTATTGCTTATTAGTATCTAAAGCCTTTGAAAAATTGTGTTTGGCAGTACTGGTTGCCCAAGTGTTAATTTATGTTTAGCCTTTGTACTTAGAACTGGCATTGTATGCCTTTTTTGAACCGAAATCTTGCATATGAAGAGACCCCATGTGTGCACGCTGAATTCCACCTGGGCCATCTGCTAAACAGCTGCTAATTCTGGGAGACACAAACACTGGAAAAGGACTGAAACTCCTTTGGTTGGGACAGTCTTCCTTAGGAAGGAGACATTACGTAGCCTCTGGCCTGCCTGCCCTTGTGGGCTCCCCGCTGAATCTGAAAAAACTCAAAGTTACTGTCATCAGGTTCAGGCGGAGAGGGGCCTGTGGGAGGTGCGTGTGTGGCACTACGTTGGTGATAACAGGGATCAGATGACAGAAAATCCCAGGGGCCCAGCAGCTTTATTTTATAATATATTTTCTGGCAGGCATAGTCATCACTCACTCTCTAATACAGGCCTTGAATTATTGACAGGATTCCTCTTCATAAGGATATTCAAAATCCATTTGTTACTGTGTCCAGTCTTGCCACTTGCAGAGTTTTTGCCATCTGATGCCCATGCTGTGTTTTGGTTCAAGCCAGAAATAGCCTGATGAAATTTTTTGCTAAAAGGAAAGTTATTGCACAGGCACCATAGTTATTTTTTGTTGCCTCAAGAGGAACCAAAAATGTGTGCCGTTTCTAATTAATTGCTGGGAGTAAAGAGTGCTCCATATAGTGAAGTGGAGAGGGATGCTTGACACAGCAGTAAAATTTACTCCCTTACACTGCTGAGCTTTCCCCCTTTTTCTTCCAATCTCAAGGGCTGTTCTTGTCCCAATGCATCACAGTTCCAGTAGATGGTTGTATTTCTTTGGAGTGCAGATGTTTGTAAACAGACATTGATTTCCACATCATTAGCCCCTCACTGGAGGATGAAACTGGAGACATCTCTGGATACAGTGAGAGATCGACTGCTGGTTGTATACAACTCTTTACCCTCCCAGATTTTCTAGTTTTGTCTTTAGGGTTTCTTTCCTTAGTCAGACCCATACTCATGTTGTGTGCTCCTAGTCCTGCATTCAGTGCCTGTCACTTAGGCCTCAGAAAAGTGAAAATGAAGGGTAACTCTATGCACTAGTGATGCCAGAGGAGGTCAGGTGGTGAAACTAGTCAGAGTAGGTACAGTATGGTAAACACAGGGATGGGGAGGTCAAGAAAATAGTTTTCAAGGATAATCCAGGTGAGCTCCCACACTCAGCTGCTGAGCTAACACGTTGAAAGGGTTTGTCTTCTCCATGCTGCAGGGAGGCAAATGTGCATCCCCTCTGTGAAAAGGAGAGAGTTACAGCAGTGAGAGTTGCTCAGAGCTGGATCAGATCCTTAGGGATAAGGATACTTGTTTTTTTGATGGCCCAAACCCTTCTTGCACTCCTGAAGAAGAATACCAGGAGATGTTTGTGTTGTCTTTTTTTTTTCTGTTTACAAAAGGATTCTGGTGTGACTGGACTTCTAGGAATTCCCATGATGCCACTAATATTAACTTTAACTGGTCTTAAACCTCTGGTCAATTATTGGATCTATTATCTTTATGTTTAAATCTCTAAACTCCTCTCAAATGTTTATGAACTCACTATTGTTTTGCTGGGCAGATGCTCTGAGTGTAATAGCCACTTTGTATACCTTGGGTAAGTATTAAAAACTGTTTTAAATGCTATGTAGAAATCCATCTGTTGTCTGGAATCCTGTTCTGCTTTTCATGCGGAGAGAGAATAGAAGAAGCAGCATATATTTATTAAAACCATATTTCTTCAGATAGCTTAACCTCCGCATTATAAATTGTATTTAACATCAGTATCATATTCTGTCTTAATCTACTGTTGCATTTTAAATTCTGTTCCCATGTCAGTCTGGAGTGGTCCATGCAAATCAGTCCAGTGGACAGAAAACAGGATGGTATTATATAGTGTCTCTTTAGTGTTATATCCAATTTTATGCTTTGTTGAGAGCAGAAGTCACACTATAACAATCCCTCAAAGGCTCAAAGCTAAAGGAACATTAATCAACAGCAAGAGTAAGTGACTAAATATAATATCCATGTTGGAGGAAAGGAGCTTGTATCTGATTCCATGCGCTCCATCTGATGCCTGGGACTTTTGTCAACTAAGGTTGAGGGGGAATCTTTAAAAAGAAATATTTGAGTAAGAACGATTTATCATGTGACAGGGAAAAGTCCACTGGGAAAGGTGACTGGCCAAGTCCATGTTGACTAAGCAAATCAAGAAGGAGTGCCACAGAGATGTCTCAGTTTTAAATGCCTGTTGGCTGGTCTCATTAATCTGCTAAATTACCCAGCTCAAATTGCTTATGTGTAAGTGTTACATCAAGGTACACTATTTTGTATTAGCTGCCATATAAAAAGGAAACAGCCACCCAAGGTAGGAAAGAGTGAGGGTGAGTTATTGGCTGTTAAATAATCCAGCAACAAAGTACTTACTCATGGGGAACAAAAATTGCTGAAAAGTATTCACATGGGTGTCTGATAATATCTAATTTGTTCCCAGAATCACACATCATTGTTTTCTGCATGCTCCAGAGAGAGACGAAAACAGCACAGGAGAGAAACAAATATACACACAGACACACAAATAATTAACAGGCACACAATCATAGAGTCCAGTATTAGATCTAGAATACAGTGAAGACACAGCATAAGAAATGTTTATTATGAACAAAGATGAAAAAACTTGACATTAGGGCTGGCTGATTGCAGTTAGGAATAACAATTCCTAAATCATCCATGGCAAACCCTTCTTACAAAGGAAATGAATTGTTGCAACACAATACATCCTTGTTGTATCGATATGATTAGCTAGTTATCCATAACATGTTGTAATTTGTTTTGATTTTTAAGTGTTCTTTAGCTGCAGAGCCTTAATGAGGCTTCTCTAAATTGATTAGGAACTGCAAGATACAGCACGGTTCACAGATTATTTCAGAGAGCTGTCAACATCCTGTGACTTTCATTTCATTGGATTTAATGATCGTTGGAAAAGGTGTGCATTACAGCCAGATACAATCACATTTGTCAGCATGATCCTTTTAAGTGCAATTCAATTAAAGTGTTATTCTCTAATTTTATTATTGCTCAAGCTGAGTGCTAATGCTGGCTACCAATAAAACTACAGGTAGATAATGGTATACAATTTAATTTAACTAATTGAAGTTTAGTGATCTAACATGCTTTTCATATCTTAATTCTTTGAATAATCTTTGATTTTTGCATCTGCTACAATTCTTTTAATGGAAAAGGGCAACTGAAAACATCAGTTACATTTGAGATTAAATTATCTAGTAACATCTGCCTTTAACAGTGTATCAGTATGCATGTGAATTTTTCTCTATTACCTGCACTTGCATCCGTTTTCCATTGTCAGTGTGCTTGACCTTGAAATTAATTTATCTAACTGTGCTTACATTCCTTATTAAGTTAACTGCAGACTTGGAGTGCCAGAAACATTCTCACCAAGGGAAGCTGGCTAGATGACAAATTAAAGGGTCAGGAGCAGAGATAAACCAGTCCCTCCAATTAGACAAAGCCTATATTTTTTCCTACGATTGTGAAGAGTTACAGATAAATACAGCACAAATACAGGAGCAATACAGATACATGGGGATAAGATTATTTGATTTACTTGGAAACTCCTTAATGTTGCCTTTCTGTACCAGTGCTTTTTGGTTGGTTTCTTTTATCTGCTTCATTTTGGGACAAGGATATTAACACTTGAAAACTGAGGGGAGGCTAAACTATCTTCACTGCAAATTTATAACAGGAAATTCTATGATTACAGTGCCTCAGGCTCTCTCAGTTTAGGTGTTTTGCTGTGAATTGAATGAACCTTAAAATACTTCATCGAGACACAACAAAAACTGAGCTCCAGGATGGTGGTACTGTCCTGTGTCCCCAAGAGACCATTGCCTTACATCTGGTGTGAACTGTAACATTTTGAGTTACGCAAACTTTTCGATACTTTTCAGTAAAGAAAATGAAAGAAATTTAGGCCACATCCCCTTGTTATCAGGATGGCTTTATTTTGGACTCTCTGCTCACTTTCTCTTTGCCACAGAGCGCTGATATTAGTACAGAAAAAAGGCTTCAACTATGTTCTCCCTTTCTGACAGTGACAAAGCCATTAAGTCACTCTTTGTCCTAAAGTCACTGTAAGTGACTGCAGTGGCAGTATGTCCACAGAGTGCTCTGAATTTCTCTGACGACCTCACTCAGGTACTTGCAATAAACCCATTGCTCCAGAAAACAAGGCATGTCTATCTTTAAAGGTTTGTCACATCTCTGTGACAAGGCAAAGTGCTATCATTCTCAAGATATAGATGGCAGTAAAGGCACAGGGGAGCACAAGATGTTGCCTAAGGCTGTGCACAAAACTTGTGTGCAGGTTATGCTGTAACAACAGAAAAGTAATGACCCAGGAACATAGCCCACATACCCAGGTCTTCTCCTAATGGCCCCATCATCAGGCTTCTCCAGCAGTGGTGTCAGCTACTGCCAAAAAGTGAATTCTCCTTTTTCTGCTCTACTGTGTATGGATTCATGTTCTTCTCTTAAAGTAGCTTTTAAAAAGAAATCAAAAGCACTTACAGGCCCATTTCTGGATGTTGTGTTTTTACCAAATGCAAAGATATTTCACTGGAAAAGGTCTCTTTCTCTTCCAAGTTCTTCAGCTATGATATTTTCAAAAAGAATGAGCACAAACACCATTTCCATATGTCCTTACTCAGCTGTATGCTCAGGTTCTAGCTAGACTTGGTTATGGCAGACTTTCAAAAATATATAATCTAATATCTAACATCAGTCATTTGCCTAAAACCATAGTTGATCAGATAGTTGAGAAATCACAAAGTGTCCTTCTTCCTGGTGTGAGTCATTGCCTGCACTTGACATGATCTTTCACACTTTAGATGAATTGAGTCCAGATTTCAACAGCTGGCTTCTAGTTAAGGAAAAAAAAAAAAGAAAAGAAAAAGAATATGTAAGAAAAGTAGCATTGATGTCAAAGGCAGGATGGAGAGCTCACTCTGTGTGCACATATTGGCCTTTGTTTGGTTTATATGTGGGAGAGGAGATATTGGCTGCCATCAGGGGCTTGGCATTGGGATGACCATGAGAAAGTCTTGAAGGTTGTTGAGGCTGCTGGTTGTTGATGCTGAAAAATCACTGATTATTGTCAAATATGTTGTGTTTAAAGAGTCTTGACAAGTGATTAATTCTGTCCCTGCTATCTTTTGAAATCATGATGTCAATGAGGCAACATTGCTGCTCACACGTATACAAAGACTTAATTATGGTAATGCACTATTTAAGTTTTGCTGCTGTGATTATAGAATAGGTTTTGAATGCCCAGGACAACAGAATTTTCCCATTCTGTCATTTGTACATTGTGGCTACTGTATCTGATGTTAGTTATTTGACTGAACTATTTGCAAACTATGGATACTTACTGGCAGAAGTTCCATAACTAGCTTAGCAGCGTGTCGTTTGGTGATGCTGAGCTTACCATGTACTATCCCTCAACTGCATTCTGAAAAATAAAACTAATCAAGACACATGTTTCCTTCAAAAAGCCAAGCTGGGTTCTATATTTATAGTGTTTTAATGACAACAGATCCAAATAAAATGGATGATGGGCCTTTACTAGCTGAGAACTTAGCTTAGGAACTAAGAATTGAGCTGGGCTCTCTCTGGAAATAAAGATCCTACTGATCAGTTCCACTTCCCCTTCACCCAATGCTGATCTCATCCACGAAGAGGCTTTTTTAAAATGAAATGAGCCCTTTAACTACCCCAGTGCTGGCTGCTGTGGTGTTTTCTATAGGACTTGAAGGAAAGAGATGCCATTAAAATGATGCATCTTCCTTCTGTTTCCTTTGACTATGAGGCTTGAAGAAAGATCCTGCAGAAGACTTGGAGTGTCATTTAAGAAACAGAAAGTTTTGGTTTTCACCATAGTCAGGATTTTTGTTCAGGCTACTTGAAATGTGGGTAATGCTGAAATATTTCAACAAGTAATTTAACAATCATAACCATTTCTTGAATTGAGATGTATCTTAGTGAAATATTTTTCTTTATTCTTATGTAACATTCCAGGTTCATCTTCAGAAAAACTCTTGAGAAGCAAGATACAGGTTTCGTAAACTAAACAGTGATATATTCACTCTCACTCAAAGAGCTCTATTTAGATTTTCCACCAGGGATAAACAGAGGAAATGTATTTAGATCTAAGTACTCTGTCATGATGCAGTGAAGTGTAGTCTGTACACCAGATCTAGCAAACTATTAAATGATGCCATGGGTGCAGTGCTAGTGGAATTTTAGATGAGGTTTTATTTCATGTATATTAGTTTTTTTTGTTTCTTCTATATTTTTCAGAAATGTTTTATTGCTTCTATCAATTGCAAGAGTACATAAAACTTTAATGATGAAGCAGTAAAAGAAATGATCTCCAAATATTACTGCAGATCCCTTGATAGATTTCTGTGCACTCTGCAACCTTTGTCTGAGCTAATTAAATAACCAGCGGAATAATTCTGGGGAAGCTTACAGGCAGCACTGCTGTGATGCTATTTCCAGAATGGATTTTTTTTTTCCTTAAATCTGCTTGTTTAGGAAGCAGCCCCAGAGCCATTTAACTACAGAGGTAACAGGCCTAAAACTGCCTACAATGATTAACTCAGGAAAAGAAAAGAATGTGGAGGCAAAAAAATAATTAAAAACATGGCAAATAATCATTAAAGATGTGTACAAATGAATAGAAGTGAAATGAAATGTTTGGTGGGTTCTGGAACATCTGCTTTTATAAATCATCATTAACATGATAAAGACAGTCTATTTTTCCATTCAATGGGTTATGTATATTGTCTTATACAACTTGTGGTTGGGGAAGTTTCTGTTTTCCATCTGCGTCTTAAATATGCTATTCAACAGCTTTACTCCTAGTGCCCTACTAAACTCTGAAGGCTGAAAAACATATGTTTTCAGAACCCAGTACTTTTTGTTTCTAATCTGACTGGTTTTGTTACAGTAGTAGAGCAAGGTCCCAAATGGATTTGGTGCCCTGTTGAACTGAGCTCCAGTGTAAAGTAAAAGAACCTTTGCCCTGAAAAATGTAACCTTAAAGGGAGGAAAAAAAATTAATTTAACAGTGCTAAAAAAGAAAAAGAAAAGGGGAAACTGAAGCACTGACTGGTAGAATGACTGACCACTACTTTGCTGTCAGACAAACATCTGCTGAGCAGAAAATAAGACCCAGAATTCTTGCTGCCCAGTGCATCCTGTGTACTCATTCTTTTGCAGTGCTTGTCTGATAGAATGGAGCTGTACTGGTTTTGCTGCCCTATCAGGAAAATGTATCCTACCAGGATACAAAGATTTATTTTGTATAAATCTTGTCACCATTTTAAATGTTCTAAGGAAGGGTAGGACATCTAAATATTCCTAAGATAGATGTTTAACTGATATGAAACCTAAATGTGTTTCCAGCTATGACCTGGTAGCACATCCATAATTTTGACAGAGCGTTTTCAAGCATCTGACAGCAGTTTAGCTATTTAAAAGAAGAAAATGTCAAATGCTTGCAGGAATCAACAAGAATATTCAATGTGTTAGGGCATTCCAGCAGCCACATCAGAGACAGAAGGTCAAAGCCCCATTAAATGGTCTGGATGATCCTAGGAAAGGGGCTTGGTCCTTCAGACCAGTGCCTGCTGCGAGCAAAAACCTGGCAATCTGCAGTGAGAAAACTCATCTAAGTCTTTGTGTGTTGTCCTCCAGCTGCCCAGCCCCAGGTTGCTGTTGTGTGTTGTTAACAGGAGTATCGTGGCTTATTGCAATGATGCAGACACTGATTTCAGCTATCGAGTAGATCAGATTCTGAGAGAGCCAAGAGGACCTGGAGGGGTTTGTAGATAAAAGCCAGTGGGTTGAATTGCATTCAGAAGCAAACGGCACCATGCTGAGCTCAGCTGTAACCTGCTTAGCGTACCTTACAGCTCCACTCTCGGCGCACTGAGGCTCCCTCTGTGAGGGAGGAATTGGTGCTTCCTGTGAGGTAGGGGAGGACTTGTGTCACCTGTTCTGGTGGGAGCAGAAAATCTGTTTTTTGGAAACATGAGTGTAGGTGGAATGTCTCAGCTCTGGACTAGCTCTCTGTGGGGCCTGGCAGTCCCCATGGCCTGAACTGCCTCAGTGTCATGCTAAATTATTCCAGTGGGCTGTGTTCACACAGATCTGCAGAGCAGGGGGAACATAAAGGACCCAACTTTGTATGCACACTCTCTAGATTAAGAATTTAGCCAGGGCTCAGCCTTGTCTTCCTCTGTGCACAGAGGCTGCGGCGAGACAGCAGTTGGCTTATTGCAGTAATTATTAATTCTTTGTATTAACTGGTAATAGAATTCAGTGAGCAATTTATTTTGTTCTTGGAAAAAATTAAGGTGCTCTAGAAGTAGAGCCCCTATCTACTGACATAGTACTCAGTGTAGACTGTCATTTCAAGGAAATTTTTCCACTATGATTGATGTTTAATGCTGAGCTTTTACCGTGGAGATATTTGCTGCAGTTGAGATACTGATGATTTTTTCCTGCAGCCCATACAACTTCACTCCTGACCTGGTGATGACATGGTCTTTCAAAGCTTCCCAGAAGCACAGACTTCTTCTGCCCAAAAGCAGTAATTCCTGGAATGGTGATACTTGAGTGGTTGCTGGAGGTATCCAGAGTGATGAAGGTGTATTTTAGGACAGTTGTGAGCTGGCTCAGTTCTGAATTATGGTGTTGTATATTTTTGTTTCTATTTTTAATCACTGTGCTAGCTTGCAGAGTTTTTCATAATGTCAATGTCTGCTGCAACGCATGCGGCATGAATCATTCAGCAGAGCCACATATTGCTTTTGAAAGCTGCATCATTTCTGGGTATAATGGCAAACTATGAGCAGTAGTGACCAGAAAAGAGCTGAGCCTGTGATACAGTTTCCATTTGTTTTGATCTCCTCAGATTTTTAATTTACGGCTTTGACTAGGAAATTCCCAATGACCTCTAAAGAGTGGCAGGTTCTATGTTGTCCGCTGATGCTGAAGCAGCTGGGAGCCAGCCCTCAGCACAGTTTGGAGTAATCTTGGGGCTGCTGTAGCTGCTGCTTTCAGGGAAGGTTCCTGAGGGGTTGGTTGCCAGAACATCGGAAGCTTGTGTGTATACCCTGCTGCCGAGGGCTGGGGAGGCTCTCTGCCTGCATGGAGTTCACTGCATGGAGCAGTGCTGCCAGCAGAGCAGGATTTCCATGTACCCCACTGGCAGCAACCTGGAGCACCTCTGTGTGCTGACTCGACTGTGCCTCCTCCCAGGCAGGCTCTCTCTGAAGTCCCTCTGCCATATCACTGAACACTAAGTAGTTTGAAGTGAGTTGTCTTCTTTTTTATTTCCCCAGGTTGTTAGCATAAAATTCAAATAGGTTAAAATATTATTCATCTCTCCAACACTGTGAGGGGACAGAGGCCTGGCTAGCCCAGGTAATCATAGCTGAATTCAAAGCCCATCGTTGTGCTTTCAAGCAGCAATAGGTTAGTCATTACTGCAGCTTTGAACAGCTTCCCTGTGGGTTGTGTGTGTCTCTGCCACCAGCACTACTGGCATGGATCAATTAGTGTCACAAGCAGTTTTAGAAAGAACCAGGCAGGGGACATGTGTGGAGCTATTCTCCCACCTGCTGTTCTTACTGGTGAAGCTGGAGGGATCTGGCCTGCCAGCATGGCATGTCTTTGGGAGCTAATTAGTTTGGGAGATTACAGAAAGCAAGATATATAAGCTGCCTGATCAATCTCCTTCACAGTCCTGTAAAGGGAATAGGTAAATGTCATTTTCATAGCACCAGCATAAAAATTGAGGAGTAGAGGCCAGATGTGCTCCCTGACACCGTCCACAGCCATCAGATCCAGGAGCATGGAGATTGGAGCAGATATTTCCCTGGTAATATCTGGAATGGGGAAAACTGCCCCTTTTGGAGGGAATCACAAGGAAACACAAGCGACAGGCAACCATGGTGAACACAGGAGGAGAGTCACTGTGCCTGGTGCCCTTCAAACCTGCTGGACCCAGTGCTCTCCAGAGAGGCTCCCCTGTGCTGTCTGTCCCCACCCTGGTGCCCTAGCTGCAGCCAGACTCTGCCACTCACTTTCCCAAATGCTTCTCTGCCATTCTGCTTTCCATAGCCTGTGCTGTTTGGCTGCTGGAGGGAAGACTTACCCAGTGTGCTTTATGCAGCACCTCTCGCCAACTGGGAGGCTGGGGGTTCATGCTCCTGCCTCATTACTCAGGTCAGTGGAAATAATGACACTGTTTTTCTTAGATGTGCATTCAGAGAAGTCTGCAGTTAAGATTCTATCAAAAATGAAAACCAGTGTGCAGCAAAATAATTATTTTTGTAAGGCTTTTCAGATTTTACCGATGATGAGGGAAACAGCGGGAGTTCGCTAAGGGAATATATTTTATTGATGCCAAGGAATTATTGCATCAGTATTAGAACTTCAGGGGCATGTAAATGTTCAGGACAGTGAAACATTGCATTCTTATTGAAAAATTGTGCCTTTGAATAAGAGGGAATAAAAGCACTGAAATTTTGTAAGAAAGTTATTTCTATGATTATCTATGTGATTTGGAAACATGCTGTTGATGAAGTGGATTGTGGGCAGTTCTGTCTTTCCTCTTACGTTGTGCACTTATAGCTCTGGGATAGCTCATTAAAAAAAAATTCACCTGCTATCTGGAATTTGTGGTGTTCTAAAATATCCCAAAGTTTTTTGTTTTAATGAAGAAAGAGGAGTGCTTTCTTTTCCTTTGCAAGTGTCCCATTTCAGTGTTCCAATCTATTAAGCAAAAGACAAATTTTGTTTCCTGATGGATCAAAGAAAGAATGCCCACAGCAAGCCTGTGTGATGTTCACAAACCCAGTGCCTGGCTTTGCAACCAGCAGCACAAATGCTTCCCTCGAGGGCAGCACTGGATGTGGTGCAGGTCTGTGCAGGGGGACTGGCGCCAGCTCAGGAACCAGAAGCACTTTCTGTTTGCACAGAAATACCTTGCTCAGGTACCTGTGAAGCAGATGCTGTGCCGCGTAGATACCAGGGCTGCTGCAAGGGCAGTGAGAGCCATTTCTGAGGTACCTTTCACATCCCCAGCTGCCCTCTGCAGGTGCAGTTCTCTTTTTTCTGTTTCTCTCTGAGCACTTGAAGTGCACATCTTGCTTACTGAAATTTGCTGCTCATCCTCAGGATTGCAAGCTGGGTTCTCTCCGGGGGAGAAATGGACAGTCAGGAGTCTAGTTCAACTTTTTCCTCTTTCTTAAAGCCTTCTTTCTCCATACTTGTAAGAAGATGCCAGTTATAAATATGTTTTCTGTTTTGGTTTTAATGCCATCTCAGTGCTGGCCAAAATCTTGTTAAGCAAAAGTCTAATTGCAGCAGCAATTATCCTCACATAACTTGCTTAATTAGAGGACCATTGTATACTCTACTATCAAACATACTTTTGGGAGAAGAGAATTGCTATAACAAATTTTGCTGGAATAACTACAGTAGCAGAGCCTTTTCAACACCAGCCCCAGCCTTGCCAGGACCTTGCAGCTGAGCAGGGGCTGAAGAAATCCAGTACCCCCAAAAACAGGCCTTGAAGAGTACATTGCCTCTCAACTGGGCATTGCTTGAATCTGCAGTTTAGAACCTGCAAAAAAAGTTTGGCAAATAAAGCCCCTGGAAGCACTTTGGAAGTGGAGCTGAAGAGGATCTGTGTTTCACAGCCTCTTCTGCCCAAGCTCAGTTCTGTCTTGCATTCATCTTTTAAGGAGATACCATGCTCCCACATTTACATGTCTGCCTTCCCCCCTTCAACAATGAAAGACTCCTTGACCTACTATTCTTAACCTTAACTGACAAAAAGATTGTAATATAAATAGGACATTTATAACTAGCATTGGAAATCCCTTCTGTTGTGTGATTATCTACAAAGTGTTATTACCCCCTTTTTGCACAGGAAAATACGCCTGGATTTTCATTGATCCACCTTGAATCAATGCTTTTAAAAATCTTGGACACATTTTACTTAAGAGCAAAAGCATGCATTTTATGTTTTGACATGGTATTATTGATTGGAAAGGAGAGAGCAGTGCTCTCCACCTGACTGTCTCCTCAGTTTTCCTAGTCTGGCAGTGTCTGGTAGCACAACATCCTTAATGGCTTTGCTCCTGTTTTCTCTGCTTGTTGCCTCTCCTCTTTATCCTCCCAGTCCTCAGCACGGTGCCTTTCTCAGTTTTTTAAAGTAATCAATACTGTGCTCAAGCCTCCTGCTGTTTGCTGTCACTCATATTTGGCACAGCTATAAATTATGTATGGGTCTTTCTTGGCCCATATAAAATTTCTATTGCATTTGTCAATTGCTAATCAATAGTTCACTTTTTTTATCCTCAAAGACACACACGTGTTCTGAAGTTATACCACAAGCAGACTTCCCCCTTACATGTAGATGAGGAGAGCAGTGAGACTTCAGCTAGTGAGCAGAAAGCTGCAGAAGTACAAATCTACACCTGGTGGTGTGTTTGAGAAGACATTAACATAAATTATCTACAGGGCTTTGCTTTCTTCATTTCACTGTGGAGCTACATGTTACATAGGCATGGTAGGCAGTGTTTTAGCATGGCTTTGCTTACCTGTGACCCTTTCAACCTCCATTGCACAGAATGCTCACAGTGGTACACTGTTTGAACTTCCAGAGCTAATGGCATCTGACATTTAAGTCAACCTTAAAGAAATCTCAGCAAACCCAGTCACTTAAACTAATATGTCAGTGTCTCTTTAAGGAGGCATATTGACAGTCTTTGTAAAATGTCATGTTATGTTGATGTCTCAATCAGGTGCATGACTTCCCCCTCCCCAAGTTTTCACAAGCTCTGAAATTGGGTTGTAAACCCAAAGAGGAACAAATAATTCCTTTGTATAAAAAGTGAATTTTAAAAAAGTTGGATTGCTGACTACCTGAAATAAGTGAGCAAGCCCTGTAGCATCAACTTCTGCTGCAACATCTTTAATACATACACAAGTGCTGTTAGCTGAGGCAAGGAGAAAGTACCGGTGGAGTGAGACTGCTTGAAACCATATTTTGCTTTAGGCAAAACAGTGTGCTAAAAGAGCTGAAAACAAGAAAAGCTGCCTACTGCTATCCCTGCAACATTAAACATCAAAACTCGAGCCATTTGCTAGTGAAGGTTGGTCGCTTGAATAAACGCTTGAGATTTGAGAAGCTCCTGGTCACAATGGGGAGAAGAGAGGAGAGAGCTTATTCCTTCAAAAACCTGACACCTCTCATCACTCCAGAAGACCAGTTGCTGCCTAAGTAAATCCTCAATTAGGGCTGTTGGCTGCAGATCCTGGAGCTGTGCTCGACAGAGGGATTTGCTAGAGCACTCTCCATTTACAACTGAGTGTGCTACAGCACTTTCTGATTCGGAGTCCAGCAGGGTTTGACCTTCAGGCCATGCTGCAAAGGTCTCTTCGCTTTGGAACAGATGGTGCCATTTTTATTCACACTGAGTAGTGTTTTCCTCCTTAAGAGGGCTGAAATATCAGCTAAATTACACTCAAGTAGGTCCAGCTGTCTGGGTTTTCCAAGCTATACTGAGGAGAGAGTGAGTTTTCAAAAGGGCATAATTCTCAAAAATGCAGAGTGCTCAGGGGCATTTGAGTGACTTCTTGGTGTCTGGGCTTCTGCCTGTGAACTGGGGAGATGTGAGCCAGGTGTCACATGGCAAGGAGAGACCAAAAAGACAAAAGCCTGTGCAAGGGGGCGTGCAGCTCATCTGTGCTACAGCAACTACCTTCTTTTATCATGAGGGAGTACAGAGGTTGATGACAGATTGGTAATAAAAGTGGCAAAGAGACTGTACTATTAATGGAGTAAGAAATAGTAGTTTTATAAAAAGTTTATTATTTTGCATGTGTTAAACCGTTTCTCTGAAATAGCCTAAGGTTTTGGGGTAGTTGAGCAGAGGAGTTTGGATGACTAGATGGCGAATCCAGATCATGGAAATCTAGAGATGGAGATCTGGATCATGGATGTCTAAAGGTGGAGATTTCAGTCTAAATCATGGAGAAACTCCATGGAACTCTAGAGAAACTCCACTGGTCTTGGCTATTCCAGGTTCACATGGGTGTGACCAAGAGTATTATGTGGTACATTGCCTCTGGGCCTGCCCAGAGGTCCCATCTGCTTGAATACATGAGGAGTCCCTGCACCAGGAATGCCTGTCCTGGACCAAAAGGATAAATGTGGTAGTCACAAGGAGTAAAGGAGAGACTTGTCCAGTATCATAGGATGTCAGAGAGGCAGACTTGGGTGGCAGGATCATCTTCCTTCTGAAGCTTCTGCCCATTAGGAGAGCTCCACTAAGTAATAAATTCATTTGGGAAGGACTTTCTGCCCTATGCCCTGTGCTGATTAGCAGCATCACTTCCAGATGAGCTGCATGTTTCAGTGTGCAGAAGCCCTGTGCCTGTGTGCCTCTCATTATACTTCTGGCAGGGTTTTTTCCAGTCACTTCTATGACAACATATTAGATTTCTGGACTGACCTTCAGACTGAACTCTAGAGAAAAGAGAAAACATGGGAAAAGATAAATTCAGAGTGTAAGTGAAACTTCTTTGCAATGAGAGGAATGGGTAGTGCATGCAGCACTTAACAAGCACTCAGGTATGATCTGTGCTGCTTGGCTTCAGTAGCCTCTCCTCTGCCAAAGGCTGAGCTGTGTGACAACTCAGGCAATTCAGGAAGAGTGCAGGCTTTTGTTTCGGAGTCATAGCAAAACACTTCAGTAAAGGAACCCTATGAGCTTACGAGACTCAGCTAAGAATCCAGAAATGCTTTTAAGTTTTGTGACTTTTAACTTATCTTCTGATTCTGGAGAACTACTTATTTTGGCATGTGTGATGCTGAATTGTAAGGGACATCAGACAGTAGCCCTTTCTTGTGTTCATTCTTTGTTGTCTCTGGCAAATGGGGACAGATTAGCTGAGGTTGAGTGAAGGGGTCAGTGCCCTCAGCTATCTGCTGTGTCCCCACTGCATGGTCAACTGAGCCATTTGTGAATTAGCTGCTGAGCCACTGATTCCTACAGCATAGAGGTTTAAAGTGGGCTGAAATTGTTTATGGTTAACCTGCACGTTAGTTCAGAAGCTCAACCAGGGTGCAGAAGTGGTTTGGATGCTGCTTTATCAAGAGTGGGACAGACAGCATGGGGCAATAACGCATCTTTACTTATCAAGCAGAGCTGATGCTAGGTGTCTTTTTATCTGTGCGGTCTGAAGCAATGATTAAGGCTCTTACAGCTTATTATAATTTCTGTTTCTCCCTACACAACCTATGCTCTCTCCCTTTCTGAGAGAAGTTGTTTCATTCACTACCTTTCCCCCATGCAGGAAGGGTTTCTGTGTATGCACAGAACCCACTAAAGTCAGCAGAGAAACTGAGAGTGAAAGATTTGGCCATGCAGAGAAAGTTGCAAGATGGATTATTTTTTTTCCACTTTGAATTTCCAGGAAGATTTCCTTGGTTCTATTGGAGCTTAAAGCATGCCACAGTCACTCTTTTTAAGTATCACTCCTATGTAATTAGTTTTGAAGACTCTTGGCAGAAGGAAGGAATACTTTCTTTGGATCCACTGGTCAGCTTGATGTCTACCCACAGGCAGGGTCCAGGAGATGGTTTTGATAGACATACCAGCCAATTTGCGTGCATCTTTCAGCCTTTTTTGTTTCTGTTTGTAGGGCACCTTTTTACACTTAGAAGTGGGGGAAGAAGGATGAGCTTGTCCAGTACAGAATACACCTCTCTGTGCATCCTTGCATATTTTGCTTTTCTAGAGTTAGTATTTTGCCTTAATATTGGACACCTCCATTTTAGAGCAGATGCTTAGGAAAGCTAGCAGGGGAAAAAATACTTTTCTTGCTGAGCCCCTAAGAACTGTTTGTTTGAACTCTCTTTTCCCTGATGTCTGCACTAGCTGGGCTGTGCTCTTAAAGTACTGCAAGGGGCTCAGTGCTGAGCAGCACAATTCCCTGGAAAACCAGATTGCTGGCCACTGAATGGTGCCAGACCTTTCTGTCTGTAGAAATCCTCCGTGGTCTTTCCAAAGTTTGATGAGCCAATGAGCAAGACCAGAAGTGCTGCTCATTTCCTACGGGCTTTAATTCTCATGGCGCCAATGGGAGCTGCTCATCCCCTCTGGGGAAGGAATGGGAAACAGGAGGCCAGGAGCCCTGCTGGCGCCCACTGCCAAAAGTCTGCAGAGGGGCTGAGTTGGTAGGATTGTAAATCATCTGGAGCAAGAGAACTACGTTAGTTAATCCCAGATGAGGATCAGATCACCTGCCTTGCAGCCCAGACCATTTCCCCAGGACCACTGCACTGGCTCAGATCCTGTTGGCTCTAATTCCACCCTTTGTTCTATTTTTGTACAGTAGGTTTTTTAATTAGTAATTCTGCTGAATTTATAACACGTTGCGACTGCACATCCCCTGAGCATAAATAGGGCACAGAGAAGAAAGGGGGCAGTGATTTAATGCCAGATCATCGTGGGCCCAATTCATAAAAATGTTATACTTTTTATGTAGGAAAAGGAGCGTCCGTGTAGCATATTTGGAATTCATTGAATCTTCTTTCTTATGCATAAAAGTTGCCAACTGCTCATTACTCACTGAAGGGATTCATAACTCAAAAGAGGGCAGAAGCAGAAGAAAAATGAGCATGCCCTACTTAATGTGTAAAATTCAAATATTAAAAAAAGGAGGAAAATCTGGCAGGGTTACAGGGTAAGTAAATCATCCCTTTAAAAAAGAAACCTCTAATAATTACCTAAGTACAAGATTCATGGCTGATAACTAGTCAGAGCAAAGATATGCGCATAACCTTACTTTAGCTTTTAAATAGCACTCATGATTATTATTGTTTTAAACAATGGCAAGTCTGTTTTCCTAGCAAACTGTATAGTTCAAACAAAACTTTAATATATTTATTGGGGGAGCCACATGCAGGAAATAGATTATTAGGGGAGAAGATGTTCTTCCATTTACGGTGATCCTGGAGCAGAGAATACAGAGAAAACACATTAAGAAGCACTTCACATTTTTCCTTTGCTGTAACCCAAGCCAGACTTGTGCCCAGAAGAGACAGCATCCTTTGATCATTGCAGATCCATATTGACATGTCCCATGCCATCCTTCAGTCTCTAATCTCTCAGCACTGTGCACATTGAACACATTGCTGTACACACACTCATTACCGTTCTGAACAAGAAACCACATATACTGTACCAGAAACCACAACTAGACAAAAGTCATTGGTCAAAGATCATTTACATTCCTTTTTAGTTGCTTCTCCCTCTAGAGAAGCTCTGACTTATCAGGAGAGTTGAGCTGTAGTGTTTTTTCCCGGCACAGTGCTTCTTTACACTTGGGTGGGGACAGGAGAGGCAAGGGGAGGTGCAGCAGCTTTACTTTGCTGCTGCTTTTTCTATTCAATTTCCTGACTTCCTAGCTCTCTCCTTCACATCGAGCATGAGAAACTTTGCTCTGCTGTCTCTAGTCAACCGTGTTAGCACCTTTTGTGGAGAAAAGAGAAGGTGGAAGTAGACTGTGGCATACGTGTTGTAACTCAGAGTACAAAACCCTGGCAGCAGACAGAGGTGCAGCTGTGCCTTACGGAATGCAGAGCTGCTGTGTCCGGAGTGGAAAGGCAGTACCAGCTCAGCACAGTGTAACTCCACATGAGGTGTGGTTTAGGGGTTTGAAGCCTTAGATGGGGAATAGTGGTGGTATTAGATAGTGGATGAAAAATAAAGGATGTTGTTTTGAAAGCAGTGAGAGTATTAGGCAACGGCCCAGCATCCCAACATGGTACGTTTGCAATGCAGCATTTCAGCTGGAGCCACAGCAGCCGCTCTGGTGTGAGCTGGGCAGCCCCTGCGTGTGTGTTTGTGGTGGCTCACTGTGCACCAGGTCCCTTTTACCCCTCCCCTATGAGAGGGAGAGAGCATGCACATTTTTGGCATTTCCTATTTACTGATAGTACCTTGGGGTACTCCCTGCAGCTACATCCATGCTTGCAGAGACCTCAGCCCTCCCCCAAATACATCAAGAAGTCTGGTGGAAGTGGTTGATAGAGAAACAGCCAAGGACTTTTGACTTTCAAGGCTGACTAGTACATAGACATCTCATAGCAAGCTGTAAAAATCATTGCCATTGGTTTCAGTGCGAGCAAGACAGACCCTTAAATGAGGTCAGCTATAAGGACATGCATTTGACACCAGAAGCAATTCCTGATGTGCTTGTTATCCGCTCTCGGAGGAACCCTAGCTTGCTTTCACAGCCGGCAACATACCAAATCCAACAGCTTATTCTGGAGTTCTCTTTGGGTTCTTTTTACTAATAGGCAAGATTCACAGACTAGACAGAAAGGCATAAATATTGGAGACAGGGCCTAAGGTATGTCTCTGCACTCGTTTCATACTGGAGATCTTAAGAGAACTTCAGGCAACTCTACCCACATCTCCACTTTTTTAAGGGGGTGATAGTTTCAGTTGGCAAAAGGCACTGCACTTCAGTGGATTGTTAGGTGATGGATTTTGAAAGCACATAGCAATCAGGTGCCATACCCCATCCTAAGTCAGGCATGGCCCATTTCTTCCTCCCAGTCAGTCTTTCTCCTGCACTTCCAAATGGATGTAACATTTTCCTGCCCTGCCATTTTCAGCTAGCATATACGGTTTCTGCAACTAGTCAAGACTGCTGAGTAGCATCATAGAAATGACCACGTTTTAGTGGAGCCCCAAGCAATTCCTGTCTACATAAAGTTCATTAAAAAAATTGCCTGAGATAAGAGCAGCTGTGTGAACATAAGATGCTTCATTATTTTATTGGGCATCTGATTTGTATCTCCCTTGCACAATTTTTCACTGGATTGACCTTATTGCCCTCATTGAAGTTTACTAATAATTTATACAGATCAGAATCAGTCCATATAATTATATATCATAATTATCAGCTGCTATAAATTGGGGTTGGTCCACTGAAGTCTAATTACACCACCTAAGGAGCTGACTCATTTGTTATGACTCTGTTATACAATAGACTGAAGCTAATTATACTGTATGTCTGTGTGTGCATCTTGGTGTGTATTTTCTGCCTCTCTTTATCCTCTTTCATTCCCCATTGCTTCTCCAGTGTTTCCAATTACATTAGTTATTTTGCTCCCTGTGGAAATAGTTTCCAAGAGACACTTTTAGGAGCCTGGAATTAACTGACAGTCTGGAAGCTCAATTTTGTGGCCTCGCGTTTGCTGTGATCTAGAGGTGTCAAATTGCCTACAGTTTTACAAATCTAACCTTTCAACATGTTTTGGAGTCAAATTTATAGCTGTATTTATGCTTGCAGTGGATTCATTCTAACATCCCAAGCAGAGAGTATTTCCCTTCCTATTAGAAAATGAGCCTTTGCTGAAAAACACAAGGAAATGGCATTTTTTTGTTAGTGCTGTTGCAATGGCAAGAAATAGAAACCCTGGATAATACTTTTTTTGGAAAGGTGGGGGAGAAGCAACCATGGCCTGTCATTGTTTATCCCAGGCACTCCCTGAAGGGATCTTGCTGTTGAGGAGTGGGCAGTGCCACACAGCCCTTCAGTGGGATGTGGGGAAAGGGCCCGTGGGTCCAGCACAGCCCTGAACACGTTCCAGACAGCTCTGAGACATGCTGTGCCATATGATCCAAACTAACTTGTCTGGTGACTGGTAGCAAGTTTCAACTGTTACTAAATCAATTGGGGAAAGCTTCCAGAGATGTCGTTGGGTATATGAGATTGAAGTGTCCAGATAAGGAGAGCATGCAATGGGTATATACAACGCTACTGAGAGTTTCCAGGAAACACCTGACATGGGGCCTGTTTGACATTCCAGAGGCTGGGAAATACAAACAGTGTGCATTAAAATATATTAAATGTAGCAAACATTTTTCTTTGGTTCAATCATGCTGCAACCAGAGTTCCTTTTTTTTTTTTTTTTACCTTGTGCCTTTCAGTGCCTGCAGTCATTTCATTCACTTGATTTGTTCTGTATTAATTGTAGTGGTGTGGCTTGCTGAGTAACAGGTACCTGACCATCCCAGCACTTCTGTTGCTGTGGGATAATGCTGACCTGACAGGTTAGCAGGAATCACGATTCAGCTCCTGCGTCCCTGTGGGGTGAGACAACGGCATTCCCACAGCGCAGGTCCCTGCGTGCCGTGGGTCACGCAAAGGGAGGTGCCCCATAACTGCAGATGGCACAGCCTTGGCGAGCCTTACTGCAAGGTGGAATATGAGAGCAGTGGATGCACAAACAGTATGAAAAAGTAACCTCATGTTTAATGGGGTTCTGCATAGCATGTCGTGCTTTTACTGAGTAAATTGTGTCTGTTGTGGTCATCTCCTCCGTCCTTTCAGAAAAGGCAAATGCAACGCAATATCGATTGCAGCCTGGAGACGTAAGGGCCAGGAACACAGACTTAAATCAAACTTTTTGTGTTGCAACAGCTGTAGGACAGAGGAGTGCTCACTCTTAACCACTGCTCACACCTTGACCTGCTGGCAGGACAAAAGAAAAAATGCCTTGGCTCATGCCATAGCTGTTGCTCATACATTTCTGTAAGTGCTGTGAGCTCCATGGGAAGGTAAAAACCTCAGACTCCCCAAAAGAAAAGTTAACTTTTTACTTTCTTCATCTGTTCAATGCCTTTCTAGTAAACCACCTCTCTGCTCAGGAATGGGACACCTTTGTTTCCTCTGGAAAAGCTGCTTCTGTGACTTTTTGTGTTTAAACTCTGGCTTCATGTGATGCAATTTTGGTACTACAAAGAAGACTCTTCTGTCAGATACTTCTGTTTAGGTGAGCAACTGATAAACAGATTAAAGTCAAAACCATAGCAATCAAACCCTCAAAGGCAACCTCTGCAGATTTTGTTAAATCCCCTGGGCTTTAACCAGGTGGAACCCCAATCACTTCAACAGAGCTGATGAGGCTGTGTTTTTACCGGTGCAGCAATGGCAAGATGCCGCCCTCTGCGCAAAATGTGTACAGTCTTTATCTCTGGTTCTTCTCTGGTTTCAGCTGCTTAGACTCATTGTGTGAATTTATTAGTCACTTGTAATTTCTTCATTGATTTTTGTTAAACTGTTTCCTGGCTCATGATCTTGGCAACCTGTTTCTGTTGGTTAAACAAGCTTGCTTGTCAAGCAGGTTTTCCCAATGTCACAGTTCCAGTATTAACTCTCTTTATTGAGTAATGCTGCTTCTTATCCAGGATGAGATCAGACTTCATAATAAGTGGATCAAAGCCATTCAGTTTAGATCCAAAATTGGAGCTGAATCCAAGCATTTTTGAAATTTGAGGATGTTTGAGTTGAGATCTGTTTGACCCCACCATGGAGAAAGGTTCATGCAATAAAGTTCAGAGTTATACTTGTATTATTTCGTTAATTAAATGAGTTTTTAGTCACGTATTTTGACATGGGGTCCATCTTTTATAACCAGTGATCAATCATGATGAGCTCCTAAACTGTCCAACAAAGAGGTTTAACACCTGCTGAAATGTGTGACACAAGATTTCCCCACAAATTCTCCCTTGTACTTAAACAACGTAACTTGTGCTGGCAGCTGGAGAAACCTGGTCAGTTAATAGATGGAAACCTAAGAAGCAACAAAGGACCAAACTTTTTTTTTAATCAGAGTACTTTGATTCATATTAAATGCTACACATTTCTGAACACCCTACTCAGATTTCTATCCAAATACCAGAGGGCTGTTATAGCTGTATCCATAACAAAGACAGAATTACTGAAACCTCATGTGAGAAATGCTGTTCTTAATATTTCCTTCAGTTGAGTTTTGCAAATGAACTAATGCTGATTTGTTCAGATATGGCCCAAATGTTCATATTGATTTTGTGGAGTGTTCATCCAGACATCTGAACTGTGGCAGAGGTTGACCCATCACCCCCCTGACGCCTAGACCAATATGTTATGGTGTGCAGTGATGCTGATAATATTGCATTTCCCAGAAGCTTTTAATGCTACAGTGTGATGAAGACACATCACGATGAGTGAGTTTCAAATCCAAAAATTTATATGTTATACCAGTTTTTCAAAAGAAATTCTTCAGAATGCATTTTAATAATGGAAATTCAGAATCTTATGTTTCAGTTATAGGCAAAGAACTGTACCATTATGAGTGGTTAGTTTCTTTTTTTTTCTTTTTAGTAATGAGAATAGCTGTTTTCTTAGATAAACATGCTTTTGCACCAGCAAATATTTAATATCTTTCAGCCAAAAAGAAACACAAGTGTAATAACTGTGTAACTAGGATCACTCTGAAAAGAGCCATAAGTTGTGTAATTGTGGCTTTGTAGTTTATATAATCTAGGAAAACTGATATAAACCTTTGAAATACTCTGAAGTTAGTGCTACACCAGTGTTTAAATGAACTTTGTTCCTGTTCTCCATGCTCAGTTGCCGGTGAAAAAGGAAACATCAATAGGCTCCTCATGCAGTATTTTTAAAATATTTATCTAACATGAAATTTTTTGAATTACAATGCTTTTGCAAACTACTTATCTTGTTTCTGTCTGCAAATTACATTAAAAGCAACTATATACATCATTTCTCCTCAAATACAGAATTGTTGTAGGGACTTGTGATCCTCTACGGGCCCGTGTTACATTAACCTGATGGAGCCATTACTCCTTCTTTATAATTTCTTTATTATGAAGGATTTTGTAGTGAGAAACTTTGACCATGTTGAAATGAAAGGGGAGTTAGGAAATAAATACGGTTTGCTAATAGTGCAGCCAGTGTTTTTAGAGGTTTCTAGCATTTGCAATGACACACCTGGTCATTATAGTTTGACTTCTATATTTGAGGGGACACGAACAGCAGAATCAGTGCTTATGTATTTACCAATTAATTGACTTTTAGCCTTAAATGAAAAGGAAATTTTCTAGCATGTGTATTGGGTTACCTCTGGCATGCACCTTGCCCATGTCACTTAAACTTTTTCTCATCTGTAACTGGATCTAGGGACACTTATCTATTGTAGAGAGATATCATAAAGATCCATTTCATGTTGTAAGGATGTTTCATCAAAAGGCAATTTCCAGGGCTCGATACCATCAATACCTCCTATTGATTTCAGTGAGGTTTGCAGTGAAAGTAATCTAATAATAAAGGCATCCAGTAATAATGTGAGGTGCAAATGTCAAATTTAGCAGAAATATTCTTGGGTTTTCATCTGCAGTGGGTTAGTTTCACCTTTATCAACCTGTAAAGGTTACTGATTTGACTTCATTCATAATGACCTGTGCCAAACTCACAGAAGACAAGTGTCAGGTATAGGAATTTTCCATTTTTCCTGTCTTCCTGGATACTTTTTGAATTGTTTTAATGTGTTTAGCGTTGCTAGTGCCACTTAAAACAAAGAAAAAAAGTCTAACGTGGTATTTAGCTAATTGCCTATCTCCAAGAAGGGCTGTAAATTTCAGCAACTACAACTATGCATAATGGTAATTTGGGATCTATATGTATTTTTGGTGCTGAGAGCAGTACAAAAGTAAATGTGAATGCAATAAAATGGATACTTTTATTTTACGGTGTCTCTAGAAAAAAAAAGAAGGTGGTTTCATATAAAGAGCCCTTTCTTCTGAGAGTATGCACTGTGTGAGTCTGAGATGTTTTATGGCCTGAATGTGTGTTCTTCATAGTATTCTCTAGATCCCTGAACTTTCACAAAGCAGCTTTGCAGTGGCATGTCCAAAAGGATTGGGTGGGTCTAACAGAACGTGATGGAGATGTTGTCCTTGAAGCCTTTGTACAAAATACCTGACACCTTTCAGTGCCAATGGGAGAACCTGTCTCTGTTTTCCCAGCATGTTGTAACAACTCGCACTCTGCTGAGCCCTGCTCAGTCATCATCGCCTCACTGGCAGCAGCAGGAAGTTCTAAACAAAATGTTAAAATGTGTGTTTATGCTCAGTGCCAGATTTCAAGCACAGGAGAGAATCCTAGTGCCAATTTATTACTAATTGTCCCTCCTGGCATTGTCTGTTCAACCTCTTGGAACTGCCAACCCTACAGATCACTGTAAATACTAATCTTCTTATACTTAAGGTATTGGGTTTTCTCTGATGTTACCAAACATGTTGACTCTTATCTTGGTTGAATGCACAATCCAGACACAGTTATCATTAATAATGTTGTGTCTGCTGCTTCATTATGGAGAAAATAGCAAGATGCTTCCTTTCAAAATTATAGCTTTTCAGCACTTTAATAATGATCAAGCTTATTTGATTTGCACCCTATTTAATGTTCAAAATGAGGCACATTTATGTCCCTGAATCTGAAAAAGAAAACTAGACCCTCGTCCTGGTAATGTGTATGTGTGTGCTTAGCTTGGCACTCACAAGCCCTTTTCAGCAAGAACTGTGCATGAATACATATGTGCAGGACTGAGGTCCTGTGCTCCATTTACTTGCATGGCTGTCCTGAAGGCAAGGATTTTTCTAATATATGTAGTCAGCTTTCAACTCACAAAGGGTCTGAATCTGTTAGCTTTAACTGGCACAGGCAGATCCATTTAATTCTCTATTCATGTGGTATTTCGCCAAGTCATTAGCTTAAGTAGAACAATTCACGCAAGTAAAGGCTTTTAGACAGAATCTGAAGAGTTAAAAAAATTACATACACTAACTTTCATTATATAGAAGATTAAAAGTCATTCACTAAATTCTACACTCTTGTAAACATAGGGCCTGATCTTCACCTGAAGTAAATTGGCATAGGGCTATTGACTTCACCGGTGCCACTGCAATTAATATCAGCTGAGCAGAAGTCAGTTTTCTGTACAGTGACATTTTAGTCTCTTCATGACTCATTAACTTGACCACATACTCCATGTGAACCTGATCTAAAACCTCTATCTCAATTACTTGATCATCCTAAAGAATGGCTAATTAACAACTGCATACTTTAAAAAAAAAGGAAAGAAAGGGAGATATATTTTTATGTTTTCCATTTGGCAGAGTATTATGCTATGAATAATATAATATGCATTTCAAGTTCTTGTTAATTTTGATGTGATAATGAATGGGAATTCCTAGTGGAATTTTTTGTCCAGAAATATGAATGGTATTAGCTCAACAGTTATATGATTAAGCAGTAAGACCTGCTGAGGCAGGCACTACTCGGGGATGATTGACTGCTTTAATTGATTGACATCCAGAGGTAAAGCCAAGGGCACCAATTTACAGATCAGGTCAATTATCTCCTGGTAATGCCCACTTGGTATGTCTTATTGCTATGCTAATATTAACTGTTATTGAAACATTTTAATGAGTTTTTAATTTAAAAGTGGTAAATTTAAAAAGGGTGAACATTAAATTATTCAACTTGAAATAATGGGAACAGTACTATTCTGCTTTGCTAATGGTGATGTAAAAGTTTTGTTGTGCATACCAATACTTCTAAAGATCATCTTAGTTTGTCTCCCAGGGAAGGCAAATTCTGTTTGGCATTTCATAAAAACCCACAGTGTGGCAGCACAGAATACCCAGAAATGACCTGAGCCTGGGAAGTAAACATGGACTGCCACATCTGAACATTAGGTGGAAAGCCACTCCAGGGAGATGACACTTCCTATGGCAATAGTAAAGGTCTACTTATGGAGGCAATGGGAGGTTGCTGAATGAAGGTTTCTAAAAGGGAGGGAGCTGAGCACAGGATTAGGCACGTGTCTCATAGGGGAGAGACACAAGTCCCTAGGAAGGGGGCGCACCCAGGCTCTGCCAGCCCCCCACCCACCTGTCCCCCTGCTTTTGCCACATGCTTTTGAAGCACAGGCATGAAGCACTGCGTGGGAACCTGGCTCTCTTTGCTGTTCTTGTCAAGATTTCACTCCTGTAATCTAACCCAAACTTTGTCAAGGAAGATTTAATTTCAAAGAGCCCCACGCTTTTTACAGAGCAAGGGATGCAAGTCCCCTGGCTCACTTCTCCACCCCTTCCAGCTGCCCAGCAGGTTGTGGCTGCCCTCGGGCTCCAGGTTACCTGGAGAGCTGGCAAGGTGGAGCACGTGTCAGCACTTCAGCTCACACTGTGCAGGAGCATGGGGAGATGTGATCTGTTTGGTTTCAAGGGTTCACGCAACTGCTTTGAGGGCCAGGTTAGAGAGAGTGAGAGACCTGTTAAAGTTACCAGGAGGGAAAAGGAATCTCGATGCAGCTGCCATGTGAGCTTGCAATGGCAACCTGGAAGATCCAGGATATAAAGTTTACTGTGAACAATCAGTTAACTCCTCTAGAGCACAGGCTCTGTTATAAACAGAGAAGTAAGACACTTCAACAGTCATTGAGAAATAAAGGGAGCAGATGGTTTAGGCAGTTATTAAAAGATACTGAAACTTCTCCTGCATGGAGGTTATGGAAAAGAACATGGAGCTGTCTTTCCTTCACGTAGCCTCAAAGTAAAGTCTTAGGAAGTTAAACTTCATCATGGTTGTGAAATCTTGGTCAACCAAAAAGTGTTAAACAGATCTAGGAGCTCCTTCAAGAGCAGTACTAAGAGAAGAAGTGCAAGGTATTCCTGCGCAAACAAAAGAGAGGAAGGCTAGTAAAAAACCAGTTTAGCTAAATCACAAATTTTTCACTTCAAACACTAGGAAAGGGAGATGAGCATAGCCTTAAGGTTAAAGATTTGTGATTTGTAAATGTAGTGGGATACAGTTAGACAGACCAATGCAGAAAATGCCACACAACTAGGACATCAGCAGCCTAATGAATTGCCTGTAGTTCCTGTAAGAAGTAGTCACAGGTCTTCAGAATGAAGATTACATCACAAGGCTATAGCATAGCAAATATGGTGTCTTTCTCAAGTGAACTATACCTATAGTGTTTTAGTAAGGCTTTGGACTTCATCCCATGTGCTGTTTTCATCTGAAATTTAGGAAATTGGTTGAAAAATGTTGAGAAGCTATAGTTGGTAGCACAAGGAAGGAAGGTTAGAACTACCAAGTTTTTGTGGGACCTACTGCAGGCCATGTACTTCTCAGTATTTTCATTAGCTGCATGGAACATGTAGGCTGTAGAATCTCCAGCACTGGGGGTGTTTAAGAAGATGCCAGACAAATACATGTCAGGTGTGACACAGAACAGCTGATCCAGCCTTCAGACAGAAGCATGAACTAGGTGATCTCTGTGGTCCTTACAGTCCCGTTCTTCTTTATCTTGCATCAAAATATTTTAAGATAATGTGCCAGAATTTAAACTGGAACAGCCAAGACAGATGAAAATATTCTTTTGTGCCAATTCCAGTTTGGGGGTTGTAACCTCCAGCAGAAGGATGGGGGGAGCAAGGGATGCAGTAACATCT
Source organism: Campylorhamphus procurvoides (assembly GCA_013396655.1). Lineage (NCBI taxonomy): Eukaryota > Metazoa > Chordata > Aves > Passeriformes > Dendrocolaptidae > Campylorhamphus > Campylorhamphus procurvoides. Next base: position 1,797,457 of record WBMV01000309.1, read on the forward strand.
TAAATTACCACTATAAGACTCAGCAGAGCTCATCTGTCAGCAAGTCTTGACAGGAGACTCCTGAAAAAGAACCAAACAGGACTAGCAGGTCTGCAGATTAGGTGTTTTTTTTCTTGTCTTTCCCCCCTGCCCCCTTCTCCCTCCATTTACTCCCTCTATCAGCCCTCATTTAAGGGAAGACAAACTCAGTTATGCCCGAGTTCAAATCAAACTTCCCAACTTACAAAGTTTCATTGAGTACCAAATGATGCCAAGCAAGTTTGCCTGTCTCTGGCTGACATAACATTGTGCGACTCCAGTCTCCAGGACTGGGACAAATACCAGTTATCAATCTCACAGGCAAGGGAAAGTTAAATGAAAGATTGAGGGAAACGTGTGTGATGACAGACGAATTTTGCACACCCCTGTTGGGTGTTGCAGGTTGCTCAGTCGTACTAAAAGTGTAGAGGTGAATAGCTTTTACATTACCAGGGATTGGGGTCAGTATCTCAGACTGTCCATAAAAAAATGCTTTTGCAGACATGGTGTGGGAAGCAGAGGCCTTGGTTTCCCAGTCACCTTTCTTCTCCTTGGTTTCCCTAACTGAGGTGGTGAACATTTCCCAGCCCTTGTGAGAGCTCTGAGCTAAATAGATGGAAACAATTGGACTTAATGCTCCAAGGGTTAAAAAATGCTACTAGTAGTCTTATCCAAGGCTTGAAATACATGTTTATACAATGCACAATAAGGACCCAGAGTTACAAAAGAGCTGAATTAAGCACCTAGTACTATGCTGAGTATGGATTGTATAAATAAAAGCTCCAAATAGTTTCAATTCCTTATGTCTGTTTTCAAAACACCCTTTGTTAATGCTCTTGAGTTTGGAATAGCTTTTACGGGCAAGGGACCAAGAGTAATGTGAAGATGAATTTCACGCCCCTCTTAATCCACGCCATGAAGTTATTCAAAAGCCAGTGAAAGATCAGTTCCAGTTCAACCCACACTGATGCCCTAATCTGCATGCTGTCATCAGGCAATAGTGAGTTTGGAACTTGCCATATGGGAGCCTGGCAGATGTTGCACAAACTGCCTTTTCCTTCCTGCTTCCTGGACTTTCGTCAGTTATATGCTCTGTCACAGAAGCGTGCAGGAACGGGGTCATATCAACCCCTCATCAATTGCTCTAACATTGCTTCATTTTGCCCAATACACATTCATGGGTCTCTGCCATGTCTGTTATTTTCCATAATACAGCCACAGACCAAAAATTATATTGCAGTGTGGTCCCTGTTGCTACTGTTTGTAGTGGCAAGAGTTCACAGACAACAACTATTGTCAGTGGCTTTGGGGACAGATAATTTTCTACAGTCTACAAACAGGATCCATGAAACCATACAGTATTTTGCCTTTTCTTACTACTCATTGATGAGGAAATGACTGGATGGTCATACTATCCCATGGCCACGCCAGTCAGATGCCACACAGTTGTGGAGAAAGCCACGGTCAGCATAAAACTGAACATGACCTAATAAACCCTGCCTAGACTATTTTGCATTAGCATGACTGCAGTGTGTTTATATTAGAAGGAATGGCATGAGGACGAGCAGAACAGTCACACATCCACCTGGAGAGGACCACACAGACTTTACTAAAATCCCTTTTTCTATCTCTTTGTTTCTCTCATTGTTGAGGATGTTCTGTTTCCTTCAGGTGCAATACTTCTTTCCAAAGTCATTTCTTTTGCTCACTGAATTTACAGGTTTATTTCTGTGTTTCATCTCCTGAATGGCAATAGGCTTTCCATTTTGCCATGCCTCTAAGTTAGGATGTCATCTTTGTTGTTCCTTTTTCTTTATATGTGAACAGGCTCCAAATAGCCCTGGTTATGAATGCAGCTACTAAGCAAGGCTGCTTCCAAATACACTCTACTGCACTGGTGTGTGACTGAGGTCCCCAAAATACAGCACACTGTGAGAACCAGCAAAGAGCTGGTGGATTATTTTTTTAAGGGAACATACCACTGTCCCTAATCCCCCTAATAAACACATGAGACATTAGTAGGTGCAAATCTGTACTGAAATGCATAAATATTCAGGTATGGGCATCTTCTTTTTATAGTTATAAATAAAGTAATAAATCTATGATGAAGCAGAGCTTTCTATAAACCCTTTAAATTTCCCTAACTAAAGTATTTTGGACTGTTTTGGGCCTTGATCCTGTGGTAGTTCCTTCCCTGATGCCAGCTGAACTCCTGTCTGGAGGGAGTTACTGTATCAGATGCTTCTGCAGAACAAATAGGGGTCTGTTACAGAGCCAAACAGTACTGGGAGATGTTATGTCCCATTGCAAAGTATTTATTTTCTAGATATGAAGAAATGCAGTAAGCCATCTATCTATTTATCTTTAATACTTGTATAAGAAATGGAATAGTGTAGTACAGTGTATTACTGTTTTATATATTTTTCAAAATCATGTCAATCAGATGAACAGGAGGTAATGTCACTTCCTTTGAAAGTGTGGAAGGACAGTGTGTCCTACAAGAAAGCATGCATTGCTGATTTGTGCCAAATCTCATACTGTTGTAACAAACTGATTTATTTCATTTTCCTTGATCACTGAAGAGTTTACCTTTCAAATCACTAGAGCTGTAAGAAAAAGGAGAAAATACACATCATGCATGTATAGGCAATTTGTGCCAAACTATTCTGAAGCAATATAGGTTGTCAGCAAACAGGGCTATTTGCTGTGTGCTGGTATCTGCTATATGTCGCATATTATCTGTAACAACTCTGCAATTCGTTCTTTCACTCTTGTTCTCTCTCTTTCATCACATTAGATTATGTAGAGGCACTTCAAGGTAAATTTTTAAAACTGTGTGGGAGATGCATGTTGGAGAAAAGCTAAGAAGCAAATATCTTGAATGTTTTTTTAGCACAACTCCATCTGTCACCTGTTTTGACAACTTACCTGCACATGTCACCCTCTGTCTCATGCTGCTGTGTTGAGTCATATTGTGTTATCTCAGAAGAACATACTTTGGAGCCAGGGCTGCCTTAAAAATGCCTTATGCTTAGTAATTATAAGAAAGTCTTCTGTGCATAAAGAATATATAGGGCAGATTATTTCTGTTCAGCCACATCCACAGCCCTGCTGTGTGTGTAGTGTTACACTGTCATGAACCCTCTCAGTGACACCGCACTTGGGGAAGCTCAAGGTCAAGAGACTTATTTGCATCATGAGTGCAACACCTCTTACTGAAGTACTGTTCCACATTGCCCCCACTGATACATTTTATTGCCAAACTATTCCTTCTAGATTGTGCAAAATAACAAGTCAGCTAAGAATGCTCAGAGATGACAGTGATATAAAATATTAATACGGCCTTATAGAAAACAATCTATAGGCTCTTACAGCACCTGTGATTTTGTTTTGCAGTTTACTGTATTAAAAGAGCACAGTCAACTTGCAATCCAGCCACTTACAAAAGCGTGTTACCTGTAAGCTTCCTGATCATTTACAGGCACAAATTATTCTTTAAGCCTTTTCTGTCACTGTGTATAGAGGAGCAGGAGAGAGAGAAGTGCTAGAACCAAAGTGAAGACAGACTGAAAATACAGAGTGAACCTGCCAGCTACACAAAATAACCAACAGAAGGAAATCCTCCCTCCCACTCTCTTCCTTAATGGCTGCTACTTAGTGTTTCTGTTTACAAATAGAGGTGAAATAGAGGAGAAATGGAAGGCAGATTGTGGCCCTTTAGAAACTCAGAGAAGGAGGGAGAGCCTGAAGGGCTGGCTGATGTCTCCCTGTCCCAGCCACCAGGTAGCTCCAGCTGGTTTGGTTTTTGGGGTCGAAGAACATAGGTCAAAGCAGGGGAGCTTCAGTAATTCACCAGGATGAGGTGCACACTTAGTCGTGTTTTTCATAATGGCTAATTAGTCACCAAGGGGATGTGGAGATGGATACTAACACCAGTGGGGGTGATTGCTGAAAAGATGGTGTTAAGTCTGTGCAGCACAAGCTCCAGTTCTACAACTGGTTGTCATGAACAGAAGGAGTCTCTCTGACTCCATTCAGCTGTCGATCAGGCCATACCCATGTCCAAATGCCAGAGCTGTCTGGCCAACTTGCCTGCTCACATTCTTGAGGGAAGTGTGATACGTGAGACTCATCGTGGAATTCGGAGCCCGAATGCTTGTTAAGAGTGGGAGCGCTGGCCCTGCTGCACGCCTTCCTGGTGCTCAGAGCACCAAGGACACGGACAATACAATGTTTGGAAGCTGTACAGAGAGAAAATGCAGATCCTGAGAAATAGTAGAAAGGGGGAAGCTTAGGGGGTTTGATTAGCAGTAATCCCTTTCATAAAATGCATCAACCTTTTAAGGGTTACTCCCAGAGATGATAAAACTGCTCTAATTAGGTCCACAGTATAGATGGGCAAGGAGAAAGTAGTACTCAAAGGCTGAGCTTTCTTTTTGGCCTGTAACACAAAAGCCCAGGCATTCCTGGCATTTAGGGATAGTCCCATCCTCTGGAGGCCTGGTGGACCTAGGAAGAGGCTGTGGGATGCAAAGCATTGTGTAACTCTTGCAGATAGCAACCTCTGCAAGAGATGTAGGCTGAGCTTGGCACACGTTGTGAGATTAGCTGGTGTCAGTACAGTCCTTTGGCAAAACAAAATAAAAGCATCAGATCACGTTTATGCATCCAGCTTGTACCTGTCCTACCAAGCTTGCCTGAGTGACACTCACTGCTAATAGGTTTGAGGACACCAAGTGGCAATGGAAATGCATTGACTTACTATCCACTGATTAGCTTTGCAGACACAAAACATGTTTGCTTTAAACCAGCTTTGTAATTCTGAAAGACTGTTTGGGAACTCCAATGTATACGTATTTCTGGAGTGGCTTCTACAGTGTCAGTTTAGGTGGATTTTCCTGGAATGTATCTTGCATCCTGGCACCAGCCTGCTTGAAGGCTTAGTGCTGGGAGTGTGGTGGATGCACGCCAGCCCTCCTTCTCCCTGAGCACATCTGGACCACCTGGCCCCTCCACCTGAGAAAACCCTCCCTGTCTTCTGCTGGCAGCACTGAAAGACCTGAGGGTGGATGCTGCTGAAAGTTTATCTTGGAATCAAACACCAGGTGTCATAAAGGTCATTAATGTTTTCCAAGTAACGTTCTGTTTGCTTCTCAAAGCCTCTGCCAAGTTTCTCAGAGGTGTGTTCATAAAATGCCCTGGGTGTCTCATACAATGTAAAAGGTAGCAGATTTCTAAACCAATTTGTGATACATCAGTAGCATCTCAGAAGAATATGTTCTTATTACTTGGAGTTGTTCAGACTGGTTTCCTCAGCAACTGTATGCTTACAGTTGGAATTAAATAAAGAAAAAATCCATATTGTTTATATTGTAGCAATTTTGCAGTTTTAAAAGTGTTACATTAACCAAAACATGCACCTGCTCTTAATTTAGGTTTCATAATCTATCCCCACTGAACGTTATTTTTATGATATAGTGACCTTGTGACGTGCAGCACTCTTGGCTGGTGTTCAGCGAAGGATGCAGGATTACTTGCAGAATGGATGTGTTGAAAGACATTGTTCCAGTATATAATTATACCAAATCTGTTAGGGATGGCAAAGATACTGTTTTGTTTCATTTTAAGATAGGTACCCGGGCTTGGCACATTTTCCAAATTACCATATGTAAACAGTCTTATGTAGTGTTTGGTGACCCACGTAGTCATTGTTTTTCATTTCCAGTATGCAAAGGCCAGTGGGAGAAAACTGTTTATGTACCCGAAGCCTTATATCTCTTTTGCTTCTAATTAGAGTGTGTTCACACCTCATTTTCAGCTGCTGTCCCGTGCATGCTCCCTCTCCCCCTCCCCAAATTCTAGTCACCTCTAACATTTTCTCTTCTGCCTCCACCTACTTCAGTTGAAACAAGGCAAGTTACTTTAACAGTGCCAGTAGTAGATCCTTATTAATGTGGTTCCTTGTGGCTGAGATGAGTTGAGGAGCAATTACGTGAGCAGCCAAGCAGGCAGATGAGAAGGGATAACAACTTGCAGCAGAGGGAAGTGGCGAGCAGCTGGAGGATGGGGAGAGCACCTCTTTAGGTAGAGTAGATGTATGCAGACAGGTTTAATAAACACAGTCTTAATTGTTAGCTACTTCCTGTCCACCAGGAAAAGAAGAGGTAAATTAGATGTTCATGACATAGCATTTTTTTAATCCACACACAAGATCTTGGGAGTTCACTCTTCAATCAGTTAATTTTGTTATTACTGTAATTGAATCTGCTTGTGCTAAATATTTATGTACATTCAGCCAAGTTGCCTGCAGTATTATTTTTTGTGCTGCTTTAAAATCATTGCTCCCTCTCTTATGTTGAGATTTCAGAAGTGAGTACTGGGTCCTTTGGGAGCAGTCCTGCCAGTGGAGCATACAGGGAGGGCTTCAACTTGCTTGGCCACTAACAGGGCTTCAAATAAAGCTCCAGGTTGCATTAGGCTTCCACCATTCTAGATTTTTTTGCAAACTGTTCTAATTAATGACTTACTATCATATGATCAGAAATATATTCTATGTACTGATTTTCAACTGCAAATTACCTCTTTCAGTGTGTTTTGCAAAATAGGAGACAAGGACCGTGTTCTATAGCAGCAATCTTAGGAACCTTATTTGTTCATGTCAATCAACTCTGCAAAATGTATTTTTCAATCAAAGCATCTCTCTTTAGAAGTAAAGAAAAAAAGAGTGAAAGCAGTAGGATCCAAGCCTAAATAATTAAGACCAGAGCCTTAGCTAGTGTGAACAGGAATATAGAAATCATGGGATACATAGCAGATGTTACCAGCTCAACATCAGCTTTTTTTATATTACAGCTGTGATGGAAACACTGACCTTATGTTACAAGTAACAATTAGACTTTTCATATATTATAGTTGGCTTAGTCTTTCTTAATCTTTTTTCCCACTTCCCCCCCCCCCCTTTTTCTTTTCTTGCTGTTGAATTATTTTATTAGAGTTCAAGATCTGGACAAGTCAGGCATTCCTGATAAACCTCTGTTACCAGCACAGCTTTAGTCATAAAACTTCAGAACAAAGGGAATGAAAAACATATATCACGATATTTATTTCCTGCAAATCCTAGAATAGACCAATATCCTTCTTAAACTTCTTTGCAAGCGTACAGGTATAATTTGGGTGAGTTAAGTATAGAGACAAAAGGGCATATTTCAGCTACATGAAAGATGTTTATATTGTCATTTCAGAATGGAAAGTAAAGTATGTAGAAAAAATATATCTTGAAATTTTAAAAAGCAGTGTTAAAGACTGTGTTTTGGCTAAATCATTACTGAACTGCTCAAAATATTGGCTGGCAGAGAGAACGAAGGAGATGGCTTCAACAAATGCAAAGTCTGTCTTACATGATACTTCAAATGAAATATAATAGGTACCTTTCAGTACATAATAAGTTTCTCTGGTTAAGGAAGTTAGGTTGAAATAGTAAATTTCTTTGAATTAGAAGTTCTAGCCTGAAACTGGGAATCTGAGTTTAGAGCAATGCCAAAAAGATGAATTTGAGAGCCAGTGGCACATTTTTGGGGGTTTGGCTCCCTGTTGGCAGAGGGCATGCTGACTATACCCACTTGCCCTGAGCTGCAAAGGGGTGCTCACAGGAGGGTGGAGGATAGTGAACATACCTGAAGAGCAGACCCTTCATGTTCTGTATGCAGAGAGAAACTGGAATGACAGACCAAACATGGGGCAAAGGGGAAACTAGACTGAATTAATGAGAGATGAGATTGAACTGGAGCAGTCAAAGAAAAGAGCATCTTTTCCAGACACAGGAATTAATGGTTAAACTTTCAGATTGGACTCCTTGCAATTGGCTTGAACTCAGGACAGAAATTACATTTCATAAGTTAAAGAGGAATAGAGACACTGTATGGTCAGAAGAAATATATCAAATTTTTGACATAAGGCCTCTTTACCATTTAATTCCCACTGTGCAGAGGTGAGCTCCACATGGGGTGTGAGGGAGCTGCTTGATCAGTTTAGCTGCTCTGCAGGGGCAAAGCTGTGAGAGAGATCTGAGCGTGCCATCTGTGCAAGGCACTGCTTTCAGCTTTTCTGGCTCTGAAAGTTACTCTAAAAGTAAAGATGATGAGGCAAAGGTAAAATAAAGAGACTTGTTCAGAATGGCAGGGTGCTGTGCATGCATTTTGAGCATTAAATCAGAGGGATTTGGTCTTCCTGTGTCATGACTTGTGGGGATGCTATGCCAAGTATGAAGCAAAGAGTGGATTCGGTGACTGGTTTAATAGTGTTGCATGATCATACTTGCAGGGTCTGTGGACTGAACTGCAGTGCTCTAACCTCAGTATTCAGTAGTTATTCTTGCAGCTGCAAGATCAGCCACCTGAGAGCTTGTGTTTTCTCTCATGGACCTAATGAGCTGCAGCTACAGCTGATGGCCTAAGTTTTGCCCCATAATCCCTGGCTGCTTTTGTTTGCTCTAGTGCAGACCAATTCTAGGATGTGTGTGTGCATACCTGTGTGTATGAAAGATTAAATTTATTGATAATTGTATCACATAAATTGTGTCTGTTTCCTACCTGATGCTGTTTGAGACTAGGATAAACCACCTAATATAATCAGTTATGTAGATTCTCTGAAACCTTGCTCTTAGTTTGCTTCATGTGGGCTTTGGAAGTTAGAATATTACATTAAAAGTAGTTTCCTTGATGTATGGTTAAAATCGGCCACTTTTATTATTAATCATCATCTGTGTGAATCTGACTTAGCACAATTAGTTGTAAGAGCCACAAAATATTTGCCTATGTGTGACAGATATTTTTTTCCCCTCCTAACTCATTGGCTAAGACATCCTTAATTGTGGAAGCCGTAGGAGGCCTCACTCCTCAGAACTTGGACTGCAGTTGCCAGTAAGCAGGAGTCAAAGAAGACTGCAACCAATTCATCAGCTTCATGAATGCTAGGAGAGTAAAACCTGATAAAAAAATGAATCTTCTCTTGGCAAACATGAAAGGAAAACATTAATACAACTGGTTAGCTGGAACTGGAGATTCACCTCCTCTTACTGACCTGAAGATGGCTTCCATATGGTGGAGGGAGTCTGAAGCTTTTGAGAAACAGAGAGTACTTGAAGCAGAACTGCTATCTTCCAGAACAGTGAAGTATTTATACTTCAGAAAGAACTGAATTTGGCTGAGCAACATTCCCAATCCAGACCACAAATGCTGCTCTTGAACGTGCTTTAGAATCTTCTCCAAAGGGAAGAAGATTCTCCTTTACAGAAGCTTAAAGGTGTCAGGAAAAATATCTCTTGTTCTTCAACCTCAGCTCTAGCTGCTCTTCCTTCCATACACTCTGAGGAGTGTAGGCATTATTTCCCTCCTGCTGATGTCCCCCTGGGAGGTCCATCTCTGTTCTGAGCTGGGGACAGCCGTGCTGTGCTGTGCACCATGCCAGGGTTAGTGCAGCCTCCAGAGCTTCTGCTCTCCCTCCAGGCACACGGGAGTCTCCCATTCATTCGTTCATTCATTCCACCTAATAAAAATATGCTGGTGTGGGAGGCTGGAATCACACCAAGCTTGACAGAACTACCAGGTTTTGAAGGAGAAAAGCAGGTGACAAAGTGATGCCACGTCATACACACAGTATTACCCAGTAATAGTGCTCCTGATCTGTATTATTTTGCTAACATCCCAGCAACTGTGTCAAATAGAACAAAAACATGAGAACAAAGAGCACATGTTAGAACTACCCTGAAGCATGTCTGAATTAATTATGCCTCTTAATTTTTTTGGATAAAAATCAGGTGCTTGTTTCATTATTTATAGCACAAAATCAAAACATTACTGTTTTATTTATGATGATGATGATTCTGCCCAGATTGTGTTGGTTTTCCTGCTATCAACAACAGCTCTGGAAAACTCGACATCTTTCCATGCTCTTAGAGAGCGAGGGATGGAGTGAATTTTCCCTAAACTTAAACTGCAGTTTAGAAATTTTAAAATATTCAAATAATATAATAATAAGTAATATAATTAATTAATAATAAAGAAATCAATTTTTGCATTATTGGGAGAAAGAGTATCTTAACTGTTTACCTAATGTATGAAATAAATCATAATAACTGTGTGGACTGTACATCATAGCAGTGCAAACTCTTAACCAATTAATCTTGAAAACACTTCAGTGAGACAAATATGTTGGTTACTGTCCTAACCAAGTTACAGGAAACTTCAATTTATCAAAATGAGTACTTACCCTATGACCAAAAAAGGAGGTATGTGCCATCACTTAAACTTCCTGAGATGATAAATACACATTTCAAAGACATGATTTTCCAGGCAAATATTATCTAGAAAATTAAAATTAGTATGGAAAGGTAGTGTATTCTCCAAGCATTTGAGCAGGAGCCTGTGCACACTGTCAACTTCAGAATAGCTCATTTATTTTCATAGTTCAGTTCCCTTCAGCAAATAAAATGCAGTCTGGCAAACTGTGTAACATAAAACATTTCTGTAATCTGCATGTAATGTAGAACAAACAAATTTTTTAAAATGTGAAGTCTGTCCCACAATTATGTCCCTCTGGCTTTTCTATCAGTAGAACTGTTGTGCAATCAAAGTTGGGCTGCTTTAAATCTGAAATATGGTAGTAATGGATGAGTCATATCCCTAATTTAGTGATATGAGAGAACGAAAATTGCAAGGAGTTGCTCCTTTGCAAAGCTGGTTTAATGTCATGCAGCCTCCTCCTATTTAATCAGAATGTTTGCATTTATTATTATTTTCACCCATCTCTCAGTCCTCATTAATATTAATCCTTGCATCCACATTAACATGAGCTGCAGGAACTGTAGCAGTCTTGCTGCAGAGTAATTGTGTTTATAACTGTAAATACAATTGATTGCTGTTTCACCATATGAGCATGAACTTCACATATAGAATCTATTACACTGGGAAGAAATGTTTTAAGTGAATTCCAGTGTCACCTAAATTGGTAGTTAAAGGTATGAAATTCAGCATTGATAAATGGAAATGCTTTTTTACACAACACATGATTTAACTGTGGGCCTGTCTGCCACAGCAAATTGTTCAGACTGAGATTTAGAAGGATTCAGATTTAGATGTTTATGAGGAAATCAGAAATATCTAATGTTATAATTAATACAACAAATAGTGAAAAGGATACTGAACCATATGTTCCAAAATGTAAATTGGTCTCTAACTCCTGGGGAGCAGGACATGAAAGCAGGCTGCTTCTATTGGCCCAATAATGTGCTTTGGTATATCTCCTGATGTATTAGCCCTGGACAGCCCCCAAAATGCTGAGAAGTTGTTACCACTTTTTCTGGTTTGGGTAAGTCATGTAGGAAATAGAGCTGCTTCTCTTCTGCTACTTAGAAATACCTTTAAGAATGCCATGGGAGGAAGATCCCATGGCAGCTCTAAATCAATCCTAATGGTTCCAGCAGTCTTTACCCACATCCCACCAAGAGGACAATGATTTCAAAAGGGTGTCTGAGCATCTCTGTTGAAGGGGAAAGTTCTGCCTTCACCCAGCAGACAATTGGTAGTGGTGCAGTTTAAAGATTACAGCCCCAGCACTCTCAAAGCCACTATCATTCCCACATCATAGTGTCTTCAAGAGCACAGATGCTGAAAGCCCCAGGAGACAAGTATTCTGGGCTGCTGGTAAAATTGGAAGAAGCTATGCAAAGCATAGATAGGGCATTCCTAAACTAGAAAGGGATAGTGCAGTAATTTGCAAAGCATTAACAGCACAGCACTATCCTGCAGTAGTGGGATAGAGGCTGAACACTCAGAAAACCCAGATATATCCTATAATAACAAATACAGAGCTAAAGTAAAAGGAGAAGGAGCAATATGGTTAGTATCTGATAATATATCTACCCTCTAGCTACTGCTGAAAGACATTCTAGCCCACACTAGATTTAAGATGGATGAGAAGTTTTCTGTCAAACAGGCAGGGCTTAAAAGAGTAGAGGAACTGAAGGTTTGATCTTTAACACCAGATGGAAAAGAGAAAGATGAAAGAAAAGTTAATCAGAGACTTTTCTTAAGCTCTACTGATTACTGGAAAGCTTTTGACATGGTCTGTAGTATGCAGAAGTGAGTGGTGAGCCTTGATATTAACCAGCTCACCTAACAGGTTTTTTTTTTCCCCCTGAGTTTAACAACTCAGTCAGTAGCCTGCTAGTGGCTTACTACATTTTCCATTGCAAAACTGAAAACTTTTCTTTTTTTCATGACCCTCCCAAATGGCACTAGTGAATTTTTCCTTTAAAAGTCAGTTTCATCCCCAGTGACACCACCAATGGAAGAAGGTCAAGAAAAGAAGTGATCATCTCCCAAGATGTGGAAACTGCCCTGTGAGCAGGTGCTTTAGGTCAGTTATTTAAAGAATGAGGACTCAAGCGGCTTTTGAGCAGATGATCTCTGTAAAAATTTAGTGGGTTTGGTCCATTCTGAAAACTAGTTCCACTCTTGTTTCTTAAGCCACGTAGTCCAATATCCAATTTATTGGACTCTAGGGGAGGAGACATATGCAGGGCCTTGCCCATCCTGAAGAACTGAGCAGCCTGCAGGTGTGGGTCAGTCCTTGTCTAAATGTTCCCCACACACCTTGAGAAGCCACGAGCACATCAAGCATCTCACAAGAAGTGGCCAGCACAAAGACTCAGTTTCTTGTGTGGTGGAGTCTGAGGTATCTTTTGAACTAGAATTACCCAGACTGCTGGTAGTGAGTGATTGCACCCACCAGATCAGTAGCATTCATTGCAGCCTCTTTGAGACTTAAAGTGATAACGCAACAGATCATCTCTCTAGCCAACCATATGACTGGCATCATATAGCTGCTATTCATCTTCACAGCTTCCTGCAAGGGAGAGAGAAGATGAGAACGATGTTATCAGTAGTTTGCATATGGGCAACGGATGCACAGAAGACTATGGGATTTGTTTCAAGGTCATGCTGTCTGTGTCTCAGAGCTGAACCCCTTAAACACAAGACCTTTCTACCTCATTCTTATGTCTAATGTCTATGAATATATATTTCCCTTATGGTTTTAGCTGGTCTGTTGGTTCCCAACTTTGAAGCAGTTTCCTGCCTTTCCATGGCATGAATTTTGAACTCATCCATTGAAAGCATATGGGCTTTTTCCTAGCAAACAAGTTAAACTACAAGCTTGGAAAGGCATGTGAACCAGAGTTTGAATCTCAGCCAAACAATTTGTTCTGGCTTTAATCAAGATGTCTTCTTTTAACTTCAAATATCGTTTTTTTAAAATCCCATATCAAAACTTCTAGTGTCACACTATGAAATCAATAAATGCTACCAGTCATTCAACTTAGAAATACTTCAAAGCAGCCTGAGTGATAACCACTATTTTATTTTTAAAAATATTCATCAAAGAGATGCAGTTAATATGAAGGCAAACAAAATTAACAGCAACAAAAAAATGTGTCAGTTATATTTTGAACTTGCAGAATCCCACAAATCCTACTAGTTTTGCCTTCAGTTTCTCTTTTTCCATTCCTGTATTGACATATTTTAATATTTCCCTTTATTCTTCTCATCATCACTAGTAACTTAGTTATGCAAATGATAGCTTTAAAGTAGTCATTTAACTAATCAAATATTTCATGTTATTTCATACCTTAAGGAAACAGTTGGCTTTTTGGCGCAGATTCTCCTACGTAAAATCCTGTGTGAGGAACCTGTCCTGACTCAACTATGCACTTTAATTGTGTGTTGAAGTCTCATCAATTCAGTGGCTCTGCATTTAAAGTTAAGTGTGTGATTATGGGCATTCCTGAGTAAGGGTCATGGTGTTTTATCTTATTCCATAAATATTTCAATGGAAAACAAGGAGAAGTGTTCATGAGTAAAGTTCCAATGTAAGTAAGAGTTTTGAGGTCTTGTTCATTAATTAGAGCAACCACTATCCAATTTTATTGTGTATTGTAATGGTACTTGAATTTATGCCATAGAGATAGTTGGACTGTAAAGACTTTCACAAGTGATTGTTTTTGAAATATTCATTAATATGATTTCTAGAATCAATAAAAGAATTCATGTTGTATCTATTTTACCGTAGATAAATCTAGGTTTTGTCAGATTCAGATCACTGAAGCTGATTTTAAAATTCTGAAGACAGGTAACTAGCAGGGAGAGGACAATCTGTATGTAGCTTTGGTGAAGTCCTCTCACCCAGTTTCAGATGTCTGCAGCACAAACATCTGCTTTAGTCCCCCTGGGCTCTCCTCACAGCCAGCAGAGCAAGATCAGCACTTTCAGTGTGTCAATCTTCTGATTTGTTTTACACATTGATTTTAGGAGGAAATGAATCAAGTTGCAAAGTGCCTTCTCTCGCTATGGATTATAAAAGTGTTTAGGGATGAGATTCACTCCACCTTTTTCTTTAATCTGAGGTGCCCTACAGTACCTCCCTGGCCACCAAGTGGTGCCCCAGTGCAGGTGTCTCAGAGATCCCATGTCCCATGGGCATAGCTTGGATGTCTCAGGGCATCTAAGATGCCACAGAGGCCTTTTTTGGGTGGCTGAATCTCTGCCAGGTGCCTACTCAGATACAGGTCCTGTCTCCAGATCGGAATGTGTGTAGTGGGCTGTGAGAAAATGGAGCATATTCAACACCTGAAAGTTTGGACCAAACAAAACCTAGAAACATATTCTTCAGGAAAAAGATTCAGAGAAAATTGTGGCAGCAGCTTTTATCTTTTAAACTGTAAAGTTTGACATCAGACCTCAGCAGCTGGAGGGTTTAAGCAAAGAATATTGAGTGGTTTGATTCCCAATTCAAGGTCAGGACTTCCACTGTGCAATGTGCTTAAAATTTTAAAATAAGAAATTGGAAAAAACTATATTACTGAGGTAGGTGAGTCCCTGATGTTCAGTTTTGCCCATAGGAAAACAAAAAGAAAAGGCAGTGAGACTAATTAGCCTGTTTTCTTCTCCTGTCTCCCCATGCAGGGCAATACCACAACAGGAACATATCTTTCAGTTTCATTATTGTCTGGTCTGTGGAGTTTTTCTGGCTTCACCACTGGCAGAGATTCTGTGGCAGAGAGTGAGGCCTCCCTCAGTGCATCACCAGAGACAGAGCTCTTTGTGTTCCTGGTGTGCACTGGTGTGCCAGCAGCCAGCCAGCAGTTGGGTACAATGTGTGCAATTATCCACAGATTTATCTGTTACACAATGGTGGTGTAAGCCGCTTTGTGGGTTGTGGTTCCCCCTTCAGTTCCAGGCCTGGCCAGTGCAGGGGGCCACTAGCCTTCTGCTGGCCCTGTGCCAGTGGCAGGGGTCCCCCAGGAGTCTCCTTGGCCACTGCTCCTCACACCCAGTTACTGGTACCCAGAGTGCCAGGTTCTGCCCCGGCTTCAGCACCGCCCTTGTGCCTCTGCAGCCCCAGTATCAATCTACAGCTCAATTGCAATTTGTGCTTTCTAAAACATATGTCTATCCCTCCGTGCCTTCTCCTCCAATAGATTTATCTTGATGGGTTTGGTAAGGGTGCTTACTGACACAGTTCCTATGCCTTGGTCTGCAGGTAGCAGCTTTCACCTTCTTGTGTTGGTTCCTCAAGGAGTCTCTCATGGCATGATGGATATCTCAGTCTCTGCACATTTTTAGAATAAGGATGGTAATATGTAGTTTAAATACAGAGTAAATCCACTCATCTGATGAAAAAAAAAAAAGTTGCCAAAGAAAATTAGTGTAAATGACAAGTAATGAAAACACATCTATCTGAATACATTGTACTGGGAAAATTTCCACAGTTTTCTCAGCACCAAGGTACCCTGCCTGGGCCTTCTCATGTTTAGCAGTTGATTAGTACTGCCACCACCAGTTTTCCATCCTCTTGTCCTGATACAATCCCCAGTGACAATAATCAGCTAGCTCAGCTCAGGTCATCCAGAAATGGGACCCAAATGCTTGTACACGAGTTGCATGGAAACCTGCTGAGAATGGACTGCTGCCACAGGAATGATACCATGAACAAAAAAAATGGAAACTTGGGTGTAAAATTATTTATTTATTACTTATGCATGGCTGTGCCTTGTGTCTGGGTTTTTTTAGTTGCAACAAAGGGTGGCTATAGTATAATGTGTAGTGTTGCAACTTTGGTCTGTAAGGTTTCTCAAGAATGAGACAAAAGGGGAACCTTAAGCCTCTGTGAAGGTTATTAAGCCCATTGGGAAAAAACCAAAAGGAATATTCAAAATCTAGATATGAGATGATTATGGTTTGGAGCTATACACTTCACTCCTGGCATAGGGCTTGGGTAGAGTTAGGGAAGGGAAGACTTTCAGAGCAGGCCTGTTCATTCCAGAAAGTCTGTCTATAACTGGTGTCCCAACATCATCTCTGGCTACAAAAAAAAGGAGTTTCCCCAAGGGATGCTGCAGCAGTAGCTGGTGAGCTTCAGGAGAGACTGTTCTCTTAGGTCTGGCAAGCAGATTTACCTTCAGTTTCTCAATATGAGTCTGCCCTTTGTCTGACTGAAATTTCTAACCATGAATTCTAACTGCTTTGTAGTTTAATTCATTGTTCAGTACTGCTGTTTTGGGAAATTTATGAACTCTTTGATGCTCTCTTCTCCTTACAAAAAGGATTTAAGGATGGGGCATTGTGTAATGGTGCGTGTATGCTTGGCACAACGGCCAGTAAATAGGATGTTTCTCGCTAGCTACATGATTTGTGGTGTGTTTCATCTTCTCTCTTCCATATCGTAATTATTTCAGTGTCTCTGTCCTTCTTGTCCATTATACTGCATTTGCCAGCAGTGTGGAAGTGAGCACATTGTACACAAGGATCTGCTGTGTTCCAGCTGCTCACCTAGGCTGGGGTGTGGGGCACTGACAAGGCAGAAGCTGAGGAGAAGGGGGAGGCTGAGCACATCATGGGAGGCTGGGGATGCCTCAGTTCTGGGAAAGGTGGAGAAGAACAGTCTGGTTTGTACCTGCAACCAGAACTTTGCACCAGTGCCTGGAGGGTTCTGGCTGTGGTGAGGGCAGTGTGGCTGCCAGTGCTGGAGCAGAGCATGCTCCCAGGGAGAGTGTGAGTCCACATGGAGCAGTGAGTTGATGCTGGAGTGTTAGTGCAGGAAGAGTGAATTACTTTGGGAAGGTTTGTCTGTAAGATGTAGTATGGAGACTAAGGCAGCAGGTTAGTGTGAATGACTGAATTATGGGCAATTTTTATCTAGGTCATGGGTAGTTTGTAGGCAGCTGTCAACTGCAGCATGGGAGCAAAGTTGGCTTTGTGTGGAAAGCTCATCAGAAGTTTGCTTCTGCAAGTGACCTTGAGACTCCAGGTCCAGCTGGTGTTTCTCAGCCAGGGACAGCCCAGACAGAACACCCTGGAAGAGGGGATTCTGCAGCTGTGGGTGAGGGGTTGAGCCAGGGTGGGGGTGAGGCAGCAAACTTGTATGAGAGTGGCTGTGAGGGACAGGAGGCCAGGGCTGACGGCTGGGCAGAGCTCACATGACGGTGGTGGGGCTGAGGGTGATGAAGGTAGGCTGTGCTGGTGATGGACACGCAGCACTGAGGTGGCACGGAGCGAGGACAGCACTGCCATCGGGGTGTGAGGGGAAGGCTGAGATACCTCAGGCTGAGGAGGGAGCTGGGGATTCAGAGGGAAACACAGGTGCCTCAGGGAGAAGACAGTGGGGTAGGAACCCTGAAGTACATCAGAGGCACCAACAGGGTGTTTTGGGCAGAAAATGCTGAGGTAAAGACTCCTGGTGAAGTGTGGAGATTGGCCTTCCAACACATCTACAGGTGTGGGTTAATTGTTGTGGGGAACAGGGACATCGAGGTTGTTAATCCTGTCCTAAACATTTCTCTCTTTCCCACAGCACCTGATTGAACGTGGAAGGACATGAACAGGCAAGGACATGAACAGGAAAATCCTACCACAACACAGGTACCTCTTGTTACTTCCAGCGTCAGAGATCTGAAAAACAGTTCCTACCTTATCCTTAAGCAGCTTCTGTTTTTACAGTTCTCCCAGGGCGAACACACATTCCCCAACAAAATGCCATATTAAACTATAGTGTGTACACTTTGCAACTTCCAAGCCCATCTCTGCATTAGCTCCCATCTACAATGCCACACCACACATCAGGTTTTAACTTTGCACCAGTGACCACTGTGTTTGACTTTGGTGATGATGATGTAGTAGCTCTGCCCTGTACATGTGGTTTGCTGGGGCTGGGGAGAATCCATTTCTCTGGACAGCACAGAACATCCCCTAGAACAGGGCACATCTCAGTGCATTGGTATCTATTAATTTTGATCTAACTTGCAACTCTGTACATTTAGGATGTCAACTGTAGCATGGAAGGAGGGTCCTCAGCTATGACTAAGTTACTGTTCATCGCCTAATGTGTTTTCAGAAACACTTTGTTAGTTTTCTTTTCATACCTGCTAATGTGATATAGTGAAGGCTATTTGGTACTGTGCATGCAAAGCTAAATTAAGTCTGGCAGGCAGCCCAGGAAGCCCTGCCACGTGTCCCAGCTGCTCACGGCACTCACCGTGTGTTCCGCTTCCCCAACTTTGCTGCTGCACATTTTTGTCCAGCCACTTGCAAACAACAGAGATCTTGTGGTCAAGAGCTTCCTCATGGTTTGGCGTAGAGTAAACAGATAAAGTTCATGAAGAGGGTTTCTTGTAGAGATGCAATTCAATTTTTTCCCCTCTGCTAATTTAAAAAACAAAGGTGCCAGACTCCTCCCTCCACAGGTGAAGTCAGAAAATTGGCAGAGACATTACAGACTGACTTTCAGGAAAAAGGGGAAAAATTATTTTATTTTTTTCCAGTTCTGAGCACCATTACCCCTCACCTCTGAACCAAGAAAGACTTTACGTGGTGTCATAATTTAGCAAATTACTTCCTCAAAGGAAGGTCAAACATTTTACCATTCGATCAATAGGAAGCGACTTACAAATCATGTGTATTGATCATTGTAATCATTCAGAGGAATGTAGGGCAGACACTAAAATCACATGCACTTAGTCTTAATTGCCCACATTAAAGCAATTATGCCCCAAAACTGTCATTGTCTAATGCTATGCACACTACCCAGCATGGTAACTTTTAGCCATACATATTTAATCATAAATCAGCCTCTTAGGTCTATTGCACTAAAGACTTACAATATTGCTGTAATTATGCAAATATAACTACGTCTTTTTTCATCAACGTGTAAGATCATGTTGCTTTGGGGAGCCAAGGGGAGATAAATAAGCCCCTATATTAATGCAGCTGGTATTTAATACATATATTTTACAGCTGTGCTATGTGTTCATGACACAAGTACTTAAAGTGACCTGAAATTGCTAATGAACAGAGAGCCTTTGTAAAAGCAGCCACAGGTCAAGGACTTGTAGATAAAACTTGTTGAGAGGTACATTGATGGTAGGCTTGTGTCAGGAGAGTGCTATTTGTTCGAGGATGTTTATAAACATTATTTTCCAGAGGATCATTTCAGCTAAAAGTTTTTTTCAGACAAATACCAGTTGGTAGAATTGAAACAAATGTTTTCTGATCTTATAAACATAAGGTGGGTGCCTTTTTTCTTTTGTCCAGGAAGCAAGTGTGTAGTGTCAGAAAAGCTTTGTTTTGATGAGCTGAGAGATTGGTTAGGAGTATATTCGTTTTACCATTCCAGAAATTATTTCTAAACAGATCTGGAAAATGAACAATTCTTGGTATGTTATATACCTTGTGTTTTGCAAAAGAGAATGTTTGAAATCAATTACTATCAAGTATTGTATATCAATTATAACTAATATCTAGTATAGAACAACCAAATTTGCCCTTCTCAGATAGTATGAGCTAAAGTCCCTTGAAGTTAAGGAGAGCTTTTCTTCTGCCTTCCTGGGCTGAGATCTAGACCTGCCTTAGTCAATTCCCAAGCAGAAAAAAGTACAGAATAGACTGCATTGTAACACAGGGCGGCAAAAGGAAGGAGTTTCACACTATTTCACCTAGAACCTGCTTTTAATTCATGACTCCTCTCTGAAGGAGTGCAGAGCAGGTCATGCCCTGGCTTTACATGCAGAGGAACAAAGGGAAAGTGCAGAGAGGGAAAATGGGCAGCTGGGATTGCCAGGCACCTCCGTGTTACCATTTCCTGCTCCTCTGAGCTTTATTGGAGCCTGAAATATCACATCATCCAGCAGGTGTTGATCACTACATCAGTAGTTCTGCAAAATGTTCTTGCACCTTCTCAGTCTTCAGCACAGTGGGCTGCTGACATGCAGGCCTGAGGGTACTTCTGTGAAGCCCCAAAAGGTAATGGGAGGTGCTGCCTTTTTGGCAGCAGGCTCCCGCTAAGGCATGTTTGTCTTCACTGGGAGATGAGCAAGTTGCAGATCCCTCAACAAACTTCTGAGCTGCAGGAACAGGGAACAGTGTGTGGAAGCTGAGAGCTAAATTGATTCAATCCTAGGAAGATCTCTGACTCCAAATCTCAGGCAAACGTATTTTAACAAGTTTTTGAGAATGTCAGCAATGTTTTTGATCTTCTGAGGGTCTTAACCTGTTCAAAGCAGCAATATGTACAACATAAGATACCTTGTAGGTCACATGTGTATTCAGGTGGTCAGTGAATCACAAGTAATTTAGTATGGGCTTTTAAAATGGGGACAGTATGTAATTTCTCTCAGAAGCCCTTAGCCCCAAAATAGTGATTCAAGCATTAAACACTGAGCCGAAGAAAAAGCCCCAAGCAGTTTCAGTGGAGGAAAAAAGGACACAAAATTTATGGGCTCAAAAAGGTTGCACCAAATCTGGTCAGAGTACCAACTAGGTCACAGGCTGGCCCTGGATACAGCCAGTTTGGGGGCATATTCCCTGTCTCTCCCTGCATGGCCGGGTTGTGAGGTGCTACAGTATGCGTGATTCATTGGGAATCCCAGCACTTTGTGCACTCATTCATTCTTTCAAGTAGCAATGAAGTTGTTTGGCTGGATCCTTTATGAAAGTTAAAATTGGTTTGTCGTTTTCTTTTTGCTTCTCACACCTTATCTAGTTTCTACATTCTTCCCACTTCGGTAGTCAAAGTGATTGAAAGGTGAAAACTGAGCAGATCTGTCCCTGCAGCAACTTTCCTCGCGTTTCTCATTTACTGTTTATCAAACGGGCTCTTTGTCTTTGCAGTCCCCTGATGTTGCCTCTGTTACACGGCGATATTCTTCAGGTCATGGGGGTTAAAAGGGGGCTAAAAAGGAGATCATATTGGACTTGCTTTACACAGACATGTAGCATTAGACCCAACGCCCAATAGAGGAAAGATATACTACTCCTATTTGATGAGCAGCAGGCCAATAAATTCATTAATCATCATTTTATGCCTCATCAAACACTTCCCAAGTTCCTCCATGGGAGTTATACAAATTAGCCACTGAAAAGGCAGTAATTTTAGTTTAGCTAGGTAAGTGCTTTTTGATTGCCTTCCTGAACAATGCTTCCCTTGACAAGCTAATAAATCAGCCCTTTCTGAATCAGAAGTGCAGCAAGTGCGAACAATAACTCCACATAGTTTCTCCGCTGATTTCAGCTGGAAGGCCTAAGAGGATGATCTGGGATCAAAGTCTCTTACTTTATTGCAGAGCAAAAGCTTTCTTTATGAAGAAGAGCTACAGAGAAATGAGGGAAGGGGAATTTTTTTAATCAATTAATGAGAGAAAAAGTCTTGAAACAAAAAGGAGGCCTAAGTCTCCGATTGCAGGGATGCTGGGAGGCCAGCAGGGCAGCTCGGGCAGGAGCGGGCCCTGCTGCAGGTGAGGCTGGAGGCATAAATTGAGGGGCTGCTCCTGCGAAGAGTTGCAGATTACCAGAGCAAGTCAGAATAGAAACTGCATTTAATCTGCGACCAATTGATTCCTTGAGTGTTTCAGGTATTTGTAGTGTAGGTTTAGATTTGTTGGGTGGCTTTACAGTGGGAAGCCTTGAGGCTGTGCTGTCTTATCTTTTTTTCAAATTGCTGCCTTTGACGGTATCATTTTTTTTTAACTTGGCCGTAAATCATTTCACTAATCAGCTGTCACCAGCCAACATGCATACATTGGCATTCAGCCGGAGAATTTGTTTTGGAAGGCCTTTAGCAACAAAAACTATGTTTGTATCAATAACCGTCTGTTAATGTCTCATACATACGGATGTAGAACACGGGGAGGAACAAGGGGAGACGGGAGTAACGGAGAACAATTTGGTGGAGGGAAGAAGGGAAGGGCATTAATTGTCGCGTCCGGCGCAGCCTCCCCCCCTCCCGCCGCGGGAGGTACTTGCGGTACCTGCGGCCCCGCAGCGCCAGGAGCCGAGCGGGGCCGGGGCGCGGAGCCCCCGCCGCTGTGCCGCGACGGAGTCCGGTGCTTCCCTCTCCCCGAGTCTAGACCCGAGGTATTTTAAGTACAGTGTGTCTCTTCTCCTCTTCATTAACTTTCCCTCCACACATCACTGCATGCCTCTGAAAATAACTTGGCAAACTGGGAGCCGTTTATCTCTTTTATCTTGGGACCTGATCCAATTAAATAAGTGCACATTTACATTTGCATCCATCAGCTATGAGCGTGGAGAGGTCTGTGGTTTGCTTTAAGCAAATAAGAGCCAATTTCGGGGGAAAAGAGCTATCTGGACGAAGCCGCTCCTGTCCCGGAAGAAGAGCGAACTGAGGCGAGCTGAGCCGAGCCGGGCCGGGGCAGGATGAGGCCCCTGCCAGCCCCTTGCAGGGCTGGCCGCGCAGCACCGCCACTGCAGAAAGAGGTACTTATTGCACAAGTGCCTGCATCAACCCGAGCCGGGCTCCCGGCACGCCGCGAGTTCGCACATGCTCTAATTATAACAGATGAGTAACGCCGTGCGGAGAACATTTATTTTCTGGTAGTTGGAGGTGAAGAGATCCCCGGCTGAGGAGCTTAGAAGCGCCCGGCGGGGTCGTACCCCGGGGAGTCGCTGAACACCCCCCTCTCCCGGCCTCCCGCCGTGTTCGAGCTCAGCCGGCAGAGATTTCCCTGCCCGCAAACGTGCGGGGGGAGGCGAGAGGGACCCGGGCAGCCCCGCCCGCTGCGGGCGCCCCTCGCCTGAAACCGGCCTTGAAAATAATGCGGGGCGCTCCCGTTGAGTAATGGGTACTGAACGAACGCAGCTGCCCCCAAAGAGGGGGTGGGTGGCGGGAAGCGGATAGAGGTGACCCGGAGGGCCGCGGCCGCGCCCTGAAGCCTCAGTTCTTGCGCGGCTCTCCGCGCCTCTGCGATCCCCGCTGCCTCCTGCCTCTTGCGGGCCCCGGCGCAGCCCTCCCCGGGCACTCCGCGGCCGCACAGGGAAACGCTTCTGCCTTCCGGGGAGAAGTAGAAGCGCCCGTGTTGGGGGAACGCGTGTCCCTCCAGACAGCGTTAGGCTCTCCTGTGGAGGTAGCGCCGACGGTGCTGGTGCAGAGAGGGGAACCGAGGAGGACTTAGGCGACGGGGCTCCGGCCGCAGCGTGGGAGCGGGGGCAGGGTCTGGGAGCGCCTCTTTGGTGCTGCCGGCGAGGGAGGGGGCGCCTGCGGAGCGCTGTGGGGCAAGAAATGGCAGAACCCGCGCAGGAGCCGCTCCAGCGGCACCCCCGTCGGGCAGCGCCGACACCCCGGCCAGACGAGGCCCGTCCCATCCTTCGCTGGCCCAGGGCGAGCCCCTTCCCCGGTAGAGAAAGGTCCCCGGGCTCAGTCGGGCCGCACCGCCGGGCGGCCGTTCCGCGCCCGCGGAGGCGCGGTGGAGGAATGCGGGGACAATGCGCCATCTGTCACCGCCGGGCCGCACCGCGGCCGGGAGCGCCGCCGAGGGCGCTGATTTATGCTGAATGCGCCTTAGAAGATCTCGATGTAGACTTTGTCTTTCTCTGTCAGAGCCAAGTAAAAAGAAACAGCTGGCCTGAATTTTTAGCACCCATAATTAATTAAGAGCTTCATTCCTGGGATTTGATGATTCAATAAAGCAAGACCCTTATTCCCCTATGTGATTCCAGTGAATATCTACTCCACTCCAATCCTTTTGGGTCCCAAGATAGGGCAGATTAACACTCTTTTTCTGTGGGAGAGAGGGGAAAAAATGCCTCAAGATTGCATCTGAGGCGCACACAAAAGGTAAATTCAAAACTGCCACTTGTTCTCTGTAAAGGCTCCTTATTCTCTGCTATTGATGTATTTGTGCCAGGTTTTAAAGAAACCAGAGGGGGGGATGAGGAATTAACATATTGCTCATTTGGAAAAACAGCCGGTTCTGGTTTTGGTAACACTTGTTCCCTTGCCAGCCACAGATGTCCTTACTAATAATCGTGGCAGGTCACAGAAAGAGGGGAGCGGGGGGGCTGGAGGGGGGGCGGGTTCCCCGGAACTCCCGTGCCGCTCCAGGCCTGCCCCGAGCGCGGCTGCTGCTGTTGGGGCGGGCGGAACACTGCGGAGCTGGGCGCACCGCACCGC
The DNA here is from genome assembly GCA_013396655.1 of Campylorhamphus procurvoides. Taxonomy (NCBI): domain Eukaryota; kingdom Metazoa; phylum Chordata; class Aves; order Passeriformes; family Dendrocolaptidae; genus Campylorhamphus; species Campylorhamphus procurvoides. The sequence goes on from WBMV01000309.1 coordinate 1,821,988, forward strand.
AGGCTGAGGAATACCCGCGGCTGCGCGCCGGGCCGGGCCGTGGGGACGGGTTTTTGTTAATGTTTTTTTGTTTTGTGGGGGGATTTTGTTGATTTTATTTTTATTTTTTTTTGGCAAACTCGTCTCCGTTTTGGACTGAAGTTCCTGGACTTTTCCCTACTGCAAACCCCTGTGATATTTTTTATTCTCCTTCTTTAAACTTGCTGACCGTCTGAATTCCCGTGTTCTCTTGGCGGAGGGGCATTCACGTAGTTTCTAGGCACGACAAGAGAAGATGCTGTTCTCTTGCCGGGGCGGGGGTTTGTGTGTGTGGTGGGAAGTCCAATAAGCCAATTAGACGCGACCGCGCCGTCCCGACCGCCGCGGAGGCTCCGCACCGTGCGGGAGCCCCGTAGGTTAATCGTGACAATTGGAAAAGCAACACTCGCGGGGAGATCAGCGGGGGGGATGTAAACACGGTCCGGGGTGTTGAGGGTCCAAATTAGGATATGTTTTGTTTTTAACGGTGAAAGAGGAAGCAGCAGGGCTGCGCCGGGCTCCCCGCCTCTATCGCCCTCCATCCCCGAGATGGAGAACCGGGGCAAGAGGTACAGGGGGGGTCCCGCTGCCCCCAGTGGAGCTCGGAGGCTGTGCCGGCTGCAGACCGCACCCCCAGTTCTGTCTCTTTTCGTCCAGTACAGAGAAATTTTTTCCGTGGATGGGATGGGTAGGACCAATTGCTGCAGCCCCGGGCTCCTGGCCCGCCTGGAGTCTTGTCATCCCGGGCACGCTGAGGTGGCGGTGGGCCCAGCGGGATGGGCACGGCTGACCCGGGTTTCTCCGGGGAAGCCTCTTTCCTCCCCGGGGACAGGGCCCTTGGCTCGGTCGTGCGTGGCAGGGGACGCCTTCTGGGTCCCCGGAGCGAGCTGCCTTCTCTGCCCAGTGGGCTGTCGCTTTTTGCCAGGAGCCCCCGTATGTCCCCTCGAGGGTCCCGAATCCTCTGTCCGCGGTCATGTCGACCTGGAGATTGAATTGTTCTGCGGCCCCACGCGTGGGCCCCGCTGGGCCTGCCGTGCCAACACACTTCTCGGCCCCTCTGGAGGGTTTTGGGGGGGGATGTCGGACTGTCACCTGCGGGAGAAGGCGGCCCCTGTGCCGCACCACGCTGCCACCTGCGCCGCTCGACCCTCGCCGTCAAGGCGGGCGGCGTAGGGGGTCGCGGCCCCCCCCGCCCCATCAAGGGCCGCGCCATGGGCTTCGGGGCAGAAAGGGGAGGGAGTGGGCACGGAAAGGGGCGAGCGGTCTCTCCCGGGCGCGCCGCGAAGGCTGGGCCGCTCCCACCTGCGCCCGTGGGCAAGCACCTGCTGCCAGCCGCGCTGGTGGGAGCCCGGCCCGCAGGGCCCCGCCACCAGTCCCGCTCTTCCCCCTCGCCTGCCCCCAAAGCGCCTCGCAGCCGCAGCGAAGCCCTCCCGCCGTCAAACCGCGGGGCGGCCCTGCCCGCGCCCCGGGACCGCTCCGCTCCCTGCGTGAGTGTCGCTCCCGGCCGCGCAAAAGCCGCTCCCAAGTAACTTACAGCAGCTTAGCTGGCAGCAGGCGTTATTTTTAAGATATCCTCACTTCTTTTTTTTTCTTTTTTTTTTAGCAACAAATTTACGTGCCAGAGGCAAAAAAGGCGGACGCTGCCCCTTTCCCCCCTACTGTGCTACGAAAAAAACCCTGGGAAATTCGTGCTTATGTTAAAGAACGGCTACACAGTGTATCTCCTGTGGCAGGGGAAAAAAGCGAAGAATAAAATTGTTGTATGATATTGACGGGGCTACAATAATAGTTATGGTTTAAAATAAACGAGAGGCTGCAACCTAAAGGAAACGGTTAATTCCCTTAGGAATTTATACATCAAACGAAAACCTTATTGAGATCGCTAATAGACCTATTCAGAATAGCCCTGATTATAAGGAATAGGGCTTTTGAACGAGCGGAGCTCCTTAAGCTGCTTTGCAAAATAGCTTTTTCAGAGATCGGAAGATCAGCTGGGGAAAGGTAGCGCGACAATTTAAAAAAAATCCATAACTAGATGAATAATTAAAGCCTATTTATTTTGAGGTAGTCGTTCCTCTGCAGGACCTTTTGTCTCGCGAGTGTGGTCCGGAGGGACTTTGTCACTCCCTATAGCAAAGGACACTCGGGAGTTTTCCCTGAGTTCATCCGGAGGCGATCTCCGCCGGGGAGACGGTGCCGGGAGAACCCGGGCGGGAGACGGCCCGCGGCTCTTTGCCTCCAGCCCCGCACATCGGGGCTGCTTCTACCCAGGCCAGTTCTACTCTGCCCCTCACCGCGAGAACTTTATCCCGTTTTAGCAGGGCAGGTGAGCACAGTAAAGCTCACTGCTGCGCGAAAAAGAAGCCTTCCTGCAGGTCTCCCAGACTGAAAATGAAGTATCCAACCGAGGAATTCGAGCGTTTTTTAAAAATTCATTTATAATTCATAAAATGAAAAAATAACGTACTATTATCCCAGGAATATTTGATTCAGCTTGAAACAATTTTGATTTTATAAGAGATTATCTACAAAAAATCATATAACCCAGAGAACATGGACTGCATCTTTAAAACCCAAAATACAAACTACTATTTAAAATCCCGTAAAATGTAAATATGCATGAATAAACCTGTTACAGCTAATAAATGGCTCTGACAAAGTTGAAGAGATTACAAAATAATTATCTGGCTCGTAAAAAAAAAAAAAAA